>OZ024749.1:46361208-46378708 GCA_964016885.1 Eledone cirrhosa
GGATATGCTTTCCAGCATAGTTACGTCCCTTTACGATCTGAGTTCAATTCCCGCCGAGGTTAACTTTGCTTTTCATCCTTACGGGGTCGATAAAATAAAGTACCAGTAATGTACTGGGATAATTGCTGGCCTTGTGCCAAAAGTAGAAACAATTATTTAGGGTCGGACGCCAAGCTTTGCAGCAAAGAGTGACGGCCCTTTATGGTCTGAGTTCAAATCCCGCCGAGGTTAACTTTGCCTTTCATCCTTACAGGGTCGATAAAATAAAGTACCAGTAATACACTATATTTAAGGTGAGGAGTTGAATGCAATGTTCAAATTTAACCTTTTCTTTACCATATTCCTAATAGAAAGAACACTAGACAGAAGCCGTAGTAGAGGTAAGCTGAGCAAGACCTGGGCAGCGGTGGTGAGAGCTGATCTCAAATTGCTGAGACTCACAGAAGAGATGATGAACAAACTTGATGAGTGGAGAGATTCTGTGCTGTAAAGGACCTGCTCAACCCATGCAGGTATGGGGAAAAAGGGCTGTAAAAACAATGACGATGATGATATTTTGATGATAATTTCGAAAATAGTTAAATTTGGAGGGATTTATTGTAAGGCTGTCTGATTAGTAGAATGGCAGTATTTAATCCAGTTCTTTTCATTCTAAGTTTAAATCCGGGCATGGTCAACTTTGCTTTCATTCCTTCTAGGGTTGAGGGTTGATAAAATAAAGTAGCAGACATGTACCGGTGACATTTTAATCAACATTGCTCCCCATTTAACCCTTTAACATTTACATTACTCTATATTTACTATTGTATTTTCGCAGTAAAGGCTTTATCTCACATAATATCAAATCTATGAGATTTCGATATTATTTATTTTGAGAACAATACCTCATCAGTATGGGTGGTTGATTACGGCTGGTTTGAATAGAAAGAGGTGAGAGAATTCTGGCCAGATATGGCCAGTTTAAAAGCTAAAGGGTTAAAATTGCTGGCCTTGTGGGAAAATTAGAAACCATTGTTGAAATGGTTTTTAGAACATAATTTAAAGTTTCTTACACAAAATTTTGGCGAAAGTTTTTTAGATAAATATAAACACTTTAACACAAACAGTGTTCTATTGTAGAAGTTGGGGCAGTTTCAGGTGGCTTGGTAGCAAAAACATTTAAATAAGTAGACATGAACAACAGCAAGAGTTGATGAGACAAGGAGAAGACATAGTTAGACAGAGATGGGGTGAGGGAATGATAGCAGGGTATTGGTTAGTGTGTGTGTGTGAGAGAGATAAAAAGAGAGTGGTGGTAGGTGTTTGTTTGGGTATCTGTGTATGTGTGTGTGATGTGTGTGTGTGTGTAAAGGTGTAACATATATACAGGTTTGTATGTATAAGAGAGAGAATGTAAGTATGTTTATGTCTGTTAATGTAAGGAGTTTGTGTATGCATGAAGCATGAATTTGTGTCTATGTATGCATGTATGAATGTATGAGTAGTTTGTGTGCATGTATATATATATATATATATATATATATATATATATATATATATACATATATATATATATACATATATATATATATGTGTGTGTGTGTATATATATATTTATATACATATATATGCATATATATATATTTTATATACCCATATATATATGTATATATCCATGCCAGTATAGAAAATGGATGTTAAATGAAGATGATGATATATATGAGTGTATATGTGTGTATGTGAAAGTGTATGTGTGTATGCAATGTTTTGTGTGTGTTTCTGGCTTTAGGTAGATGGTTGAGTGGGGTGTGGTGGGGGTTTCGCTAAGATTTGATTAAATGTTTTGTATGAATAGTGTGCAGCAAAAGTAGAGAGGCTTTTTTTCATAGAAGAAATGTACTGGGTGGGGGTGATGATGATGATGGGAGGGGGGGGGGGGCTTCTTAACACTAGTACTGGTTGGTTATAAAATTGGTAATGGTGGTGGTGGTGGTGGTGATGGTAGTGGTTGGGGAGCAGAGGCTGTAAATGTGCTAGGGTGGGGAGCGGAAGAGAGTGATATGGGGGTAGTCGACAACGTAAAGTGTATGGAGTTGGTTATGAAGGTAACGGTGATTATGTTAGTGGTAGAGTTGGAAGTGGTTGTGGTAGTCATGACAGATGTAGAAATGACGATGTTAGAGATAGTGGGGGGGGGGATGGTTGTTGGTGGTGATGGTGGTGGTTTTGGTGGTAGTGAGTGATAGTTGTGGTAGTGATGGTTGTGGTGGTGATGGTTGTGGTTGTTTTGGTAGAGATGGGTGTGGTGGTGATGGTTGTGGTGGTGAATGTTGTGGTGGTGGTTATGGTTATGGTGGTGATGGTTTTGGTTGTGGTGATGGTTGTGATGGTTTTGGTAGAGATGGTTATGGTGGTGGTTTTGGTAGAGATGGTTGTGGTGGTGATGGTTGTGGTGGTGATGGTTGTGGTGATGATTGTTGTGGTGGTGATGGTTGTGGTGGTGATGGTGGTGGTGGTGATGGTTGTGGTGATGATTGTTGTGGTGGTGATGGTTGTGGTGGAGGTATGATTGTGGTGGTGATGGTTGTGGCAGTGATGGTTATAGTGGTGATGTTTATGATGGTGATGGTTATGGAGGTGATGGTGGTTGTAGTGATGGATGTGGTAGTAGTGATGGTGGTTATGGTAGCGCTGATGATTGTTGTAGTATAATAGGTGATGTTGCTTGTGATGATGGTGTTTGTTCTGATGGTGATTGTGATGATTGTGGTTGTTGTAATGGTGATTGTGGTGATGGTGGTTGTTGTGATGGTGGTTGTTGTAATGGTGATTGTGGTGATGGTGGTTGTGGTGATGGTGTTAGTTGTGATGGTGGTTGTGGTGATAGTGCTTGTTATGATGGTGGTTGTGGTGATAGTGCTTGTTGTGATGGTGGTTGTGGTGATAGTGCTTGTTGTGATGGTGGTTGTGGTGATAGTGCTTGTTGTGATGGTGGTTGTGGTGATAGTGCTTGTTGTGATGGTGGTTGTTGTAATGGTGTTTGTGGTGATGGTGGTTGTGGTGATGGTGCTTGTTGTGATGGTGGTTGTGGTGATGGTGTTTGTTCTGATGGTGTTTGTTGTGATGGGCTTGTGGTGATGGTGGTTGCTGTGATGGTGATTGTGATGATTGTGGTTGTTGTGATGGTGGTTGTTGTAATGGTGTTTGTTCTGATGGTGTTTGTTGTGATGGTGCTTGTCGTGATGGTGGTTGTTGTGATGGTGATTGTGATGATTGTGATTGTTGTGATGGTGGTTGTGGTGATGGCGCTTATTGTGATGGTGTTTGGGGTGATGGTGGTTATTGTGATGGTGTTTGTTGTGATGGTTGTGATAGTAGTAATACTTGTGGAGGAGATTATTTTTTGGGGGGGAGTGAAGATGGTAGTTGTGGTGTTGTTATTGGTGATGGCTCTGATGGTGGTACCCATCATCAGAGCCATCACCAATAACAGCACCACAACTACCATCTTCATGTGGTTGCCGTGCTGGTGATGGTGGTTTTGATGTGAGGATAATGATGTTATTGGTGAGGAGGATAATGGCGGCAATGGTGATTTTTATAATAGGATATTAGGTGAAAGTGTTTGTGGTTATGGTGATGGTAGTGATGGTGACGATGGTGATGGTAGTGATGATGGTAGTTGTGATAATGCTCAATGAGCTGGTCAATATTACAGTGCAGCAGTATTACAGAAAACGAGAGGCCATAGAAATACAAATGGTGATGTGAAGGACTGAACAATAATAGTGTGAAAGGAGAATCACACAACATCAACAAGAACAACAGAAATAACAACACACTTTTAAGACCATTTTCTCTGTGTGCATGTTCATGAGTGGTCATGTGTGTGGGCATACATGTGTGAGTGTGTGTGCATGTGTATGTGAAGGTATGTGTGTGTGTGTATGTGAGTGTGTATGTGTGTTGGGGATAAGAATAAAGATCATGCAACTCCTAGTGGAGTCGTAGAGGCACAGCCATACAGCGTTTCTAGGGCACTTTTAAACCTGGCAGAGCAGAAACCTCACCAGGTCTGAACAGAACCGATTTTTTCTATAGAGGAAGAAACAACCCCAGTACTGGACTGGTACTTTTTTTATCGACCTCGAAAGGATGAAAGGAAAAGTTGACCAGGGTGGGATTTGAACTCAGAGCGCATAATAACATGTCATCAATACCATAAAGCATACTATCCGATGTCTAAATGACTCTGCCAATTCACCACCTGCGTGTGATGGAGGTGTATATGTGTATGTGTATATACTGAGCAAGCTATGTTTTGATTCTGACACAAGCTTACCTGAAGGGGAATTTCGAAGCATACCCATAGCATACTGATGCACTGATGGCACCCAGTTCCATGGTGACACTGTACAAGTTGATTCCCTGACCACTCTCGGACTTAATGATCTTGAAGATCTGAGGTAGTTTCACTGAAAAAGGGACAAGATGAAAAGAAAGCTTATTAGAAAAACAAAGGACCCACAACATGTAGAATAGTAGGGCTTTTATAGGTGACTTTTTATTTTTTCATTTTTCCACATTACTCAGCTGGCAGAAATGAATTGCAGTTGTAATTAAAGGGACTAGCCTTGTCAATCATTATAACATGCTGAATCTCCCTGACAAATATACTAATGATCTTAAAGATTTGAGGTACTTTCACTAAAGATGGACAAGATGAAAAAGAAACTTTATTAGTAAAAGGAAAAACCCACATGTAGGATAATAGGCTTTTAGTATGAGACTTTTTTTTTATAGGGATGGTGTGTGGCTTCATGGTTAATCTGTTTAGGTCAAGATAGTTTGATTCAGGGGTTTGATTCTAGGACTCATTGGCATATTGTGGGTCAGCAAGCTTTGTTTTTTTACATTTCAATCCATTCAGCTGGTAAAAACGTGTTGTACATGAGACCAGCATTATCAAATATGTTGTCAAGAGACCAGCATTATCAAACATTATATCCTGCCGAATCTCCCTGAGATCTATGTTAAGCGTGTACATGCTTGTGGAATGCCACAACAACAAATTATCCAATATGTCCTTCTTTAAGACAACAGTGTGTGATGTGAAGAAGATTTGGTTGTTGTTTCTAACAGTTTGAATGACTATGTACAGACTTTCTTGTTGGCTTAATGTAGCAAGCTATTTAGGCCAGCTCTGATCACATGAACAGCAAGCTATCATGTTTGTGTATTAGAGCATGTGTTAATTATGTAAATATATTTTATAGATACAGTCTATTGAATATCCTTCTTATATACAGCTCTGACAAAACAATGTGCATGGTGGCAAATCATATTTATATAGACTACTTATGCTTTCATAAATCTAAACTCAGGTCTTACATATAGATATATATTTACAACAAACAGAAAATAACACTATTAGGTCATCATCATCATCATCATCATTTTACGTCCGCTTTTCCTTGCTTGCAAGGGTCCTGTATACATATTACATAGAGTACCACAGGATGTACGTATATATATATATATATATACAGCATATGGAAAATAGCACTATGAGGTACTGTATATTTATTATATAGAATACCCCAGGATTTACAAATACTGTAAAGTGCTCATGTAGGTGTCACAGCAAAAACACCCAGTCCACTCAGTAAAGTGATGACAAAAAGCACCCAGTACTTACTGTAAATGATGTTGGTGCTAGGAAGGACATACAGCTGTAGAAACCAAGCCAAAATCGGTTCTGGCATTGGTCACAGCAGAACAACTCGTCTAACCTATGCCAATGTGGAAATATGGACGTTAAACAGGGGATGATGATATATATATATATATATATATATACATATAAGCACCACCACTTTACAGTTAATGCTAGGTGCATTTGACCATGAGACAAGCATTACTATGTTACAATGTGTACTGCATGCTTTTTACCTGGCACCAGCACTAGAGAGGTTGTCATGTTCTTGGTAAGACTGAAGAGTCCTCTCCAGCTTAAACTGTCATCATATTTCTATCTATCTATTTGTGTATATATATATATCAATAAGCAATACTTACCTAATATGGATCCAGCAATAATTCCATAGCTGAATATTTTACTTAGAGTCAGCTTTAAACAGTGAGCTAGAATAGAATAGAAAGAAGAAAAACAAAATAAACACCATTAGAATATTTTAATGCAGTGAATATATAGAGTAACTTGTTAGAGTGTCACATAGAATATCTTGTATTATATATTCCTTTATGTTCTAGATGCTATAGAATCTATGTTCAAATTTGCATTTTATCCTTTGGTTAGCAATAGGAAGGGTATCCAGCTGTAGAAACCAAGACAAAATCAGTTCTCTGTGAGTAAATCACGATCCCCCGACCTGATCTCTCACAAAGGGACAGCCCATTCTACCCATTTTAGTGTGGAAAATAGACGCTCAACGATGATGATGAATGATGATGTTGGGGTTGATAAATAAAGTACAATTGAATTAATTACTGTGGTGGATACATATCCTTATTTTCCTCTCCCCCACTTTATCTCCCTCTCACCTTTTTCTACATTAGCTATAATGTATTGTGAGAAAGGCCAGGGTGTATTACTTACTGCCTTCATTTATCAAGAAACTGGGGAAGTGGAGGTAGCAACCTCTACTCATAGAAAAAGTGAGATGCCATTGAAACTGTCCAAGGAAGGACTGCAATGTATAACACAGCAATTTATTTATAAAGTAATTCCTTTATATTTGCCATGATATTATAATCCCTTGTCTCATCATTAGTATAGTATTACTCTTGTTATATTAAAATAAGTTAGTATGGTTATTAAGTGACATTCAAGTGGTCTGATATTGGTACACCTTCTGATGAATCTAATGTAAACATCACGTATTCAAACACACACACACAACAATTGCTTCTACTTTAAGCACAAAGCCAATCATTTTGGGGTTGAGAAAGTCAATTAAATCGACCCCAGTGCATTACTGGCACTTTATTTTATCGACCCCATGAAGATGAAAGGCAAAGTTAATCTCGGTGGGATTTGAACTTAGAACATAAAGCATACTGTTCGACGCTCTACCGATGTTACCAATCCACACACACATAATAATAATACTAATAGTAATGATAATAGTCGCATGAGACAGAATCGTATCAACTCAACATGACCCACTAAAAATATATTTTAATTTGTAAATAATTGTTTCTACGTTAGGCACAAGGCCAGCAATTATCCAGTGCATTACTGGTACTTTTATTTTATCGACCCCGTAAGGATGAAAGGCAAAGTCAATCTCGGCGGGATTTGATCTCAGATCGTAAAGGGACGTAACTATACTGGAAAGCATGGCGTCCGACCCTCTACCGATACTGTTGCTCTCTCAACATGAAAAAGATACATAAAAAAAGATTTAAAGAAAAAAAAATCATCGGTATAGAAGGGACACAACTTCAACTCAAGGGAAGTAACTCTCATAAATTCCTTTATGAATATAAGCTTTTCGAAAATAGAATAAATTCATTAGATTATTCTTTACCAGAGAGAGGCCATTCACTCCACTTTTTAACTGTAATTGCCACTACAGTCCATCACTATTTTCATTGCATCATATATTGCATCGATGGTGATTTAGATATAAACGACATACTGCAGGACGAAGTGCTGCCCATCGTTTTTTTGGTTTTGTTTAAAGACCAGGTTAATTACAAATTTCACATGGCTCCCCACCCTCGCACAGTGTATGACTGGTACTTTATTTTATCCAGCCTGTAAGGATGAAAGGCAAAGCTGACATTAGTGGGATTTGAACTCAGAACGCAAAGGGCTACAACTCAATGCCACTATTGATTGTGGTTGATTGGACTGCATTGTATACATTTAGCAAGTGAATTGTTTCCATACCATCAGCCAGGGCCAGATTTAATAGGGGTAAAGAGGACAATTGCCTGGGCTCCACTAGCAATGGCCATAAGCAATTTATTTGTGCCCTCAGCGGGGCTTTTTAGTTTTAGGAAGGGAAATAATTTTTTAATTAAATAACACTATGTATAACCTTTCAACTCCAATTACTTGTGCGAAGCTAATTTTGATATATAAAATTGGGGGGGGGGGGGGGGGTGTATTCTAATTTTTGGTGTATGAGCCCCACCAAGGGCTAAATCAAAACCTGCCATTACCTAAGGTCAACACAAACATTGTAAGAGAAATTGGGAAGAAATAAACTCATTAGAGGTTCATGTTATACACTACAAAACTCTGAATCTCCCTGAGAATTACCTAAATGGTATATGAGTTTTGCGGAATATTCAACCAGTTAGATGTCAATCCAATGGCTAGGTCTTACCAGTGGTTGAACAACTGGAAGATTCAATCTTAAGCTACTATATGGCTAATTATTTTATCTGTCTTTGAGAAAACGAATGTTCAAACCAATAATTTGAACTCAGAATGTTCATAAACCTATGTAAATAATTGTTTCTACTTTAGGCACAAGGCCAGCAATTACCCAGTGCATTACTGGTACTTTATTTTATCGACCCCGTAAGGATGAAAGGCAAAGTCAACCTCGGCGGGATTTGAACTCAGATCGTAAAGGGACGTAACTATGCTGGAAAGCATGGCGTCCGACCCTCTACCGATACTGCCAATCCACCGCCCTATGTAAATAATGATTTCTATAGAGGCACAAGGCCAGTAATTTGGGGAGAGGGGACAATCGATTAAATTGACCCCAGTACATTACTGGTGCTATATTTTATCGATCCCGTAAGGATGAAAGGCAAAGTTAACCTTGGTGGCAAACCTAAGTAAATAATATGAAAAGAAATAATAAAAGAAGGAATTGCTGGTCAAATTTTACAGGCGAAACCAACAAGTAGGAGACCCAGGGGTAGATTGCGAGCAAGATGGTGAGATAATATCCATGAGTTTGGCTGGTCACACTTGGGTATCCAGCCAGATCAGTTGGAGATGGTCGCTTTTGATAGGACCTGCTGGAGGGATTGTTTGAGGACTCTGCCCCCACGACCCTCTCAGGAATAAGTGGGCAAAGAAGAAGAACAACATACTTCACCCATCCCTCTATCAATTCCTGCTATGCAACACTCTAATAACCATAAATACTGCGTTTAATTTAACTCTAGCAAAGTTTCCAATTACACTGATATTTGGTTATATAAAATTACTTTTTCTCTCTCCATTAATTACTATTAAATTGGTGTTTCGTATAGTGAAATATTAAACATTTATATTATTTACAAATTTATAAGTTTTAATTTTAATTTTATGAAATCATAAGATCAATGTTTGCTAGCAAACAATTTGCAAATTTTTCATTTTATTATTTAGAATTTTTTGAAATTAGGTGACAAAGTTGTTATGTAATAAAGTCATATTTATGTAATCAACATCATCATCATCATCACCATCATTTTATACCTGTATTTCAATGGTGACATGGACGTAGGTGTGTGCATATATATATATATATGTGTGTGTTTGTGTGTGTGTGTGTGTGTGTGTGTGTGTGTGTGTATATATATATATAATATATATATATATATATATATATAGAGAGAGAGAGAGAGAGAGAAAGAGAGAGAGAGAGAGAGTGAGAGTTTGAGAGAGAGTCTCAATTTCAACATCAATGAAGCTATGTCTGGTAGTATAGAATTTTAAAATGTTTAATATGATTATTTAATGTTTGATAAAATTAAATGACTATTTATGAAAATAATAAAATTACACTACATTTTTTTTTAATTTGGACTAATTTGATGGTTGGAAATATAAAATTTTATTATTGCAAATCATGAAGTTATAATTTCATGATGACAAATTTACTAAAATTATGCAATTACTGTTTGGTTTCATATAATATTCTAAATTTATAATCTTTTACGATTTCCTATTTTTCAATTATATATAATTATAACATTACTGTTTGTTTTTCTATATATTAAATTTTATAGTTTTATGAAGTAAACATATTTCAATTGAATAATATGTGTTAGGTATTCAAGACCATCCTCCTCATCATCATCATCATTTTACATCGCTTTCCATACTGGCATGGGTTGGACAGCTCATCCAGGCCTGAGTCAGTTCTTCTTCAGAGATTCTGCTTTCTTAGACTGGATAGAGAAACACGTCATGCTTGTACATCCCAAATTTCAGCATGGATTTTACAGGTGGATGGCCTTCCTAATATAAACTACTTTACAGAGTGTACTTGGTGAATTTTATCATGGCATCAATACTAGTAACGTTGTCTTCAACAAAAAAATTAAGAGTTTTCTCTACCTAACATTTGATTGACTGCGACTTTACAGACTGTACTAGGTACATTTAATGTTGGTACTAGCAACAGTGGTTATCAAGTTCTTGCCAAACTAGAGTCCTCTCTACCACACAATCTCCATATGATTATTAACCTCAAACCTATTATGTAAGATTATACGTTAAATAGTGATAAAGAAGATGACAAAGTATGTTTTATCATGGCAGGAACACTAGAGATTTTGTCATGTCCTCTATAAGACTGAAAAGTCCAATTTATCTGATATTGTTTTCATGATTTGATTTGATAGTCCTCCATTATAACAAGTTTTTATGTTCTTAACAAGATTAAAGTCCTTTCTAACATACAGTGTTACCATTCAATTGCTCACAATTTTATAGAGTGTACTGGGTGAATTTTATCATGGCATCAGCCCAGAGAAATGTTCATGTCCTCAACAAGACTAAACAGACCTCTTCCACATCGATGCCACCACTTTATTTGAGTGTCAAAAACTTTCCAAAGTGTACAGAGTACATTTTAACATGACACCATCGATAGAGTGGTTACTTTGACCATACGAGATTAAAGGAGCCACTTCAGACATGCAGTTTTCATTCTTTCAAGGCAAATGGGACTAAGAACAAATTAAATGAGTATCTCTGATATAAGTAACTATAAGAGAAACCGGCCAGATAAGCCCTGGCATTTGCTTGTCTTCCAGTCCCCTGCATTGAAGACTGAAGTACCGGGGTTCGTGGCTGAAGGAACTAAATGTTTATGAGGATAGAGAGTAATGGTTTGGTATAAGGGAGAGTGAGATTGGTGGATACAAGAGAAGAGGAGAAGGTTCTATTCAATACAAGCACTTGCCACTTCTTTATACAACTGCTATTCTCAATAATTATCACATGTCATACAGAGAGTTAATGTCTCTTTTGCACACTACATCGGATTCCAAAAATATATACAGATTATGTTTCAGCTCACTTGTGTTTTGTAGATTTTGCGCACTAGCTTTACACATTAAGTGGCTGCAGCATAAGATTTTTTAGTTCAACATGCATTTCTACTTATTCTATTTATCCATGTACCACTTTTTTTATAAAGATTCTTTCAATAACTACAATGACTGCTGCAAAACAATTGTATTAAATATGAATTTCATCTCACGGGATGTGTTATTTTTCTTGATTTCTTTTTGTAAATCAAACAGTTTATTATATCATGAATATAATAAACAAAGGAAATTATAGCATGTCGTGGAAATGTTTCAAGGTCCTGGCTGACAAAATGATGAATGCATTATTGTAGAACAAAAGTTCTCAAAGTGGGTGCTACTGCCCTGGGGGTGGGGTGGGAGTGGGGAGCATTGAGAAGGTCCAGGGTAGGCACTAGAGTCTAAGGGGATGGTAGAGATGATATAATAGTATAGTAAATATCAAATGATAATTTAATCACATGAATGCTGAATACAATTGTTTAAGCCTAGGTCAACTCTAATTGAGTGGATTAACTATCAACAGAATTCCTTCTGTGACTATTCCATCTTTTTATAGAGATGTTAGGTATTCCATCATATGATGTGTCGTTTTTAATATTGAAAATATTAACCACTAACCAACCTTGTCACCAACTTCAAAGGGAATGTATAGGCCATAGGTAGAGCTTCTTCCTGCAGCCCAAAGCCCACCCAAGAAGTAATAAATTAAACAATATGGTGCAATTTAAACAACATTTTGTTGTTAATTCTAGCAGGCTTCATGACTACAAAGAGCCCCATCCCCCAATATCTTGATCTACAGAATATTTTCATTAATGAGTACGTCTCTGAAAGAATAAGTCACATGGCTTAGATTAGGGTGTTTGGGTTAGGACCGTGAAGTTCCATTCACAACCCAGGCGGCATATTGTGTGCTTGATCAATACACTTTATTTCACATTCCATCAGTCCACTCAACTGGAAAAAATGAATTGTATCTGTAATTCATCCTTGTCACACATTGTTTCATATTGAAACTCCTTGCAAAGTACAAAGTACTTAGGGGCCACATGTCTGTGGAATACTCAGCTACATGCATGTTAATTTCTTGAGAAGATATTACTGTTGATTGAATCAGCTGGAGCATTAGTTGTCGGAGTCTTAAATGATGGATATCTAACAACATGTGTGCATATGCATAATATAACATGTGTACATATGCATAATATAACAACATGTGTACATATCATCATCATCATCATCATCAACGTTTAACGTCCGTGTTCCACGCTTGCATGGGTTTGGACGGGGGTAGTCCCACTTGAGGCAAGAGTGATTGTCTTGCTCGCATAGGACTGTCTGGCAGGTTTTCTACAGTTGGATGCCCTTCCTAACACCAACCACATTTACATATGCATAATATAACAACATGTGTACATATGCATAATATAACATGTGTACATATGCATATATACACAATTATATATATATAGTCAGTTACATCAGTGACATATACAGGTACTTAAGTTTCATAGCCTGTCATAATGAAACATAAGAACCTATATATGTCACAATTGTAACTGATTATACACGACACATCCTAAGGACTGAGTGTTCTAAACCAGGGGTTCTCAACCTTTTTTTCGCTGTGGACCACCAAAATAAGTAATTTTTTTCCTGTGGACCACCTAAACTTTAAAATCTTTTGTAATAGAACTGCTACTTATAAGCATCAGTAGATGTTTTTTTTAATAATGAATTAGAAAATGCTATTGTCATGTCGCAGTGCCTAAAAATCTACGCAAATAAACAGCTGAAGTCGTACTTATGCGAAGAATAAGAACAGCGCTTTAAGTCAAATGCATGTTAGAAAATTTTCTGTGGACCACCTGAATTTTCCTGTGGGCCACTAGTGGTCCACATGGACCAGGTTGAGAACCCCTGCTCTAAACCTTTGGATATTCATACCAAGTTTATACTACAATATATTTATATATATGATGATGCTGATGATGATATATATATATATATATAGTTCAAGGATGAAATAACAAAGTTTATTAGTTTCACACTTGGACAAAGAGTTACATAGAAGCGGGCATTTGCCCTTCATCAAGAACAACACAAATGGTAATATATATATATATATATATATAGTGGTAGAACACTGGAAGGTAATATCTGTAGTGGTAGAGCACTCAGTCCATGAGACAAGTTTGGTAGAAGTGGTTACACAACAGTTAGTGGTGTACTAACTGTTGTGTAACCACTTCTAACCACTTCTATATATATATATATATATATATATATATGCAAAAGTTTTATTTAAAATTGTTGGGTTACAACGAGTAAATATTTTATAACTGATATAAAGCACTCAACAAGTTTTGGAGTAGATATACGATATTAAACAAATGGAAACTATATTTATAAAACCATATTTATTTCATTATACATATTTCAGGGATACCATATTAGAAATATGGCATGCCATATTTCTAATATGGTATCCCTGAAATATGTATAATGAAATAAATATGGTTTTATAAATATAGTTTCCATTTGTTTAATTGTATATATATATATATATATATATATATATATATATATATATTTATTAAAATAACAGATAAAAGTTTAAGCAAAGAATCGCTACTTTCACCCTTATTGGGATTTTAGTCTTCACATTTATTATTATTACTATATATATATATATATATTTAAAAGTTAAACAGGGTTCAATGAATAAATCAAAGAATGAGTTTTACAATAGATTGACTGATACCATGACTGAATCTAAACCATCTACTATGTCAGGGTATGTCATGCATCATCTTATTTTATATGATGAGGACGTACTGTTGAACTTAACTCAGTACCTCTGAAATATGTATAATAAAATATACTTGATCACAAGAATATCTATTTTGTTAATATTTTGAATTAATATATATATATACATTGAAATTTAAATGACATCAGTATACCATTAATATTATAACTATAATATTAATACTAATATTATATATATATTTGTTCACTGAAAAAGAGTTAGTTGACTTAGAATCAGCTGACATATATAACAGATTTCAAGCACTCAACGGTATATGTTTAACTGGAGTTTTATTATAATAATAATTGTTTCTACTTTTGGCACAAGGCCAGCAATTATCCAGTGCATTATTGGTACTTTATTTTATAGACACCGTAAGGATGAAAGGCAAAGTTAACCTCGGCGCGTTTTGAATAATAAACACGAAATACAGTTATTATAGGATGGTCTAAAGTAACTGTCTATCGTTTATATATATACACACACACACAAGGACAAATGACACGATATTGAACATTTTAGAGCACATTATCTCAATGCAATCAACAGGGGAAAACACCTTCAATTTCAGTGATTTCTATCATGTGTTTGTTCTTTATATTTTATCTCTGTACATTTGTTAACCTCTGATACAATGAATCTTGTCTATGACCTATTATAGTGACATAATACCAATATTAAACTCACAAAATTAATAGATAATTCATTATTATGAGAATAAAACTCGGATCGTGATATCAACGTGGCCGCTCAACAAGCTAGAAATAGCAGCCTAATCATCTTCAAATCAAACTCCACTCCCTTAAACAAAAGAGATTGCAGTTGATAATGTCATTCCACGTATTCTGATAAAAATGTAAGATGTACAGCGAAGGCATGCTTTTCATCAAAGGAAAGGTTCTTTTTTTTTTAAATATGCCGAACTTACATCTAAACACCAACAAAACATGCGCTACGTGTTAGCTGTTTCAGCTGTCATTAATTTCCAGCATTGACTATATGGTTAACAAACAGTATGAGATGGTATGAGGGAGCCGGACTTTCTTTCGTGGTGTCAATACTTCTCCAAACCACCGGACAGAACGATAAAATTACAAGGTGCGGCAATAGTTGCGATTCCTGTTACATGATATCTTCCATCAATTTTGTTGTTGTTGTTGATTTGTGGATAACTATTGTAGAATATATTAACGTTTCGGTGTGTGTGTTTTAGTATGTGTGACGGTGGGTGTCTGTATGGATGCGAATATATGTTTACGTGGATTCATTAAGATAACAGATACGAATAAATAAAGAGGTATAGCGAAAAATAAGAACAAAGAAAGAATACTGGTACCAAACAAAACATTGTAAAGTTAAGATGAATAACGTAACTTACCATTCATGAAATTATAGTGGACAAAAAATTCGTCAAAGCATGGTTGTGGGCATATCAACTGGATCAAGTAAACAATCAACTGTACCGGGTCCGCCATTTTCATAAAATAATTTTATCATGTGTCAATAGAGTTACCTCTCTTGAATAACAATGACAAGGGAAATAATTCTGATAAGGGAAGTAACTTTAAATATAAGGGAGAGTAAAATGCCATTGCTTTCCATGAGTGTACTCCCTCGGAATGTTATTTACACTTGGTTTGTGTATGTTTCGGAGGTTATATTTACTTCGAGATAAAATCTTATAGATGAACCGAGGTATTCTAACCGAATCATGTGAGAGATTATGACACTAATCAACTCACTCAAAACGAATACAGCCCATCAGCTATCTACCTTACTCTGAACGCCTTGCTTACCTGGGTACGGGTACATTAATGCTTCGATGTCTGGCACTTGCCTCGGTAGACATCCACAAAATTATTAACTATCTACCAAAAGACACATCGATTTGTATATGCGCTACACTTTATGTACATGTTGTTTATCGCATATCGAAGTTTTTTTTTAATATCTTCGTTTATATTTAGATAATAACAGTGTAATATATTATGCTAACCGTCATAGGTAGAAGCTCGATGCCATATAAACTTATATACAACCTATTGCTTTGTCGCTGAACATTTAGGGTTGGAGATCTCCAGCGCTCTTGGTCCCCATACCACATCTATATTTTCTGCTATCGAGGCAGATTTGACCTCCTGCGTGAGTGATAGCCACGAGATGGAATTAATATTTCAACATGTCACCCTCGCTATCCCCCAGGTAAATGCTTCACCACTCTATTCACTGGGATCATGAGGTGTTTTGCGCCTGTTGTTCTGCAAGCCAGAAAACATTCCCATACACATTCCAAGTAACAAGGTATACTTCGCTGATATCTATGACATCCTTCGACAGAACCACATCTATAACTTTACATTTAATATTTTCTTAGCCTCCTGGTGCATTGAATTGGCAGTATCAATGGAGCATCGGACAACATGGTTTATGGCATAGAGTTACGCCCTTTTTACGGTCTGAGTTCAAATCTTGCCGAGGTTAGCTTTGCCATTTAACGTTGCAGAGTCGCTAAAACAAAGTACCAGTAATGCACTGGGGTCGATTTAATCGACTTTCCCCTCCCTCAAATTGTTGGCCTTGTGCCTAAATCAGAAACCAATATTTTCTTATCCCCCGAAAAGATACAAAATGTGCGACGAAAACTACAAGTGTTATGTACGCAAAGCTTGTAACTATAGAGCTGACTGTCACAAATGATTCTCTCTGAGTTGCTACCATATGTCATATCTGCTTGATTGTTTACAAGAAAAGTGAAACCTTCGAATCATGACGTACCATATTATATGTAGCGCCTGGATTGGCAGTATCGGTAGAGGGTCGGACACCATGCTTTCCAGCATAGTTACGTCCCTTTACGATCTGAGTTCAAATCCCGCCGAGGTTGACTTTGCCTTTCTTCCTTACGGGGTCGATAAAAATAAAGTACCAGTAATGCACTGGTGAATTGCTGGCCTTGTGCCTAAAGTAGAAACAATTATATGTAGCGCCTGGTTTAACAATAAACCCACTAACAAACAAAGAAAAAGAAAAGAAAGAAGAATCAAGAAAACACATTGTAAGGTTCAAGGATATAATGTTTGGATTATAAATGTAATAATGGACGAGGACTGACCAGGGTCAATAATAAACAAAATACAACAACAAAAACAAAATAAATTTGGCGAAACAATTTGTTTTAATCACAATATAAGAAAATTGTAATTTAACATAAATTTCTCCTGGTAATATTTGATATTTGTTCCATTTTCATACGTAAGTTTTTCCTCCCTCCCATCAAAATCTGATTCAAAACACACACCACCCAATAATATATATATATAAATAATTACATCAGTGACATAAGTTTATATTGTCATGAGACAAATAAAAGTCATCTTTGTTTTTTTATTTTTCTCATGACAGGCTGAAGAA
>OZ024749.1:46386208-46416208 GCA_964016885.1 Eledone cirrhosa
TTTGAAATCGCATAAATTTTTTTTTTAAATAGGCACAAGGCCAGCAATTTCTTTGATGGTGAGGTGGGAAAAGTCACTTTAATCAATATCAGTAGTGAAGTGGTTCTTTATTATATCGACCCCGGGAGGATGATAAGTAAAGTTGATATGGAGTATGTTTGAACTAAGAACGAAAGAAGTAACGAAACGCCACAAAGCGATTTATATGACGTTCTAAAGTTACTAATCCACCACTCTTGGAAATCTTTTAATGATCACAAGGCACCATTCTTATCAGTATATCAACAGGAACTTTCATTACCTTAGCTCAACGTCTTCCTCGCTCATTACTTTAATTAGATGTAATTTTTCTAGCGTTCTAGGAAATCCTCCAACTACCAACAATTCTTAGATCATATCTTTTCCTTCATCGACGATATGTATCACACACCACTCCACTATTAAGGAATTATTCTCGGTGACTTTAACGCACACAGCAGTACTTGGCTCTTATACTTAACTCCAAATGAGACCTCGTTCCCATGTTAAATAAATCATTATTATTAACACAGTTGTGCTACTGCAGATCGAGTTAATATTTACTCTATTTGTATTCTTAGTAATATTGACTATACATTTTTCCAGAGGTCTTTTATTTATCAACTATTCAGCTTCGAATGAAGAAGACTGAGGCTAAATCCGATTTCATTTTTTAAATGCAGAATAGGAAATCAGAAATACACGGAGGATGTATGAATGATCACAAACGTCTATCAAAAATCATTCACGAACAAATGATTGGGAACATTTGTTCGATGTTGGCAATACTATCTACTTGGATATCTTGATCGATCTTAAATATAATTATGTAAGCTACACTGCTTATCGTTCTACGAGAAAACTTTGGAAAGTTTTCATTTCTTGGCTCGAAAATCACCGATTCCTCGGTTTACTCGTATATACATAGGCAACAAGTGGAGGCACGTGGCCTAGTGGTAAGAGTGTTGGACTTACGATCATAATGTCGTGGGTTCGATTCCTGGGTTGCGTGTTGTGTTCTTGAGCAAAACACTTCATTTCACGTTGCTCCAGTAAACTCAGCTGAACATGAGTTCCAGCAATAGCTGGAGGTTTAACCCTACGATGGACTGGCGTCCTGTCCAGGGGGCAGTCTTGTACTCTCAGTCGCTTCACGCCATGAAACCGGGATAAGTACCGGCCAAATGAGCCTTCTGGCTTAAGAGAGACTTTAGACTTTATTTTTAGACATAGGCAAAATATTCACACACACACACACACACACACACACACACACACACACACACACACACACACACACACACACACACACACACACACACACACACACACCACACACATATATATATAACGAAGGAACTGTGGTAAGGAATCGCGTGGACCACAACGCCCCAGAGTACTCAATACTTTGGGTAGTAGAGTGGGTAATAGGAAAATGTTCAAGACCCCGACGGCAGAGCTCAAGCCGTTGAACCGGCTTGAGCTCTGCCGTCGAGATCTTGAACATCTTCCTATATATATATATATATATATATATATATGACACATACGCACACACACACACACACAAATATATATATATATATATATATATATATATATATATATATATATATATATATATATATATGGAGACTTACCCGGAAACCTTTCTTTGAACGGATATCTAAGACTCTGTTGTACTGTATCTCTATTTCATCACTTTTCACTAAGAATCTCTGTGGAAACGGACCCTGGTAATCATTATTTGTGGAATTATAATCTAAAGACTTCAATCCTTTAATTAGCCTGTCTGCAATGTCTTCTTTGTACCTTGGGTGAACACTAAAGTTTAAAAAATAAGAAAATATGTTTTGGTACACGTGGTGAGTATAAGACAAACATACACTTATGTGCTCTGTCACACATATACATCCCCTAATATATATATATATATATATATATATATATATATATATATATATATATATATATATATATATATATATATATATATATATATACAAACATATATATATATATATATATACATATATATATATATATGCGTGTGTATGTGTGTGTGTGTGTGTGTTTGTGTATACATATATATATATATATATATATATATATATATATATATATATATATATATATATATATTATAGGAAAAGAGTCATGACCCCGACGGCTGAGATCCGAAGTGTTCGGATCTAGCTTTCGAAACGGCCAGAGCTCAGCCGTCGGGGTCCTGACTCTTTTCCTATTACCCACTCTACTACCACAAGTATCGAGTACTCTGGTGCGTAATGGTCCACCTGGTATCTTACCACACTTTCTTTGTTATATTTATAAGTAAAATCCCGACCGCTGTGCCAACCGATTTTATGGTTTCAGACAACTTGTGTTCCGATTGTTTGCACAATGGAAGATCATGCATGTGAGAATAAGGTGGAAGTAGGTTAACATTCTACAGACAAGTTTAACCTTAACCTAATTGTTATTAAGTATCAGAGTATAGTGTGTGATATGGAAGAATACTTTTCTCCCATGAGTATTTACGTGAACATAAAGACAAATAGACATATATTTGAAAATTTATATCCTTACTTTATCAATACTGGAATGATGGAAGTCAAAATTGACCTTTGAATGATTTGAATTCAGTATGTAAATATTCATGACTAAATACTGCAAACAACTTTTCTTTTAACAATCTAATGGTTCTGCCAAACTAATGCCCAGAAAAGTCTCTAGAGTTGCTGATTATCTTAAGACTAAATCTCATCAATTTTGGAAGCTATTTTTAAAGCTACGTATAGAATATACAATAGGACTATGGTAGTCGTATGTTATTGTAAAACACCAATGAATCTATCAGACACTACCTATTAGCAGTACAGTAACTACAAGTATGTTTTCATAAAGATAATGGATTCAGCCACCTGTCTCAAGATATATATCAGTCGAAAATCTAATTAGAAGAAAAGACATTGACAGATCAATAAAAATGTAACAAAAATAAAAAGCTATGTAAAATAAAACAAGAACTATTAGCCAATCAAGCAAGCTATCAATCGAAGAATAATCAAACATAACACTTTTATTAGAAACCCCCAATTACTTACGATGAATATGGAGAAGTGGGGTCTGGTAAATCCATAGCAACTGCCATAAAAACATTCGGGAGTTTGTGGTTTGGTACATAACCTATATTAGCTGTTTGTGCCCAACGGAGGGCAGCGAATCCGGAATTATGGTAAGGAGCAAGCTGCAAAAATAAAATAGTTAAATAGACAGCAGGAGCAATTAAGTTTTGTGCTGGCAAACACAACATTCTTCTTGTTCTGCTAACTATGCATCTATCTACGTATGTAAGTATCTAGCAAGACGAATTCGAACCATCGACTTAAGGATGACAACTTAATATAACATACTACAGTCCGCCGCTCTACCAACTGAGCTATCGCGGGTCATACTACCTACCACCAGTGATTATATGATTTCGGAAAGTGTGAATGAAATTGGAGTTCATTAGATCAGTTCAACCTTGATTAAGAATATATTTCTTAATTGATATTGCAGCCATCATGCCTAACATGTATATTTTTTACACAGGGATTATAGAAATTCATTATTCAATATGGGTTTCTCTATCAATGTAGTAATATATGGTTTTCTCATTTAAGTGTATAATTAGTAATAGTAGGGTGATTTATAAGATATTTCCAGGAGAGTATTCGTCGTGGACTATAAAGCTATAAGCTTAAAGTTGGTTAAAGCATTGGAGAAAGAGTCTTATGGTAATATTTCTGCTGGTGTCTTCGCCCACATATTACTGAGAGAGTCATGGTGGCAGAGCCCTAAAACACTCCTTCAAGCGGGTCCTGTTTAGTTCCTTTTACTTATTAATAGCGTCGTATGAAATGAAGTTCACTTCAAGGTCAATGCTTAAAGTAGCAGCTGAGTAGAGTACTGGTGTAGATTTTTTCGCATGTTTGTCTATCTGTCTGTCTACTCTATCTGTTTAACCCTTTAGCATTTAAGCCGGCCGTATCCTGCTAGAATTTTCTCGCCTCTTTCCGTCAAACCGGCCGCAACTGGCCACTCATACTGATGTTAGGTTATTGTTCTCAAAATAAATAATATCAAAATTTCATTGATTCGATTTTATGTGAGATAATGATGTGAGATAAAGCCCTTACCACGAAAATATAATAGTATATATAAAGTAGTGTAAATGTTAATGGGTTAACTTTCTGGAGGAAATCACCATTATTCATACCTGGAGAGAGATGGGGTCGATAATGTTTAATAATTCTCACGCTGGCACCTCTACGACTCCATCAAAAGATAAGAGCTAATAGCAAGGCTTAAAATGAAGGGCCAACAAGTTTGGTTGCAAGTGTTCATGTAGATGATGGAAGAAAACTTTTCACAGACGATAGTTGTAAAAATAAGACAACAATATATGTAATTATATTTATGGCCTTTGAATTCTCGAAAATGACAGACGATGATATATATATATACATATATTATTTTTATATCTCATCATGTTAAATAAAATATTCATTTATTTTTAATTGCCTCATTACTCTTTGGTAGACAAATAACTCAAATTAAATCAACTAGATATATTTTAGTTTTTCAGATCGACTTTGGTTTTTCACTACTACCGAGTTTGATAAAGTAATACAGATATTTCAAGCGGAAATTATTGCATTATACACGTACCTTTCATACCAAAGTACATTTAATATAGTGGAACCTCGCTTCACGAACGCATCTTATCAGGAAGAAGTCGGTTCACGAACAATGCTTCCACGCATAAAACGCCTCGGGTGACGAACAATGTCTCGAGTAACGAACACGCAATCCGGCAACAACAGGCTTGGAATATTGGCAGGAAAGTTTCATTTGATATGTTGTTAGTTACTATGATTGATATTTATCTGTCTCTCACACAAGTCTCTCTGTCGTTAAGATGTCTAAGTATTAAAGACAACTTTTTTATTGACACACACACACAATCTCTCTCTCTCTCACACACGCATATATATATATATATATATATATATATATATATATATATATATCTACACATACATATATATATACATGCATATATATATATAATACAGGCATATATATGCAAATGTTATGTATTTCAATATATTTCAATTTAATATTATTAATTTTATTTCATGTTTACCTGAACGAATCCAAATGGGAATGTAGGAGACGTTTCATTATCGGAAGCTTCATGGAATCTTTTCCGCCAATCAGCAACCATAAATGGAAATAGACAAGAATATTGTTTGGGATGCTGGGAATTTGATTCACCTGTGGTTAACAGAAAATTAAATTGCCAACGTTAGCATATATATTTACAATAGAGTTCAGGTGTTTGTATACACTCTGTCAATCTCTTGATTTTAATAGGTTTAAACGAAATAAGAAATATGCAATTTATGACCTTTTACAAGGCTTCTCAAACTATTGGGAAGACATTACTGCGAAACAAGAGAGCAGGTCTTAAATCTATGCCAGGGACTAAGTCCATTAAACATGACTAAACATTCAGGGAGTAATAAAATAACGATAACAACACAATTTTCTTTCGTTTAACTAACCTTGATACCAGATGACTCCATGGATTGTCATATTCAAAAATGGATGGATCATAGCATTCCAGAAGCTCGACTTTGTATATGGAATTTCGCTGCAAAATAAATATTTCATAATAAAAGATTATTAATTATTTGTTAAACTGATATCCAAGCAGCCTGATCACCACAGCATCACATTTAATTTTATTACACCCTTCAAAGTCTTTCAAATTGGGCCCTGAAACATTATTAAACACACTGGACATAGATAGGCACAGGAATGATTTGGATGTTTGGTTCGCAAATATAAAGTCACGAGTTTGCAGATATGTAGGTGTGACTGAATAACTGAATGTACATCGTTAAACCTGGCAGGTGATTTTTCATCATCATCATCATAAGTATTCTTAGATATAAACATTTCTAGATGTATGATTATATATATATATATATATATGGAGAAGTTTACGAAATGGAAATGCGCGTATATAGAATTTATTAGATAACAATTGTTTCTATAGTGTATGGGTTACCTATACCTCGCTATTTGAATAATATACAAATATTATCATAAACCGAAGGTACACTGTAAGCACACACACCATGTCTTCAGAGCTTTGTATTAGAATGATATGAAAATATTTTATACACTAGATAATAGATAAAGAAGGAGGTAGGAAGAGGAGGGGAAGAGGGAAGTGAGTAAGGTGGAGGGAGTCTTAGGATTTAAGACTGTCAGACTAGTAGAGATTGTGAGGAGAGAATGTTTTGGCAGCAGTTATCATTATTGAAACAATTGTTACCTAATAAATTCTATATACCCGCATTTCCATTTCGTAAACTTCTCCATATTTTCTCCGGATTTTAAAACACACTTTATTATACGTTGAGCAATCTCTGATGTCGTTTGACTCCATCCAATGCAACTACTTAGTTACATTGGAATACAAATTTACTATATATATATATATATATATATATAACGAAGGAAATGTGGCAAGGAACCAGGTGGACCATAACGCACCAAAGTACTCAATACTTAGGGTAGTAGAGTGGGGTCCTACTCGTACCTACATATATATATATATATAAAGATTCAGGATCCCGACGGGCTGAGCTCCGACCTTTTCGAAAGTTACATCCGTACATCCGACATGCGCTTTATTTCGGATCTAGCTGTCGAAACGGCCGGAGCTCAGCCGTCGGGTTTCTGAATCTTTTCATATCACCCACTCTACTACCCCACCTGGTATTTTACACACACCCTATCTGATACTAGGATAGGATTTGGTAATATAAAATACCCAACAGTTTTCCTTTGATGTTTTCGTGTGTTATCAACTAACCTAACCTCCAAGTTGCTGGCAATGAAATTTTTTCCCGCTGACCGGTTGGGTAGGTTGACTCTCCCTCCTCGGAGTTTCCCCTACGATTTCTTTTCAGGCGTTATAATATCCTACGGCGAGTTTTCTGTTAACTCCCAGGCACAGCTTATTCACATACAAATATTCTCTCACACATACGTATAAACTAATATATTCTTACCCACGCGTGTACACACACATGTGAGTGTATATTTATATATATGTATATGTAAACTCGAGTGTATTTCTGTGAGTTTCTTAATTTTTGTGCCTTAATGTAAACATTATCTAATCGAACAATCGTTTATAGAGTCTCTGTATTTTTTTTCAGAACGAAAGGGAAATACAAAATGCATCCTTTTAAAATTATTGATTTTTATTTGAACAGGTGCAAGCCCTCTTCCATTAAGAGGGATAGCGAAATGTGAAATTCTAATGTACATGCATTCTTGAAGACTATTAGCTGTGCACATTTAGAGAAGTAACTTCAAGTGAGAACGCCAAAATTGGCATATGTTTATAACTATTTTCTTTTTACGACACATGCCAGGCTTTTAACATTATTGGTTTTATTCAATAAATATCTCAACCGGCAATACAACTTGCGTTGAAGATTTGTATAGCCAAAAACCTTAACAGCTTTATACAGTGACGGACAATAAAGAAGCTCATAGCACCCCGGTTTCGCCAAACAGCCGTCCATATCCATTCTAACTACTAAGTGCTTAATGTAGATTATCGGAAAAAAGTGGGTATTTACAGCGTAATTTGCTCGATTAAATGAGAAAGCATTTGGAATGTCGCTTGATTTACTATAGAAAAAGCAGTCCAATCTCACTAGTTATTTCGAAAATGAAGTAATACAGCCGAATTTAATCTATAAATTAAATTAACTTAGCTTGACTAAAGAAATCATCCTCAAATCTGAAATTTGAAATATATTCCTCCCAATGCAAATAATCATAATAATCGTCCACTATAGATTATATTAGAGAAAATCGAGTAATGTACCCCCTGGAAACGGAAGGAAAATGGAAAGAGACGACTGCCATGAAGGCACCACTGCCCACAGTTTTCTGTGACGAGAGGAACTTTATGCCACATTTCTCAAATATTATTTGTAGTTATCAATTTTTATCGTGATTATTTGCGTAGGGACGAATATATTTCAAATATATAATAAATATTGGATGATCACAACTAAAATATTTTCATCATTGAACACTAAGACCAGCACTAATATGATCATCATCAGACCGAGTCATTACATTAGTAGATCTGCTAGAAACAGCAGCCACATCCTTCTCAAATCATACTCTAGCGTCATAAGCGAGGAAAAAAATGCATAGAATAATTTAGTTCAAATTACATCTAAATAAAAATGGTGATTAAGCCTGGAATGTCTTTGATTATATATCAGGGATGACCCTGAGATTAAAAACAAAATCAGCAAACATCTTGTATCCTGGTATCCATCTGTCTCGAGAGACAATGGACGTAACCAGAAATACTACAAATAGCAACCACATCGTTGAAACACAACCCCGAAAAGGAAGGATACATTGGATGCGTAGCCTTAGAAAAAGTATTCCTGTAAACAATAGAAATTGTGAGAAATGGAAGGCATTTTTTCGATACTCAGTCCGATTCCCAAAAATTCTTTAGAAATATAGACGTTGAGTATGTTCAATTTAATCCACACTATTCTACCAGGCACAGAACATACTTTATTTTGTAGAACTCAAACGAATAACATGCCTAAAGTTCCAAAATTTGCATTGAGGAAATGATTGGACATAATTCACTATTATGTTCGGTAAAATAAACCTAAAATGATATAGGACATACATTTAAGGCTTTTCATAGATAACTTAGGTTCTAATTGCTACTTGTACCATGTAACGTATTACAACCTGTATTAGACCTGCCAATCTCTAAAAACCTAAACTAGGAGTACCACGAAAAAAAGTGCCCCATATCGGGCAGAAATGAGCCCAAAAGGGGAGATTTTACATAATAAAAATTGGGAGGAAGATCTTCTTATCCAACGGAGAGAGTTGACAGTTCTGCTATATCGTGGTTAGCAAATAAATCGGCCCCTGTCTAGCTAAAAAAGGTTAAAAAAAAACAAAATTTTGTAAGATTGTATGAGAATCTCATACACACTTAGACAGGTTTTATTTTTTGAAGTGAAGGGTTAATTATACATGGAGATAAAATAGGTAATAACTGAACATCTGCCAATTGAAACACCAATAGCTGCGAGGATGCGACATCTGTAGACTAAAATAATCGATATATTGGGAACTGCTATCGTTCGCAGCGGAAAAAATAGAAGTGTTCAACCACGCACCAACAAACACACACGCTCACACACACATCCATGAGAGCGCACAAGCACATGCAAATAGATAAAGAAACATAAATATGCTCACAGATAAACACACACACACTCGCACTCTCTCACACATATACATATATATATATATATACATATATACATATATACATATATATATATATATATATATATATATATATATATATATACATATATACATATATATATATATATATATATATATATATATATATATATATATATATATATATATATATATATATATATATATATATATATATATATATATATATATATATATATACATATATATATATATATATATATATACATATATATCTATAGCGTTGCTCAGATCTTCAGTATTCCTCTATGAAAGTTTAATAACCTTCATCGGATATTGTGTATTCCGTTCTTGCTAGCGGTAACCGTTTCATGTTTAGAGACTTAATTTCCATAACAGTAACAAGCAAACACACAAATATAATGGGTTTTCGTTTACCAAACGCGGACAGTTACTTTTTGCTTTTTTCGTCTATTAAGTTCTACTCACAAGTCATTGGATAACCCTATACCATAATATAATACCAGCGTAGAACGCCAGGGTATTGAACCTAGAAATATGTGATTGTGATTCGATCTTCTGTCGTCACATTCTGGTTACCCTAAATAATTGAACATATCTCCTATATTTTCAACCTAAGTTTCAAGAATTATTATATGTTATTATCAACAATGTGAAATATTAAATTTGTTTATTCAATCAAAATATTTAAATTTATTCTCTCGTGAATCTTATTTTAATTAATCAAATAACTGAATTTAATTTATCGAATTCTCGGGTTAATGAACTTATTTTCGTAAATTTAATGATAAAGTGGGTGACTAAGTAGATACACAACGGACTTATAAAAATTAGAACGCACTAATAAAAACTATATATGTATGAAAAGAGTCAGTAACCCGACGGCTGAGCTCCGGACGTTCCGACAGCTTGATCCGAGCTAAGCTAGCAGTATTAGAGCGCTAGGAATCTAGATAAGCTTATCAAGTTGAATTGTAGGTCACCGTCTCTATAAATGTAAGATAGTTGTAAATATTTATCTCTTAACGCCTGACTGGCTTGGCAACCACAGGTCAGATTGTTCTCTTACTCTACCCCCCCCCCCCCCCTGTTCTACTGGCCAGTTCAGCCCCCCCCCCTCACCGCCGTAATGAAGGATTTTGATAACCATGTACATGACATCCCAGATCATTGACCACTCCCTGTGAAAGAGAAGAAAAACAAATTTTTAGGATTATTTGCTTTGATATTTCTGCTGTTTGTTTTATCTGAATGCCTATATAGGGACTGTGCCCCTTGATAAGTTCAGTTACATTCCAGCCGTTCTAATACTGTTGGTTTAGTTCGGATACAGCTGTCAAAACGTCCGGAGCTCAGCCGTCGGGGTCCTGACTCTTTTCCTATTACCCACTCTACTACCCCAAGTATCGAGTACTATGGTGCGTTATGGTCCACGTGGTATCTTACCACACCTTCTTTGATATATATATATATATATATATATATATATAAATAAAAATATATATATATATATATATAGAAGTGGTTACACAACAGTTAGTTCACCATACCGAGAACAATTGTTTCACCTTCGCGGATCTTCAGCTCGGGATGTGTATGGTTATATATATTCTGGCAGACTATTCAACAACTTCGTATTAAGAAGTCTCCCTCCAAGAATACCACCAGGGACTCGTCTGTGGTTATTTATTTTGAAGAGGGGTGCATCTTCACCAAATGGAGAGAATATTATGCTGATCTCCTGAATTCGGAGATAACAACATATTCCAATGTATATGAAGTACATCTAAGGGCGAAGACTACCTTCTCGGAATCTTAGGTTACCAGAATAATTAAAGCTCTCAAATGTAGCTTGGCCTCGAGGAAGATGAAATTTAGCCCGATATGATAAAGATTTCTGGCTGACTCATGTATGCCGCATAGCCTAGATTTCTGGAAAGCCAACAAGAATATGGCAAATGGGAGTTATAAATGTTTAATGTTTTGTGCCAATGTTTCTTCAAAATTATTATATAAACACCTGATATTACGATTTTGCGAAATATCATTTTTGAAATTCAAATTATTTCATTTTTCGACACTTTCTGGATATGGAAATATGCTCGTTTTCCAATATTTCTTAAAATTAATTTTAACGGCAAAATTCACGTCATTTAAAATAGCATGCTTCTTGTTATTTTTGCAATAAAATTTACTGTCTATCAACACGACTTAAATAACAGCTAAATACACTAATGCCGCAATATATTGATGAAATAGCAGCCACATATTTTCTTGTCAAGGACGCTAGAAAAAGCAAGTATATATTGAACGAAAAACCCAGCTAATAATATATATATATATATTTTAATAAATATTTGCTCTACGGTTCTTATATATTTGATATATATTTATCCTTATCGAGCCCTCTTTGGATTTTAGTCTTCAAATTTATTATTATTACTATATTAAGTCATATATATATATATTAAGTCATATAGTATAGTATTCTAAATTGTATTAATTTTGCCCTTTAACTCTTTAGCATTTACATTACTCTATATTTACTATTATATTTTCATGGTCAAGGCTTTATCTCACATAATATCGAATCTATGAGATTTTGATATTATTTAGGTTGAGAACAATACCTTAGCATCACTATGAATGGCCAGTTACAGCTGGTTAGAACAGAAAGAGGTGAGAGAATTCTGGCCGGATACGGTCGGTTTAAATGCTAAAGGGTTAAATCTAAACAAAAAAAATATTGAAAAGCAAGTATTTCTGCCTGTTCGTGATTGTGTGTGTGTGGGTCGATGGGTGTGTGTGTCTGTGTGTATGTGTGAGGTGAACAGGATGATTTGAGAGGCAGACCTTAGGTGATATTTTCAAATGTAAGCCGAAGTGCTAATGTGTAGGAATATTCTATACAATTCAAAATAAAAATTATTTTGGCAAAAATACTTATAGGCTTATTGAATATATTCATTTTCCCGCCACATAAAAATTGAATTCTTGATAATAGCAGTATTGATTTAGCATTGATTTAGAAATGAAACGTACGTAGATGAATATACTTCATTAACGAGATCAGAATAAGGCCGACCGAACACATAACCGGATATTTCTCCTTTACTTACCGGAAAAGGGAAAATAATCTTACTGTTTTTTTCTATCGTATCATACATATTTCGAATTAGGTTTTTCAAGTTACTATTTCATAGTATTCCCAAACATCCCTGTTATAATGTTAAATTATTACTCACACTTCAGGACACTTTTTCAAAACATCTGGGGATGACCAGGTCTCAATTGGAGTACCACCATAGGTAGAACTGATTAACCCAATAGGAATTCTATTTTCTTCATATAGACGTCGTCCATACATCCAGCAAACGGCTGAGAAATACATCCAAATTGATGATGCTACTGCCTCTGTTGTTGAATAATACGTTATATAAGATGATAATATTCAATATATATCACTGTTTTTCTCATGTTTTCTAATCCCCGCCAGGTTTGTCTTTCCGTAATCATATAAATGTATGTGTTTGCGCATGTTTGCATCTCTTTCTCTCTCTCTCTCTCTCTCTCTCTCTCTCTGTATATATATATATATATATATATATATATATATATATATATATATATATGAATATATATACATATATATATATATATATATATATATATATATATATATATATATATATATATATATATATGAATATATATACAGGGCACGTAACATTCCCGAGATCTATGGACGAGGTCTCTCCAGCGCTCTCTGTCTTTCATCATCGCCGCCATGTCCTGCGTCTCCCAGAGTCCAGTGTCTGTCCTTAGGGCAAATATATATATATATATATATATATATATATATATATATATGTGTGTGTGTAGAAGTTATATTTAATTTGTTGGGATACAACAAGCAAATAATTTTATAACTGATATAAAGCACTCAACAAATTATTGGAGTAAAAATACAGGAGCTTCCAACCGACATGGTCGCATTCTTTAAGGGTATGTCAATATTTGTTCATAAAACTGATCTATATTATATTTTATCTGATGAAAGCGCACCATAATTTGCTTTGGTGTCCTTGAAATATGTATAATGAAATAAATATGGTTTTATAAATATAGTTTCCATTTGTTAATATATTATATATATATATATATATATATATATATATATATATATATATATATATATATATATATATATATATATATATTTATTTATTTATTTTTTCAACATAACAGTATGGAAGTAGGAATTCAATTTTGATATTTTCTTATTATTTTTCTTTTTGAAAATATTATTGCTTAGCATCAAGCCATACCTGATCAAGCAGAAATGTTATCAACGCTGTACGGAATATGACAATCTAACCACTTTATGTTATGACATACCGTATCTAGTAATCTAAAACAGTGTATCGGGAGAATTATTACAATTTCGGATAGAATGCTGTGTGGTAGTGGTTCCGTCTATTTTCTATCTCTGAGTTCAGACGTCAAATATACCTTTCATCATTTTGAGGTCGATAACAAGGTAACAATCTAATACGAGGTTTTGATTCTTTCCTTATATCTTTTTCAGATTTGCTCCCAGTCTGTCACTCTCTGTCTCACATTCTTTGGAAGAAATCAACTGTGCTCAGAGTGAATGGTTTCAAGGAACATTGTATGTGAATCAGTACTGCAATCATAAAATCTAGCTGGATTTACAGACCTATAATACATATATATACAAACATGATGGTTGCCCCCTCGTTATCTAGTATGGCCATTGCACGATATAACATTATTAATAATTATGGAATAATGCCTGTGCGTGAAGATTTTTTTAAAGTGAGGAAAGACAGTGCACTGAGCCAATCCCACTCTCTGAGCGACGGCAACTATAACCCGAAAAGAAGAACAGATCAAGACATCGGTAACTACTGAGCCGCATACACACATATATATACATAATACTGACAGTATGGAACAGTAAAACTATGCAAAACATTCCAAACATTCTGCATCTTATAACTCCATGTACACATGTACAGATACAAACCATATACACACATATAACTCAAAACATGCACACATATAACTCAAAACATACACGTCCACACATACAATAGCATCCATATCTTCACACACATGCATGCATGCAGACATGCACACATATCTACCTAGTTGATGTTGTGTAAATTCCAATGAGAGAGTCTTGTATCTATGTTAGAAACGGACTCTCTATCTCTGTATCACCCCCCCTCTCTCTCTTTCTCTATTGGTAATAAATTATGAAATTATATAACCAGTAGAACAAACAAATAAATAAACATACATACATAGAGTATCAATTATTCTAGAGTCGTTTACGACAATATATATTTGCTATTTCTAACATGCCAGGAAAACATATACATGCTTGCTCATGGTTTATTTTCTGATTCATTTAATGCAAACAATATTTAGTTACAAAGCTTGGCACACGGCAGGTCACTGTAAGGCTTAAGAAAGAATTGATGGCAACTACTTACTAGGTGACGCCACTGACCATTGCTCAAGAACACAATTGACGTCATATTCTGGTTGATTAGAAGCAATATAACCTGTAGTAAACAGTCGTATTTCTGGATAATGGCTGGAATACTCAACTTCTTGGCTACCATTGAAAGCCTGCGAATGAAACAATTGTTCTATTGTATCAGTTATTTATATATATATATATATATATATATATATATATATATATATATATATATATATATGTAAAAGGTAAACAGAAATAACAACACAATCGGTACAGTATATGGAATGGATATATTAGGTTAACGCTTGATATAGCAGGAAGAGGGTCTTAACGTTTCCGACGCTAGATAGTATATATATATCTATATATCTATATATATGTGAGTGTGTGTGTGTATGTATGCATGTATTAAATTACCCTAAGTGTTTGACGAAGACGTATTTGATTTATTAAAGAATTATGAATTATAAAATGAATACGTACCATTATTGTCGTAAATTGCATGTTACTTTGACCTGAACACATCCATACATCACCAAATAAAACATTAACCAATTCAATAATTGTTGTAGATAACTTGACCTTGATAACATATGGTCCACCAGCTTCCATTACAGGTAATTTTACTTTCCATACTGAAGCATTAATAGCTGGAAGTAAATAACTAGTTGTTCTTGCAGAGTAGAGTTCATTTATTTTAAGGGTGATATTTGCACCACTGTATCTTGAATATCCCCAAATTATAGCACGCCGTGGTGCCCTCTGTAGCACCATGTTGTTGCTGTAGTAACTTGCAAATTGGATATCATGGCTCCCTAAATAAATAAATAAATAAATAAATAAATAAATAAATAGGTAAAATTGAAATGGTACGAAATCAGAATATTTGGGAATAGCAAAATCGACTTGGAGGTGGGGAAATTGCATTTTGTTAGGCCTCCAAATTTCACCCATGATTCCTTAAAATCTCATTCAGGATTCATTAATTTGTGGTTAATAAGATGAGTACCAGTACATTACCTGTTGTCAACTAAATGAAGGTTTTTCTCCAAAATGTTTAGTTTCAGTCACTAACCTCTACGTTGCGCAAGTGCAGGCATCCGCATGCGTTTTGAAAACAGTGTATTAAAGTTTAGTTAACTAAAATAATGTAATAATTGATCATATGTCTTATTGTAAATGACATCATAGGTAGATACTTCTGTTAACTAGTTAGCCGCTTTTATAACTAACAGATTTACATTTTATGATCAGTGTTTATATAGTAAATTTACGAGAAATGTTTCAAATTATGTAGATAGTGTACTGAGATTTTATTGGAAAATATATTGTATCACTATAATGATTTCAAAAGAAGCAAAGGGTGTGAAGCGAAAGAAAAAGAAAATAAAAAACTACGATTTTGAATGGTTTTACAAAATGGTAAAAATTTCAACACCAAAATGCTCGTGAGATCATGAGCATTCGGAGAAATATTTATGTGTGATTCAGAAAATAAAGTTGTTTATCTGCATTGCTTTGTTACAAAAGTTGCATACGAATTTGCAAGTGTAATGAAGTAGAATAATACTTGTAGCTTATATCTTTAAAACGCCATTTGACAACTAAGGCATATTTGGATGATATACAAAGAAAAAAAACTTAAAACAACCCGTCATCACCCATAACAGGAGTGCTGTGCATACTTTGTGAGTGTCGATGATAGAGAGTTAAATTTATTAAACCCAGAGGAATTCAAAGTTCTTATCACCAGTGTTGAGTGCTGTTAAATATGGATAGTTCTTTACATTCAGTACAGCGTTTTAACGAAGATATTGTCAGATATTTTCTACCCTCAGCCTGCTGCCAAAGTACAAATTATATATATTTGAAAAAAAATGTGTCAGCATATTTTCACACTTTACCATTTGATAAATCTACATAGATACTATCAAAATTATCTTATTCCCTACTTCATATTCAGATCAAAAGATGATACTTTGTATAAAGCAATTTTGTTTTCTTTGTGGAATCGTTGAGTACCAGGTGAATAATAGCACTTCTATTTACAATGTTATGTACATCCACAGAAATTACATCAGACCAGAAGGTTTTTCTCTTAAGCCTTCTGTTGGTTTGTCAGGAAAATTTGTAATTGAATGGGGTTTGGTTTAAATATTTCTCGGAAATTTAACAATAATATCCAGTAAATTGTTAGGTGCTATTGCTATTAGTCTATTCCAATATTACATCACATAAAAATAAACATACGCCTTATTTCTTTCTTTAATAGAACAGCAGAATGAAGCAAGTAATTCACAATATTGAATAAAATCATAACTCAATGCATTACTTCGTAGAATGCAATCATATTTATATATTAAAACAGAGGATGTAACAGCCCGCCTACCTTGTATGTCTTCCATCGACACACACTAGCTTTCTTACGCAAAAGGATTTTGACTGGGAACATATCAAAATACGTTAAGGAATTTATAATATGAAAACATATTGAATTTAAAAAAAAAACATTAATTTTGACTTGTTTTAATAAAAGTTTCTAAAACTTCAATAAGATTTTTTCAATAACATTTTAAAATAAGCCTAGAGTATTTTCAATAAAGTTATTTTATTAAAATTTCTAAAAATATATTTAATGTGTTTCCTTTAAAATTATTTTTGTATAAGATTGGATATTCTGTCAGCAAGTACCGGGTCCTAATTAAAACGACACGCAAATACAGTTTTATTAACCACGAGAGAATGTCCGTGCCAAAATTATATTGAAACAATTTCACATTTACAATGCACAAAAGCGTTTACTGTGAAAACACATTAATCATTGGACAAAGAATTTACAATATAAGATCTTCGTGCACACTGACTACAACATATATGAGGGAACATTGGTCATGTATCAAAATATAAAATCTTGTCCAATGTTTGAAAATTATATGTGTAAAAGGTAGTGTCGTTAACAATAATGATTTGATCATAACGAATTTTGTTGCGGTGAAGTTGATAAAAGAAAGAAGGTATCGCATAAACAACATCAAATAAACCCATAGCAATACTAAAATCATCTCTAGAATGTTGGTTGGATGTTATACATTTCCTATGAGTATTGGCCTAACATAAACAAAGAGAAACATGAGATAATTGTTTCTACTTTTGGCACAAGGCCAGCAATTACCCAGTGCATTACTGGTACTTTATTTTATCGACCCCGGAAGGATGAAAGGCAAAGTTAATCTCGGCGGGATTTGAACTCAGATCATACAGGGAGGTAACTCTATGCTTCAAAGCATGGCATCCGACCCTCTACCGATACTGCCAATCCACATGAGATAATGAAGCAGTGATAGTTTGATCACTCAACCTTCTACAAATAGAACAAATTAAATTGCGCAATATAGTTCTAGATGTAAAATAATGCTGCGTGTTCATGGCTAAACCGTCTTTATTCTCGATCACGTCTGTTTACTTTAGGATCTAATTACGAGCTTTGGCACTGCAAAGTCTGTTTATGGATATTTTAAGATGGTATCATGTCACAGTTATCTCAGTAACAAAATCTTAAAAAATTTAAACTGGTGTTTTTCATAAGCATCAGGCAGCCATTTTACTGAGGATGATTTGACAGAAATTTGTGGTTATATGATAAGAAATATGACAAAATGATTAAACTAATGTAATTGTTTTTGTCGTGCTGCATATAGTATAGTGTATATTTACAGTAATCTCATTTGCGAGAATTTACTTAAACAAACCATTAAATCCTTTGCAATTCCTCGACAAGTAATCTTCGAAGTTAGTGATTCACTCTTCATTTTAAAAAGTGGTGCATCGTTCAATGAATAAAACGTTCAGATGGCATTGATAAAATTAAAATTGACGGTGACAAGATCGAGACCTTAGATAACAAGATTGAGTCTGACAATGACGAGTTAGAAAATGATGTTAATGAATTTGAGATTAACGCTGATTAGGTTGAGTTTCATAGTGACGAATTTGCGAAGGAAATTTTGTATTTGCATACTCTAAAATGGCAAATGATTATTTTGTGCAACACTATCGCTCAATTGCATGATCACATTGAGATATATGAATGGATTTCGCATGACAACAGACGGTGTTCCTCCCAGATGTCACATAACAAATTATGGCCCAGGAATATGTGGTCCCCGCATGGAAATCTGAACAATACAGAATTGTTACCAGGAAACCGAGAAAATGACCGATAGAAGGCAAGTTTTATTTCCCTGATTTGTCAATCTAAAAATATTAATTGCATTCAATCAAGTTGATATCTCAAAAACAACTGTTAAAAATAAAAAAAAATAAAAAACTACGAAACTGATAACTATCACATAGAGTTTATTATCCAGATCTCTAACCAGACAATCATCTATTTTTCTAGCGAAAAATGTGTAAATTCCAATATGATTTATTAATAGAATTTATTTCATTAATAGAATTCATCCAAAGACGAGATTGCTTTTCTCTAGATGGTTAATAATGTCTAATAAATTCGAATCAATATATATATATATATATATATATATATAAATATATATATATATATATATATATATATATATATATATATATATATATATATATATATATATATATATATATATATATTAATATATATATATATACATATATATATATATATATATATATACATATATATATATATATATATATATATATATATATATATATATATATATACTAGCATAGTAGCCGTAAAAAATGACGGTGGTTAGAGTAAAAAGTATTTAATCTTATGTTTCTTTGATCTCAATATTCTATGTAAAATTGCCTCGATCATCGTTTTTTTTTACCCTTTACTTTGATGTCACTCTATCCATCGTCGTATTTGATTTTAGATTCATTTAAATCTATTACAAATATTTTCGTCCATATTTTTTTAACCATCATCAAAGATGGCTTTGATTTACAATAGCTTTGACATAACTATCTATCTATTTATCTATCTACCTATCTACCGACCGACCAACCCACCTACTTGCCTACCTATCTATCTCTCTACCTATCTATACTTGGACTGCTAATGGGATTTTTAAAATTATTTTTGTTTTTGTCCAAACCTATATAGATTACTAAATATACGTAATTAGATAAACATCAGTAGTCATACTAAGTGACTGATAGATAGAGAGGTGGGTGGCGAGATATTGAGGTAGTTGGATAGATAGATATGGAGAACTATGTAGAGCTATGTGGGTAATTAGACATATATTTATACATATATAAATATATGTAGATATGGAGGGAGATAAATAAATAGATACATAGATATATATAGTTATAGTTGTATTTATTGCCTGAAGATAGGTAGAGAAATAGGCAGGTGTCTATAGAATGCTGTCCATCCAACTAATTGCCAACAGTTGTGAGATAGCGATAAGAAGGAAGATAAACCATTACATTACTATTTCCCAAGAAATCTAGCACAATATCGTTCTTACTTGGTACTTGCGTTTTATTATATGTATGAAATATGCGTGTGTAAATGAAGTTTATGTGCATCTAGTTATACATTTTTCTATATTTCTGTATCGTGTTGAGCACTCTAATTTTGCTAGCATATGTAGATATATGGAACTAAATACATATATGGAAGTACATGCATATATACTCGTATATACAAGGTAATCTGAAACAATATCATACAATAGTTCACATATGTACAGATACATTTATATGCATGTGTCTCTTTTACAGATACTAATAAAATGCACAACAAAACGAAATAATTATTTCATATAAACTTCTGCATTGAAATAAGTTAAAATAAAATAAAATATAACTACAAAAATATTCTAAAATAATTTTATAGCATGTTAACAGTGACAACAAATAAAATAACAAAGGTTAAAAGAAAGAAAAAATTGAAATTAAAATATGGAAAATGTGAAAAATTAGAAATAATAAAAATAAGTGGGGAACGAAATAAACGAAACAATAGAAAGTTACAACAATATAACTTGGAATAAATAAATGAATAAATAAATAATATGCACATAATAAAACCTGTACACTTGTTGACACGTTGGCATGGAGTATTAAAATCTGTAGAAAAATGAAAAATCTGAAAAGTCAACAAAGAAAAAAATGGCAGTGAACATTTGGAATTTCAACACGTTTGATAGAGTGCAGGAAAAAAATTATGTGATAATAAAATAGATGATTTAAGCTGCTAAAATTCCTGTTTAGAGTCATGTACATGAATGCACACACACACACATATATATATATATATATATATATGTGTGTGTGTATGTGTGTATGTATGTCTCTCTCTCTCTCTCTCTCTCTCTCTCTCTCTCTCTCTCTCTCTCTCTCTCTCTCTCTCTATATATATATATATATATATATATATATATATATATATATACATACACACACACATACATATATACATATATACATATATACGAAAATGCATTGCGCAACGTTAGTTTTCAGGCTCTGACAGTTGAACATAAGTGCAATCGGTATTTGCTTGGCATATCATCAGGCGGAATTCATAAAAATGGCTGAATGGAATATGGCGCAATATTTCGCAATATAGAACATTATATAATTGGTGAAGTGTATCTAATTTCGTGTTTAATATGATAAACTAAATGTAGTGTATAATAAGTATATGTCTATGACATTGAATTTCATAGAGGCTATTGAGAATGAAATGCTGAGAGAAAAGGGGGTGATAATATTGAACTAGTTTATGAGTGAATGTGAGGATGTATGATATTTTAAGGATGCATTTACATCTAACCGAGCAGGCTGTATGCCTGTTTGTTGGTGATTCTATGAAAAGAGCAAGTATTTACTGAAACGCAACCAGCTCCTGAAAATCCTATTTTTAGAGGTATACATTTGAAAGTTTTATGCCTTGGATTCTTCTTCTTTATTCAATGGTAAACAAACAAGACAGTACATAACTTTGATCTATTGGTGTGAAATCTGGGCTTTTCTAATATTCTCCATTTCATTCTATGGTGTAGTCTGTCATTTAAATCCCATGCATATTTCGCTATATATATATGCATATCTGTCTGCCTGTCCCCCCCCCCCCCCACGCTCTCTCTCTCTCTGTATATATATATATATATATATATATATATATATATATATACCCACATACACACATACACGCCTTTTGGGATTCTTTCTCACGTCGTGTAGACGCGTTCTTGAAGCTAGTAAAATGAGGTATCCTCTTGATAAGTCGGCAGACCTCGTAAAGACTCTATATCTTTATGATGTATTGTTTTTGTTTATGCCACGAAACTACGTAGTCGAGGAATCTAGGAGCAGTTTAGGTATGATACATTTTATTACTAATTATATCTAAATGTTTCTTCTCTCTTCATAATGTATATATATATATATATATATATATATATATATATATATATATATATATATCCCCACATATACGCACATATATATATAAATTATTTTAATTAAAAAGAAAAAATATATATATATATGTCTGTGTGTGTAAAATTGCTCAGATACACCCATACAAATGTAGACATATATAAGATTTCATACGTTTTATTTCTCACCATTAGATAGATTTAGACACCAAAATTGGAAACTATTATTAAGTACATAGCGTAAATTAGCTAAAGCTAGACATATTGCTTTGCGGCTGACATGACCATACCCGGCCTTCCTATGTTTTCAGATAAATGGCTAGGCAAGGTGCCGAATAAGCTTATTCAAGCGAATGGGTCTGAGCAGATTTAGCAAATCACAGTCAACGGAAATGTAAGTAAATTTCTCTCTTTCTCTCATTATATATATATATATATATATTATACATAAACAATAAGAGTGGGTTGAAAGAATTTCAATAGCTTCATTAATTATTTGTCGACTTTCATAACATGATTTAATTTGAACAATATACAGTACAGTCTTAAGATTTTACAAGAAAACTTATCTGATAATCCTGTGAGAAACAGGCGAAACTCCATTGTAACAATATTCATAGAGTAGTCTTGATAAAAATGAATATATGTGTAAACTCGCATACCTCAGGACATGTCGATTAAGAGTCGGGATCCGATCACTTGATCAAACCCGAGATGATCTATTCATATATATATATCTGCATATTACAGCCGCCTTAAACCAGGATCACAATCCAACGAGAGACAGGCCTCGTAACATCGTCGAGTGCTTCGAACATGTCGCCGCTAGTAACCACAAGTTACTCATATAGCAACACACACACGCGCACACACACACGCACACACACACACACACACGCTCGCACACACACACACACACAAACAAACACGCACACACATATATCTATATATATGTGTGCAGGAGAGAAGACTGAGATGGTATGGACATGTGATGCGCATGGCGGATAACCGCTGGCTAAAGAAGTACCAAGAAATCCAAGTAGAAGGAAGACGCAGTAGAGGAAGACCACGAAAAACATGGGCGGAGGTGGTGAGAGCTGACCCCAGATCGCTGAAACTCACGGAGGACCGAGACAAGTGGAGAGATGCTGTGCTGAATAGGACCCGTTCTACCCTTGCAAGCAGGAAAAAGCGGACGTAAAATGATGATGATGATGATGATATATATATGTAAGAGAATCAGAAATTAAGTGAACATAGTAATAACAACATGAATAGTACACCGGTCACTACCACGAGTACCACCGTCAACATGACGTCTGCTCTAAATCCTTGAATGATAACAGCAAGATATCATTACACTAACAGCAACTGGATGGACGGTAAGAAAGTCGATGTGGGCGCAAGAAGAAAGAAAAACAACAACACAATAATAAAAACAATGGTTTCTGATTTAGCTAATAGGTCAACAATTTTGGGTGAAGGGGGAAGTGCGTTATAGGTACTTTACCTTATCAACCTGCTAAGCATGCAAGGCAAATATAACCTCGGTGGGATTTGAACTCAGAACGTAAAGGGCCGTAACACAATGCCATGAAGCATGATGTCCGATTCTCTACTATTACTGCCAATAACCGTTTCTACTTTTGGCACAAGGCCATCAATTAACCAGTGCATTACTGGTACTTTATTTTATCGACCCCCGTAAAGATGAAAGGTAAAGTTAATCACGGCTGGAAATAATGATTGCCAATTAATAAGATTTCTTGCCTACAAAAATTAGCTCTTCTTGCCTCATGCCATATATCCTGCGAAATGTACTAGCCATCTGAGTTCTCCAGAGTTGATTGTCAGTTTGTTTACATCACTCTGGTGAAAACCATGATAGAAAAATGAAATAATAATAATAATAATAACAATAATAATAATAATAATGCTTTCTTTATTAACCACAAGGGTTTACACAAAGTAGACATTAAGGACAGTACAGGACAATACAGGATGGTACAAATGGGAATTTCTGCGTGTAAAAAAAAAAAAAAATACAGGATGTAATTACCCAGTACATTACTGGTACTTTATTTTATCGACCCCGTAAGGATGATAGGCAAAGTTAACTTCGGCGGGATTTGAACTCAGAATGGCAAGGGCCGGAACTCTATGCGTCAAAGCATGGCGTCCGACCCTAAAATTTCCATTTGACACGAGAGTGCAAGAAAAGGGAGAAGGAGAAAATTAACCGATACCAGTATTTAAAGTGAGAGTTAAAAAGGATTTGGAACTGCCATGAAATCAAGGTCGTCCCAATTGTCATAGGTGCACTAGGTACTATCTGAAAGAGTTTCCAAGGATGGTTAAAGAAATTAGTCCAGCCCCGCTTTTTGGAACACTTCAAAAAGCATGCTTGCTGGCAACAGCAAGAACCCTCCGATACGTCCTGAATGTCTAAGGCTGCAGATAGTGGCTTGATATTCAATTCAACAAACCTTCCAGTTAAATAACATCAATGACTGAAACTCAAAGAACAACAATAATAATAATAATAATAATAATAATAATAATAATAATAATAATAATAATAATAATAATAATTGGAAAAATGAGGAAATTGAGAACTAAAACAATGCCAGTGGTTGTAGGCGCTCTGGGAATGATACCTAAGGGGTCTAATGATTACTTATCGCAAATCCCAAGAAACGTATAGGAGAAATACAAAAGATAGTACTAATGGGAACTGCCCATATACTAAGGAAGATTCTGTCAATATAAGTACATCACAAGTCTAAACACTAAAGATGCATGTGTGAGTATGTATGTTCCTTCTTGAACATGGCGGACCTTGTTGTCTCTTGAGGTGATTGGTTGTGACTTGGTGATAACTCGTATGAACATAAAGCAAGATAATAATAATAATAATAATAATAAAAATATTGATGATGATGGTGATGTTGATGATGATGATGATGATGACTTATTACGTTGGCCACAAGGCCGTATGATTTTGCGTACAATACAATGACAAATAAACTGAACAAACATAAACAACATGAGGAGTTTACGTCGAGGAAGTAAGATTGGTGATAACAAAACAAACATATGAAAATGATAATGATGATGATGATGATGATGATAATAATAATAATAAAAATAATAATAATAATAATAATAATAATAAATAATCATCATCATCATCATCACCATCAATATCATCGATAAGATCAATAACTAAATATAAACAACAACATCCACCACCTCAATCTATACCACTACCAACACTCATCAACACAACAATAACATCAACAACATGAAAAATAATAACATTGATGAAGGCAAATAAACTGAAATAGAGAGCAAGTTTAATCTTTGCTACAGACAACAAAGTTGTTTTAATTGAGTTACCGGTATTTGATAACGAATTCGGGAACATTTAGCCGCAAGAGACTTGTTATATTTTCTTCTATATCTTAGAGACTTCAAGACTAGTTAGCAATGATATCACTGTGGTCAGTATTATCATTATATTATTTTTTCAAACACACTATCATTTCTTTTGAAAAACCCACTATCACCTCTCATGTTTTTTTTCTCCATTACTCTTTACTTGTTTCTCTTATCGTTCTCTCAGGCTTTCATATCTTATAGTTTTTTTAGTATTTATCAAGTGAAGTTCCATTGCTCTTAAACCCTATCTTATATACGAAACAACCGAATTTTTCACAGTACGCTATATAGTAGTAGTAGAATAATCATTTTTAACGCAGGTGCCAGGTTACAGATTTGAGTAAACGCATTAGTCTACTAAAAATACCAAAGTACTTAACTATTACTATATTTTCTCGAACCCCGAAGAAGGAAAGGAATAGTTGAACTTGGTGAGATACAAACTCAGAAAGGATAGAGGTGGAACAAATGCTCATTTACCAGCTTAATTCATAATAATTGAACTATGTTTGTGATCGCCTGTGTTGGAAAAAGCAAAGAAACAAATCACGTGTTTGCAGTTTCGATGCTATAGTGCAGCATGTTAGGTAGGTATCTTCTACTATAGAATTCTTTTTCTTTTGCCTTGGCCAAAGCCCTGTGAGTGAAATTCAGTAAACGTGGTACTGTGCATATTGTTCAATGCTAGAATTCAAAATCTTAACCAAGAATTATATCCTGTAGTAGATTTAATTCAGCACCAAACACTTTAAACCATTAAAATATAATATAAAAACGCGACAACCCCCCTCCCCTCAACACACACACACACACACACAAAAAACAAAACAAAAGAACCCCCCCCCCCAAAAAAAAAAAAACAGAATTATAATTATTATGGTTTGGAACAATCATTTGAGTGTCGAAGAAATTTCCACAAGTTATTTAGTTATGTCTTTTTTAATACTGAATTCAAAAAGTCAATTTCGTCTCTTATCATAATTAACAAATCTCTCTTAACAATTCGGTAGCTTTTGGCTATGCCTAAGTAATAATAATAGTTATTTCTAGCGCCGAGGGCGATGGATTAGTTGTGTTGGTAGAGTGTAAGAGAAAATAATTTGCGGCATTTACTTAAAATATTCTACGTTTTGAGTTCCAATTTCACTTATGTAGACTTTGTCTTTCGTCTTCCCAGGATCAATAAAATAAGTAACAGTCAATTATCAGAGGAAACTTAAAACGACATTCTTCTTTCCCCAAACTGCTGGCCTGATGCTTAAATTAGAAACAATTAGATTCCCGGATTGGGGCATGTGTTGTGTCCTTGAACAAGACATTTTATTTCATGCTGCTCTTTCTGCCAGGAGTTGCGATCGGTAAATATTAGTAGAAATTGGAAAGACAAATAGAAACATTGTTTCCTTGGTTCGATCTGAGTAGTCCCACTCCGCTCGGTAAGAGAAACATTTCAGGGATCTTGTTGATTTGGATTTCTATATCATTAAAGGTATTACTATAGAGTTTCATTTGCATGTCATTATATTTTTATACATAGTTACGTCCCTTTACGATCTGAGTTCAAATCCCGCCGAGGTTGATTTTGCCTGTCATCCTTACGGGGTCGATAAAATAAAGTACTAGTAATGCACTGGGTAATTGCTGGCATTGAGCCTAAAGTAGAAACAATTATATTTTTAAACATAGTATCACTAAAGTGTTGTAGTGCCGTGGTCATTACCGTGTCTCATTACGTTGCAGTATTATTGTGTTATATTGGCAGTATCGCTAGAGGGTCGGACACCATGCTTTGCAGCCCTTGCCATTCTGAGTTCAAATCCCGCTGAAGTTAACTTTGCCTTTCATCCTTACGTGGTCGATAAAATAAAGTACCAGTTATGCACTGGGTAATTGCTGGCCTTGTGCCAAAAGTAGAAACAATTATTGTGTTATATTTCCGTGTGAGAGTTGCCATAAATCCTGATTAAAAGACAGCAGGATCACTTACCTGGAATATTCCATTGAGGATCTGGAGTAGTGCAACAGGAGAATGTGTTGTGTGAAATCAACAAAACCCAAAGAAACAACAATATCTTGATCGTCATTCTTTCATATATCATAATCTATAACAGAAAAATATCAAAGCATTAAATAAGATCATATGATATGGTTTGTATGTATACGTGTATGTGTGTGCGTGTGTATATTTGCGTGTGCATACTTTGATGTGTATGGGTTTGAATGTGTATTTGTGTATGTGTGTAAGGAAAAAGCACGATTAGATATGCCGTGATTCTTGTCAGATACATATATGATCAACACTTTTATTTGCATTCCATATTGCACAGCACGTTGTTCCGTCTTGGGTTCTTGTAGCTAACTAGTTTCTTCAATGATCAATGGGTCCTAAAGCCCCGCTCCATTCTTCTACATTTCAAGAAAAAAAGGAAGATATATATATATATGTCTCCCAAAATGCACAAAAGCACTTCTCATCGCGCTACATAGCAGAGATAGATAGATAGATAGATAGATAGATAGATAGGGAGATTGAGAGGAAGAGAGAGGGATTGCAAGAGAGAGAGAGAGAGAAAGAGAGAGAGAGAGAGAGAGAGAGAGAGAGAGAGAGAGAGAGAGAGAGAGAGAGAGAGAGAGAGAGAAGCGTCACAAAGAGAAACAACGATCAACGATGGACCGCAGTTTTTCACTGGTAGCTTATGCATAAAAATCAAATTCGATATCTCCGTGATGTGATCTTGAACTCACACCACCTGACCAGTGGAATTCTATCCGAGGCTTTGAAGTTTATTTTGACATCACATTGATGAATGCAAGATCGATATTTTGTGGGATTTGAATACAAAAAATTGATGGGAAATTTAACATAAAATAAATTTTAACACAGTGGCTCAATACCGAAACACTGTAAATCAATTTATCGATTCTGTAAATATAAACCTCTTTATAATAATAATTAAAGGATGAAAGGCAAAATTGACCTCGACGGTATTGGAAGGTGGACCATAAAGAGCCGTAAATAAAGTGCGCATGTTATTTACTTCGATACTCTTGTGGTTCTTGAAATTATCGCCCTTCTTATTATAAGGATAATGGGTTCTAACATACGCATAGAAGAAGCAATAGTGGGCAGTAACCGATTATATCGATAACAGTACTTCACTGGTATTTAATTTTATGGACAAAAAGAAGATGAAAGGTGAATTTGATGCCGCCAGGGCATCAAAAAAAACATGTAACATCCTGTAATAAATGTAGCTAAACATTTTCTCCAATACCCAAACGATTCTCTCAATCCAACAAATTTGTAAATATAATAATTGTTTCTACTTTGGCACAAGGCCAGCAATTACCCTGTGCATTACTGATACTTTATTTTATCGACCCTGTAAGGATGAAAGGCAAAGTTAACTTCGGCGGCGGGATTTGAACTCAGATCATAAAGGGGCGTAACTCTATGCTGCAAAGCATGGCGTCTGACGATACCGCTAATCCACCACCCTTTTGTAAATATTTTGTAAATATAATAATTGTTTCTACTTTTGGCACAAGGCCAGCAAATTACCCAGTGCATTACTGGTACTTTATTTTATCGACCCCGTAAGGATGAAAGGCAAAGTTAACCTCAGCGGGATTTGAACTCAGATCGTTAAGGGACGTAACTATGCTGGAAAGCATGGCATCCGACCCTCTACCGATACTGCCAATCCACCACCCTAGCATGGCATCCGACCCTCTACCGATACTGCCAATCCACCACCCTAGCATGGCGTCCGACCCTCTACCGATACTGCCAATCCACCGCATTTTGTAAATATAATAATAATTCTAAAGTAGAGGATGTCTGGAAATGCATAACTGTTAATTCTATGTTTACGACGGTCGACTGAGAAGTACATAGGCAGACAAAGGTACTCTCATGTAATGACCAAATGAGGTTTATTTTTCAACATACTCCCTGGAAAGAAACAATGCGGTTATGAATAATACATGCAAGATTTCACATATCTAGCATCCCTCTTTCATCGTGTGAATTTTCAGCCGACTGTAGTATATATATATATATATATATATATATATACTTACTTGCATACATAAATACATATACATAAATACATATATATATATATATATATATATATATATATATATATATATATACTAGGGTCGACTGAAAAGTTTATAGGTTGATGGAATGAGCGAATCAGGTTTTATTTTTCAACATCC
>OZ024749.1:46418708-46423708 GCA_964016885.1 Eledone cirrhosa
TATATATATATTGAATTGTATATATATATATATATATATATATATATATATATATATATATATACATATATATATAGTATGTACAGATATAGATATATATATATATGTACGTATATATATATATATAAATGATAAGTACGTATATATAAATATATATATATATATGTAATAAGTACGTATATATAAATATATATATATATATAATAAGTACGTATATATATATATGTGCACATACATACAGACGTACAGAAGAGCTATTTATTTGCAATTATTTATTTAGTTGGTTGTTTATTTTTATGGATTCATTCGTTTATTTGTCTGCAAGTGGGTTAGTTCAATCGAAATGATAGCTTCAGAATACCATTATAATGTTTTTTACTTCAGGTTTTAGAAAAAATAAAATCTTACTTTTCTTTGTTGCATTATCTTTGTTAATTTTCTCTTCTATTTAGACTTAGTTGTCTGAATCTCTCTCTCTGTCTGTCTCTCTCCCACTCTCTCTCACTCTCTCTCTCTCTGTCTCTCTCTCTCTCTCTTCTAGTCTCTTTCATTGTCCGTCTCACGTTTACAGTATATTTCTTTCCGCCATTTTTGTTATACTTCTCATTTTCATTCTCTTTCTTTTTTCTCTTTTTATTTTACTTTCTGTATCCCTCCCTCACTTATTTTTTTCTCCTACTTTTTATCTTTCTGTCTCACTCTCTCTCCCTTTCTGTCGTTTTGTATGTCTTTATGTCTATTTTTTTTACTCCAATTCTCTGTCTTTCTCCTTGGTTGTCTCGTATGGTCGCCGTCTCACACTCTCTTTTTTACTTATATTATTCTCCCCTTTTTTTTCCACTCTCCTCATTTCTTCTTTGACACTGTTAGTCTTATTCTGTTTCACTATCGTTACCTCTTCCTCTCTTGTTCTCTCTATCTCCCCACTATCTCTCTATCTCCCCACTATCTCTCTATCTCTCTATCTCTCGCACTCCACTCTCGCTCTCTCTCTTCCTTCTCTCCTCCCTTTCTTTTCTCCTCCTTTTCTTCTCTCCTCCCTCTCTCTCTGTTCTCTCTCTCTCTCTCTCTTCTATCGCTCCTCCATCTCTTCCTTCTCTCTCTTCTCTCTCTCTCTCTCTATTCTCTTCCATCTCTCCCCCATCACTTCCTTCTCTCTCTCTTCTCTCTCTCCTCCCTCTCTTCCTTCTCTCTCTTACAGTCAATTTATTCATCGTCCTCCACATTTTTCTTTACCCCAATTTAAGTCCCCTTCACTCTCTCTTTCTCTCTTTCACCCCTCTCCCGCTCTCTCTCTCAAGTCCCCTTCACTCGATTTTCCTTTTCTGTTTCATTCCCTGTCTCTGTTACTTTCTACTATCTCTGTCAACCTTTAAATAAGTTATTTTCTATTATCTCTTTATGTCTCCTTTTCTCTCTCCCACACATCACCTCTTTCTCTCACATTTTCCATAATCTCTCTATTTCATCACTCTCTTTCTTGCTTCATTTTCTCTCTTTCTCTCTCACTCCTTTCATCTCTCTTTATTTCACTCTCTATTTATTTCTCTCTCTCTCTCTCTCTCTCTCTCTCTTCTATCTCTTTTTTGTCTTTCCATCTCCTCTCTCTTTTTGTCTCTCATTCTCTCTCTTTTTTTCTCTCTTTCTCTCTCCCTTACTTTGTCTCTCTATCTCTCTCTCTTCTGTCTCTCTTTTTTTTTCTCTCTCTCTTCATTTTTCTTTCACATTCTCTCTTCAATCACGCTCTCTTTTTTAACTCTCTCTCGCGTTCTCTCTCTTACTTAGTTTCACTCCCTCTCTTCTCTCTCTCTCTCTCTCTCTCTCTCTCTCTCTCTCTCTCTCTCACTCTCTCTCTTTCTCTGTCTTACTTTTTCTCACTCATTCTTTCATGTTTTTTTCTCTCTTTCAGCATCCATTATCTTTTATTTCAACTTTGGTATTAACTTCTCATTAATTTGTATCTACTTTTTACCCACTTTTAGCCAGAAGCTTCAATTGGTTCTGATAAATAAAGTACAAAAAAATTCATGAATAAATACTTTAATAAACAAACAGAATAATTAAATATATATATATATATATATATATATATATATATATATATATATATATGTATATATATACATATATTTACATATGTATATATATATATATATATATATACATATATATATATATATACATATATATATATATATATATATATTTACATATGTATATATATATATATATATATACATATATATATATTTACATATGTATATATTTATATATATACATATATATATACTTACATATGTATATATATATATATATATATATATATATATATATATATATATACACATATATATATATATATATATATATACATATGTAAATATATATATATATATGTATATATATAAAATAAAGCAATAAATATATTGAACATTTAAATACAATATTAAAAAAATGAATATAAAATAAAGAAATAAACCGTAGGAAGAGACGTTCACCTTTTTCGTTCATTTGTTTAAATGAAACCAATGTGTATACCCTGATACACACACGCATACACACGCAAACACACATACACACACGTACACACACACACACACTTCACACTCACTGACATACATACTCACACACACACATACACACACTCACGCATACAGAAACAGGCACATAGACACAGTAACAACATAGAAACACACACATACAGTAACATCACACACCCACACCCACATACACACACACATACACACACACCCTAACAACACATATACGTATACATATGAAAGGTATACCCAGTCAGACATACAAACATACTCACATAATGTCGCAATCGAACCACTTATAATACATACACACATGTATAGGTATACTCAGAAATGATCACATACACATATAGATTTGTATAAATACACACACACACACACACGCGCACCACCCCACACACAATCTTATAATGAATACCACTTCAGAAACACGAATACATTATATATAAAAAAAAACGTAACCATAGATAAGCACGCATGCTTACACATACATACGCAAACACAAGCATATACCATATCACACATATAGACACAGATATATACTAAAAAATGTAATTAAATACACATAATTACTCATAGAAACACACAGAAAATTATACACTTGCGCACGCACCACAACCGTTAGTAGGAATAACTAACTCAATACATTCTCTTTCTCACAGACACACATTTCTTTACGTAACCTCTTATTAAAAACTCAGTGAATTATACATCAAGTTATACATGCTCGTACATATATACAAGATGGGCAGAAGATTGAAACCACACAGAAATAAACCGACATATTATATATACACATATGTATGTGCGTGTGTGTGGGCATGCGTGTGCTTACACACACACAGATATATATATATATATATATATATATATATATATATATATATATATATATATATATATATATATAGGAACGAGTAAGACCCCGACGTCTGAGCTCAAGCCGTTTCGACGGCTAGTTCTGGACAGAACTAGCCGTCGAGACGGCTTGAGCTCAGCCGTCGAGGTCCTACTCGTTCCTATTACCCACTCTACTATCCTAAGTATTGAGTATTTTGGTGCATTATGGTCCACCTGGTTCCTTACCACATTTCCTTCGTTATATATATATATATATATATTATATATATATATATATATATATATATAAACGAAAGCTATAGAAAATATATATATATATACAATGATATTAAATAAATGGAAACTATTTTTATAAAACCATATTTATTCTATTATATATATTTCATGAGTATCAAAAAGTTCTGTACGCTATCATCACACAAAATACAAAATGTTTTATAAATATTTGACATGACCAAATATAATATACCTTAACGGTTCAAGTTATCCATGGAAAGTATATATCTCTTCTATATATATATATATATATATTGTTATACTTTGGGAGGGTTATGTTGCCACACACAATACACAAAAATAAAAACTTAGTCACAGTATGTGACAAAAAGGTTTTGACAATATATAAACAACCTTCCGTTTATCGAAATAACAAATCAACCAGCCAACAGGTGCATGTGTTTTTATTGGCAACATGATTCTCCCAAAGTATAACAATATGTTTCAACACACGTTTTCAGATAAGAAGTGTCGCAAAACCAATAAATAAAAAGAATTATATATATATATATATATATATATATATATATATATATATATATATATATATATATATATAATGTAACGTACACATACATACAGACTCTTGGACTTTAACTTGTGTTTGTCTTATGACAAGAATGTAGACAACAAACTGTGATGCTTTTTCTTATGGCATACTGAAGACAAATGCTTTATAATAATTTTCTTATGTGATACTGGAAAGGAAAGTGTTGCCGCTTTTCTCAAGACATACTAAAAATAAATACGAAACGATTTTAAGCAACTCAAAAACAAATGCTGCGTTTGATTTGTGTTGAGGTAATGAATCAATGTAAGTGCCACTACTTCTTCATCCACCTCCATAACTGAAAGAAATTTTAACTTTTACTGACGTAGAGGTCAATAACTTCAGAGCTAAGATTAACTTTTATTATAACACAAGTTTTGTTTTTCTTCCGGAAAAGAATCTGACATTAAAGTGAAAACAATTCTAAAATAAATGGTGTGTATAACGACAGATTAACGGTAGCTTGTTACAGCAATTAATATTCAAATTTAGAATATCGTATTTCCCGGCGCCTAAGACGCTTTGTCCTGGAGGACGCACCCTAATTTTAACAACCAAACATTTGAAAAAAATAAAAATAAATAAAATAATTGTTTCTACTTTTGGCACAAGGCCAGCAATTATCCCAGTGTATTACTGGTACTTTATTTTATCGACCCCCGGAAGGATGAAAGGCAAAGTTAACCTCGACAGGATTTGAACTCAGACCATAAAGGGCCGTAACTCTTTGCTGCAAACATGACGTCCTACCCTCTACCGATACTGCCAACCTA
>OZ024749.1:46428708-46431208 GCA_964016885.1 Eledone cirrhosa
TATATATACATATATATGGATGTGTAAGTATGTGTATGTGTGTACACATGGACTAGAGTATGTATGTATATATGTGTGTGTCTATACGTGTGTATATAAAGATAAGTTGAGTATGAAAACGTATACACATGAGCGCGTATGTATGTACATGAATACATGCATGTGTATATATATGTAAGTATGAATATGTGAATTGTGAGTATATGTATTTTGTAGAGGTGTGCAAATATATTTGTGTGTGAATGCGTGGGTGAAAGGATACGTACACTTGAAAGAAAAATTTAAGTCTGAATGTTAATTAAGTGCAAACACAAAACCAACCACGCATATCTTTACTATCTCTAATCCTTCTATAGATTTAGAAAAATAACCAATAATATATTCTATAAAAAATGTCAAAACAACAGATGGGAATCTAATTACTCACTGCCACCAATAATTCTCACTGCTATCGAAAAACCACTCCTTCAACTATTCTTCTAACAACTTCACCCCTCCCTCCTAATATTCTCTATAAAAACTAAACAGGTCCTCAGTAATATTATTCTGATGAAATGACAGTAAATAATAACATTGAAATATTGAATGTCTGCATAACTAAAAGTTTGTAGATAGCTGTTTTAGGTTATGTAACTGTTATAGAAACACGTGTCAATAAATTCCTTTCAACTAAACTGTATCCATTCAAATCTTTCTATTTTTCTCCGGATTACTTTTGGAACTACAACTGGAACCGTCGAGCAAACTCTACGTGAGCTGATAATCTACTGTGTGTAATATTTATATTACAACACAACGGAAAATACTGTATATATATATATATATATATATATATATATATATATATATATATATATATATATATATATATATATATATATATATATATATATATATGTGTGTGTGTATATGCACATACACATGCACATGCACACACTCACACACACAAATCCACTACACAACCTCCCGAACATCTCCCATATGTAGTCATATACATGTGCAAGTACAAATGATCAAAAATATCAAAGAACATATAATATGAAATCTTGTATTAACAGTTAAATGTATTCGAGTATTATCAAGGCTTTCTTTGACTTTTTGACTGTTTCTCTGTAAAGAATACAGGAATGAGGAATATGTGGTCTTATATAAGTTTATGAATGATTCAAATAATCTGGTGGTGTTGATTGCTCAGTTATAGCTGTTTCCCACATTGAAACTGCTACCAGCAAATTATGGAATGAAGTGTAAAAGTATTTGCTTGAATTCTCTATCCAATTCCATGCCTCCACAAATATAATTTGAAACCTCCTGCCTCTAATTAGATGACAGTTCCTTAGAAACACAGATACCATAAAGTCTTCAACCGTAATAACGTTAAACTAAGTTACTCTACCGTAGATTATATCACTTCCACAATAACAACGTTTTCATCAAAACCACCTGTGATATGTATATGTAAATGTAGTAGTAAAAATGTTCTTTCACTCAAATATAATTGTAGAAGAAAGACAAAGGTTTGCAAAGCCGAGGTTCATTACATTAAACTAGATTGGAACGACTTTGACAAACAGTGACATACTTATTATTCAAGCGGGATTGATATTCAAACCACACTACATCCAACAGTTTCAAAGATATAGGGTCAGCAACGATCATTTCTAACTATATTTGGCGACTAAGAGAAAACATTGGTTATAGCAAAGTGAAATGCCCGAAAACTAGGCGAGCAGTTTATCACTGACACAGATTATCTTTAGTTGAGCGTAGTGGAAATGTGACAATATTATATATATATATATATATATATATATATATATATTTCGTTTCTGAATTTGTTTAGCAAGATTCTTTATCTGAAAACGTGTGTTGATACCGATATTGTTATGCTTTGGGAGGGTCATGTTGCCAATAAGAAACACAAGCACCAGTTGCTTTCACTCCAATTTATTATAAATTAAATTTATAAATTTAAGAATTTATAAATTTCCGGTTGGTTGGTTCGTTCCACAACCGGACGGTTGTTCATATATTGTCAAAGTTCTATCGTCACACATTATGTGACCTCTTCAGTGACTGGGAATTCTTTTCTTTATTCTGTCCTACGCCACAAAAACAAGATGGCGTAGGACAGAACAAAGAAAAGAATCTCCTGTCACTGAAGAGGTCACAAACTGTGCGACGAAAGAACTTTGACAATATATGAACAACCGTCCGGTTGTGGAACCAACCAATCGGAAATTTATAAATTCTTAAATTTATGAATTTAATTTATAATAAATTGGAGTGAAAGCACATGGTGCGTGTGTTTCTTATTGGCAACATGACCCTACCAAAGCATAACAATATATATATATACATATGCCCACTCGCACATTTGTATAGTCTACTACAGTGATTTGGAATCTTCACAATCTCAGTATCACAATCATTCACCCCCCCCCCGCACACACACATATATATATGTATATATATATGTATATATATGTATATAAATATA
>OZ024749.1:46441208-46443708 GCA_964016885.1 Eledone cirrhosa
TAAGTCACTTTACAGCACGACTATACTCAACAATATCCCAAACACTACCACTGAAACCTCACCCATAAACACCAACTCTACTACCACCTTCAACAATACCACTAGTACTACATCCTCCACAAACAACACAGCTATTCCATCACTCACAAACACCATGTATACTATCTTCTTTACAAACAGCACAATTACAAACTCCCTCGCAAACACCACCAACACTATCTCCTTCACAAACTCCATCACTAAAACCTCCCTACATACACGAGGACTACTAACTCCTCTACAAACACCGCAAGAAGAATCTCATCGATAAACAGCACCTCTCTTTGCTCCTCTACAAACACCACCACTACTACCCCCTCTACAAATACCACTACTATAACTTCATCCACAAACACCACCACTACTACTTCCTATACAACCACCACCACTTCAGTCTTATACACGAACATCAACACGATCATCTTACAGACAAATATCGCCATACTGTTTGATCCTGAAATGCCACCACAAATATTTCACCCAATAATCTCTAACCCAGTAATACATCATCCATAACTACCACAATCAATTGAATTATCTACAATTATCCACCATCAAGTGATCCACTCGCTTCACCTTCTAGAAATAGCAGCTAAATCTCCAACAAATCAAATACCTATCGTCTCCCACATTGGTAAGTAACATTGGGAAATAGGTTTTTAATGATAGAAAGAAATGAGATGTGTATGGAATGACACTTATTTCATCCAAAGAGCTGCTCGATCCATAGACACTTTGAATTACATAGATCATAAACAGTCAGGGCAAGCTGCGAACTGCGAGCTGTTTGCGGTTCGTTTGGCTTTCTGAATAGTAGGCCTACTATCAAAATTGTCTTGGATGTTTTTAGTAGTGCGGCCGGCCTTATGATGAGCCACATCCTATGAGGGCCACTACTGGAAAATGTTTGCCTATATCTGGGCTAGATTAACAATACCAAAGGAGACATCTCTATGTAGTCATAACACTCGCTAAAACTTCAACCAAATCACTTTGAAATAATTGTTTCTACATTTGGTACAAGGCCAGCAATTACCCAGTGCATTACTAGTACTTTATTTTATCGACTCCGTAAGGATGAAAGGCAAAATTGACTTCGGCAGGAATTGAACTCAGACTGCAAACGGCTGGAATTTTATGCTGCACACATGGCGTCCGACCTTCTACCATTACTGCCGGTCCACCGCCAAATCACTTTGAAATAATTGTTTCTACTTTTGGCACAAGACCAGCAATTTTTCCAGTACATTACTGGTACTTTATTTTATCGACCCGGTAAGGATGAAAGGCAAAGTTAACCTCGGCGGGATTTGAACTCAGATCATAAAGAGCCGTAACTCTTTGCTGATAAGCATGGTGTCTGACTTTCTACCGATACTGCCTTAAGTTAAATGTGGTTTGTTTTAGATGTACTAAGTTTTAATGAAAGACGAGAGTGTCTTGGATGGAACGCCTCTCAACATATGTCTGTTTAATCAGAACTGACCCAAGGCTAAACAACAACAATAACAATAACAATAACACTGCCATTGTAGATTCTATCACAATAATTACATATTCATCACCTTCCTTTCAACTTCCCCACAACAATTAACACACAATTCTGCAGGCTATGCATCCACATCCAACGCATATATACATATACATATAAACATACACACACTAACATTATACAAACTAACCACAAACATACACACATAGGCACGCACAATAAAAAAGTCATACTCACAACAGACAGAGACTCACACAAATTCCGTATCATATATACCAGACATAAAGACTAACGTAGAGAACCATCCGCATGACTATATGCCTGTCACATGGGAATCAGGGCTAAAACCGACCAATCACAACCTTTGACAACCTCTATTTCAACTATACTATGAAGATCTCCTTTCTCTCCTTCCCACATTCACTATCTCTCTCGTAATCTTCCAACAGATATATCTTTATTTTCAATCCTCTCTTCTATCTCTTCCTCAAGCAATCGATCTTATTTGATATTTTGGTATTTGCTATATATATTCTTTATATAGGTTCTTCCTTGTGAGCGTCCTTTCAACACATACTCTATCTCCTACCTAACTATACGTCTACAGGTCAAACTGCCTACACATCTATCTCTCTAACTATCTATCTATCTATCCATCTATCTATCTATCTATCTATCTATATATATATATATATCTATCAATCTATATATGACTCTCTTTCGATCTTTCTCGTTCTCTCTCTCTCTCTTTCTCTCTCTCTCTCTCTATGTAATCATCTCTCTCTTTATCTATCTACATATGTAAGTATGAATATATGTTTCTATCTACCTACCGACACTCCCCCCCTCTCTCTCTGAATACACACACACACACACACACACACACATATATATATACCCGCCGAAATGCGTTTCTCGCTAAATTTATATTTATATATATATATATATACATACATACAAACATATATA
>OZ024749.1:46446208-46453708 GCA_964016885.1 Eledone cirrhosa
CTTTTTCCATGGAAGTTAGTTTAAAAAGGTTTTCGTTATGTTTACACTTCAGGCAAAAGCTCGCGTTAGATTTGCCGAAGGATAGTAAAGTAAAATTGAGGGATGGTGGTAGTACAATATTCCGAATATTACATCTTGTAAGAGATGCAACTGGTTACATTAGTGGTAGTGGTGATGGTGAAGGTGATTTTGAGAGTTAGGGTTGTAATTAAGGCAGTGAGGGTGCTAATACTATTGAGGTAACAATAGATTATTTCTAAAACTTTAAAAGAAAAGATCAAACCACCAGTTAAATATGAAAGTACAAACGAAGACACAATGGCTTCACATCAAACAATATGATTATTCACTAAAATACTAAACTAACAATCTAAAGGTAAACAACTAAAGCTACTTGTCAATGGTTATCAGTAAGAGAATATTGACAATTTGTATTCGGTCATACTTGTCAATAGGTTCGTGAAACTATGATCATTAATTTCACCGAAAACTGCAGTAGAAGTTGCAGATCAAACAAAGATGCAGAGCAGTGACACGTGCATATGAAACGACATATATTTAACCACCACCACCATCCCACCGTTCATTTACAATGTTATCTGTATATTCTTGTGAATCATGCAGCTGATTTTGAAAATTCTAACAATTGTCTAAGTTTAGCACTCCACATAGAGTATATTGCCAAATATACTATACATACATTCATGTATACATCGCTATTTCAGAGCACCAATACTAATACCGAATTTTTGCTGGACCAGCAATCGATCTGTATAATCAGCTCCTGATTATTATTGGAATTCTATAAGAATCCAGCCTCTATAATTCTCGGTCTCGGCAAAGCGAGAAGCAGACTGTTATATATATATGTATATATATTAAGGTCTCCCCTTCAAAATTTATTTTTCGTTTCATTTAAAAATTTTATTTCCTACTGTAACGTAGGTGTTTATATCTTCTTCCTCATTTATTGTTATGGCTTACATTTTTAACACGATATCTTATATACTTCTTCTTGTTTTTTTTTCCGTTTTTTTGCTTTATCCTTTTTATTTTCTTTGTTTCGCACAGGTTTCACCCATGCTCTGTGAGGCACCAGAAAATTTGTCTAACATTACACAAATTGTATGTTTTTTTTTTAGCTTAACGAATATAATTTAATGTTTCACTTTCATCTCTTACTCCTTTGAACAGCGTTTGACTCATGTGACACCAGTTGGACGAGCAGTACCGTTGGTAGGGGTTGAAACTGCCTAAGTCTATCTCAACAGCCGATGACGATTGACATTTGTGTCCGTTTATATCTTTTAAAAAAATATCTTTTTAATGTTTTCCTTTAAAAAATCAATTTTCGTTTTGCTTTTTTGTTTTCGTTCGTTGTCTTATCCTTTCTTTGTTAGTTTTCTCATATATATATATATATATATATATACACATACACACACACAAACACACATATATATATATACACACGCATATATATATATATATATATATATATATATACATACACACACACACATATATATATATATCCCTGGAATGTCACACATATTTATGTGGATATTGAAGACAGGAATATAACGTAATTTAAGGTTATGGCTGAATAAATATGGGAGGTGATTGTACGAGCTGACTGTTTAAGAAACAATATATTCTCTCGTGTCATTCTAAGATGAGCGTCAGAAATTTGAAATGTAAGTTTATTAACTCCTCACAACAATTGAACTTTATGACCATCTATTGTAGAATTTAACATTCCCATGTTTAATTGAAGGAGTAATACTGTGGATAGTTATTCACTAACATTTTAATTGATTTCTTTAGAATAAGAGCGTATTTGGTTTATATAAATTATAGAATTGTTCTGCAAGTCTTACATATCCAAGATAATTAATTGATGATAACGGAAATTTAATTAATCATTTCCTAGTAAAATATTTTCCACTATTTACCAAACCCTACATTATAGCTATTAACCGTTGTTTTAATAAAGTTTAGCTTTTATTGAAAAAAAGAAAGAAAAAATCAAACAGGTAGCTATATATATATATATATATAGCTACCTGTGTGTATATATGGGTTGTCTTGGTCAGTACATGATCTGTAATTATATTATCAACGTCGTAATTAGCGGAGTATAAAGGGTAAAATTGATCTAGTCAGCGTTTGTAAGCAAATGGTAAACATAATTTAAAACTTTTACATATTTCGTCATCTTCTCTTCCAATTCTATGGATTGCCAGTGTCGGTAGAAGGTCGGATGCCATGCTTTGCAGCATAGAATTAAGGCCCTTTATGATCTGAGTTCAAATTCGGCCGAGGTTAACTTAGCCTTTCATCCTTACGGAGTAGATAAATAAAGTACCAGTAATACACTGGGGTCGATTTAATCGACCCCCCCCATTTTTGGCCTTGTGCCTAAATCAGAAACAATCATTATTATTTTACTAGAGACGGAAGAGAAATTCCTGTAAGACGTTTCCAGCTTTCTCATGTAGGCGGGAGGTAGGAAGTTGATTTTAAACCAGAGACCGATAAACAGAGTCGACTGCGCTAAATCGGACATGATAAGCCTGACAATGTATCAACTTTCCTACGAATATTTTCATCTTTGTGATTTTATCTATGAAGTGAAAATTGCTTAAGTAAATACTGCAAGCTTTCATGCATACCATTTCACCATCCCGTACCATTTCACCATTCCATCACCTCAAACTTTAGTTTATCGAACGTTAAACGCTGAAAAGCAAAATTGACCTCTGCGGATTTTGAAATTGAGGAACGAGGTATTCTTCTCTACATTCTAAAGAATCTGTCATTTTGGTGCCTTAAATTCTGCCACATTCCTTTCTCAATTATGTTCGATAATTGACTTCTAACACAGTTCGCAAAGGCCACAATTTTCTAGATAATCGTATAATCGATGAATTTGACACCGGTAATTGAATAGTAGTTATTTGATCACAATCTGGGGAACGAAAGTCAAAAACAATCTCGGTGTTATTTAAACAAAAAACATACATTGATGTTATAAAATACCAAAATGTAGTTTCTTATCTACCTTTCTCAAGATATGTTTTATAATTCATGGTTTACTACGATCATTATTGGAGACTTATTCTGCAGTAAGTACATCTCACTAAAGCAATAGCCATTAAGAGCTTTTTATTATTTTGGCCAAAGCGTCTAGTTTTCATATGGCAATACCACAAACGTTCCTAATGAAGCAGATTTGTTTCTATTACAGAATGAATTATATACAAACCTTTCTTTGGTGAAACATTCCACGAATGATTTGAACTTAAAATTCTTAATTATCATTGATCAGCGTTTTAATGGCAGTCAACTTCACCATTAAATGTTTACAGATCATTAGTATATTGTATATGTTTGGACAATTATTATTACTATCAAATGTTTGGACACCAATATATAATATTTGCAAATCATTATTAATCGTATATATATATATATATATGTGTGCAGCGAGAGGAACGATTTCTAGCAAAGACAAACATATTTATGCTATAAAAGAAGTCATTAGACTAATATTCTATTTAGAATAACCAAATGATTTCCAGCACCGGAGTTTGAGAATAATGTAAATAAAATTATCGTTATACATTTGGAGGGTCATGTTATTATTAAACGAAAATGACAGAAGTTATATATATCCTAGATATCGTTCGTCTATTTGCGTTGAGAAAACGTACTTCTTTCGATATCTGGGAATTAGTATTATTCGCTGGTTTTACGGGAGGAACATATCTTTCATTCATGTACCTACTATTTATTACAAGGTGAATATATATATATATATATATATATATATATATAAACATATCGCACTTAATGTTTCCCAGTGCGGCAAAATATCACTTTATTAGACTGTTTGTATTCCCCCATGGTTTGTATATTGTCGTAGTTTTAAATAATTGTTTCTACTTTAGGCACAAGGCCAGCAATTACCCAGTGCATTACTGGTACGTTATTTTATTGACCTCGTAAGGATGAAAGGCAAAGTCAACCTCGGCGGGATTTGACCTCAGATCGTAAAGGGACGTAACTATGCTGGAAAGCATGGCGTCCGACCCTCTACGGATACTGCCAATCCACCGCCCTATTAGTTTTAAATAATGAATATCGACAAAGAGATCCACCTCCTGAAAGCAAAACCAAAATAACTATTTACATTTCTTACAAAAGAAAACAAATATGAACACGAATATTTAGCACCGACGCACATACCTATCAGGAGAGAAAATATCTCTTTGAGCACCAAGGGTGATTGTAATAAGTAGCTTGTGCGATATCAACAAGAGAAACTATTGAAGTATAATTACATAGAGAAATGCTTTGTCAAACGGAATTATACAAAAGAACTGTCGCTTCCAATAGTACTTCCGATAGTAAGTATTTAGATATGAAAAAATACTTTTGGTTAGAAAGAGAATGACTAGAGTATGTCGAATGTAAAACCTATATCTCTTTATCGAAACAATATATTCAGGCACGGAAAAAAAAAGAATACGTATCTGTGTCTTAATAAAACTACAAAGGATCAAATGTAAGAACCTGTAGGTGATGTGAGGAACAGCATCTCCTTTGCCAGAAGTAAGGCGTACGATATTATAAACTAAATCTTTCAAGACAGAGTCCGAAACGGCTAATGTATTACAAGGAGAACACTCAAAGTTATGGCTATCGGCATGGAAGTCTAGATTAACTTGACATTTTCGAAAGATTTGAGTAAACGGTGAGCGGTGATATCACGAAAAATGAGTTGATGAGAGTTTTACTCTCAGCGTAGATATTCTGAACATATACAACCCCACATTGAATCCGACGCTCTAACTAATCCGAGACTTTCCGTGGTTCGATTTAATAAGAAATGTATCATAGAATCAGGAAGGGAGGATAAGAGAAAAAACAATAACAAAAGTCAATAAAACCCTCAAACCCTAATCAGTATTATCAGTAATACAGCCTTTATCATCATGGACAAATTATCATCCTCATCATTATTCTTACCATCATTAATATTTAATATTGAAATGCGCGTGATCATAATGATGATAATTGTAAAGATAATTACTGTGATAATCAGCATAATGAAGAAATGACTCATAATCGTGTTAATAATCATTATAAACATTATGAAAAACACTTCCTACACATCAAGAACGAGAGAGACAAAGACGACAACGAAGACAGTTTTAGTAACAAAAAGACTGAACTTACATGAGAACAAAACGAAAACTTCCTGAAATTTTATGTGGAGAAACAATAGCAGAAAGAAGGGATGAATGGATCCTTCCATTAAGATAAAAAAATAAAAAATAAATTAAAAAGCATGCAATCCCACCCCAAAACAAACCCAAACCAAACTCCCCTCCTTCCTTCCATTTCTTAATTTTTCACAGTTTCTATTTGTTGTCTATTACAATTATTGTCAGCATCAGTTGAGCGCCGCACAACATGCTTTGTGACATATAGTTACGCTCCGTTGCGTTCTGAGTTAAAATCCCGGTGAAGTTACCTTTGCCTTTCATCATTGCAGGGTTGATAATATAAAAGTCGAAACACTTATTATTATTATTTATAGTAGTAAGGCGGTGAATTGGCAGTATTGGTAGAGGGTCGGACGCCATGCTTTGACGCATAGAGTTACGGCCCTTGCCATTCTGAGTTCAAATCCCGTCGAGGTTAACTTTGCCTTTTATCCTTACAGGGTCGATAAAATAAAGTACCAGTAATGTACTGGGTAATTGCTGGCCTTGTGCCAAATGTAGGAACAATTACTATTTATAGTAGTAGTAGTGGTGGTAGTGGCGGTGACAGTCGTGGTTGTTGTAAATCGGGACTAGACGGATTGATAAATATCAGACATGTCTTCGAGGTATGATACAATGGAATTTACCATATTTTCAAACTATGTAGACACATAACAATATTATGAATCAATATCATTCAAATCATTGATAAATAACTCTGATGTTGTTGCTGCTGGTGTTGCTGTAGTTGTTGTTGTTGTTATTGTTGTTGTTATTGTAAACACCTGGGTACTATTTGAGAATGGAAGAACGAAAGGGATATTACAAGGACAAATACAATAGAATGCCGGAAAAACGGGGAATAGAATATGAGAGGGCAATAAATATGCCAATATAACGAACATAGTCACACAGAAAGAGATATATATATTATTGAAAATATCTGTAATATAACATATAAAGGAAGTATTTGTAAATCATAAAGCCCCAAAATAAAGATAAGTTACATTAAAGTATAATATACTAAATGGAGAATAAACGATAAATTGTGCTAAACAGGACATGTTTTACTTATATACAATTACAATTTCCTATCTTCCCTTCTCTTTTATTCTCTACAATGCCCCGACATTTGTACGCCTCTCACCCATTCTCAACTCCCCTTAGTCTCCCTACCGTCTATTATTACTCAGTAATTTGGAATGAGGGGGAAAGTCGATTAAATCGACACCAGTACGTTATTGATGCTTTATTTTATCGACCCCATAAGGATGAAAGGCAACGTTTACCTCGGAGGGATTTTACAGTCTGATTTCAAATCCTGCCGAGGTTAACGTTGCCTCTCATCCTTACAGGGTCGATAAATTAAAGCACCAGTAACGTACTGGGGACGATTCAATCAGCTTTCCCTTCCCTCCAAATTACCGGCCTTGTTCCTATACTAGAATTCATTATTACTACATTGAGGGCGGTGGATTGGCAGTATTGGTAGAGGGTCGGACGCCATGCTTTGACGTATAGAGTTACGGCCATTGCCATTCTGAGTTCAAATCCCGCCAAGGTTAACTTTGCCTTTCATCCTTACGGGGTCGATAAGATAAATTACCAGTAATGCACTGGGTAATTGCTGGCCTTGTGCCTAACGTAGAAACAATTATTACTACATTGTTCGCTTCTCCAAAGCCGCTCTAAAATCTAAATCTATTTCAGAAGATGTATTTGACGGTGACAGTCTTCGTTATTAAATTCTTATTGGTGAAACATTTTCCTTATTTCGTTCTTATACATATTCCTCTTTTACTCAGCTTTGATGAGGCTTGAAACAGAAACGTCAACTCCTTCCCCTTTCCTTTAATTCCATGATTCTATTTACATTGAACATGTTCTTAATTATATCTTATACAGTAATGGATATTTGGTACTTGGTATGTAGAGACATTTAACGTAATGTGTGATGATAAAATATGTGTGCATTTGTAATTGTATAATTAAATGCTTAAATTACACAACATAATAGAAATAAAGTATATGTACACTTATAATTAAATATATAATGTTATAGCATTCTATATTAGGGATTATATTATTGCACATATGGCATATCTACTAACGTGGAGTGGCTGTGACATATATTTTACGAGAATTGTACACTCACGCATATTTATAGGTATGTTTATTTAAATACATCTCTATAATACATGCATATATATTTATATATGGAAAT
>OZ024749.1:46458708-46471208 GCA_964016885.1 Eledone cirrhosa
AAATTAAAGATTAAAATTTACCTTAATATTAAAGATTTTATTTAATAATTTAATATTAATAATTAGTTTAAATGTGTATGTTAAGGATTATAAATTATTTAAATAGACATATAGTATTTTACATTAGAACAAATCTAGTATAGTTGAATTTATTAAAAGTTGTAAGTCAAAAATTTAATTTAATTTAATTTAAAAATTTAAACATCCAAATAATTCTAAATTCATGAAAAATTTACGAGCGTTTACAAAGGAATAACCACTTAGTTATATTATAAAAACAGTAAGGAAGTATTAAGGAAGTTAGAAGTGATTTGTTAACAACTTAGTTGACTCTAAGGATTAAATGTTATAAAGTTAAAAAGTTAAACATTTTTTATCTTAAGAATATCATTAAAACATGAACCATGTTATTTTATATGAAGTCATATATTTACTTGCTATAAAGTTAAAACATTTAACAAATTTATCTTAAGAATATATTTAAAGCATAAACCATAGGTTATTCCACATATATATAAAAAAACCTATATATAAAAATCATGTTTTTCCACATATATATAAACATTTGGATACATATATTAAAAACGTTTGAAGATAAATAAAATATAAAAATATAAAAATATTGGAAGGTATGAAAATAATGGTTTTTCTATATCTTTCAAAGGAATTTTCAAAAGATTTTTCTTAAAACCTTCCGTAAGTTTTTCAATAAAAAAATTTCCTTAAAGGGGTTTCAAGCAGTCTTATAAAAAAATATTATAATCTATCGATATGTGTAATAAAATAAAGTATATAGTATATATATATATATGTGAAGTAGAGATAATAGAAAGTAAATTAAATATATGAATCATATATAGATATAGAAGACATTATGTAAAAGAGATAAATCACATATTACATTTTATATATTTAAAAGTTGAGTTTAAACGATGTTTGCAGGAACTGAATAATTTATTACGCAAATTAATAGAGTTCTTACTTTTTAGTATAAAGAATATTTCTTCAGCACAAAGAGAGCAATGTTGGGATAAAGCAGTGTATGAAGGAGCTTTGGAAATCATTTTCCAAAGTAAAGAATAGTTAATATTCTTGGATTTCAAGTCCCATAATAAGTTAGATAGAGAAGTTGAATATTTTTTACTAATATTCGTAAAGGAACATTTATGGTTATTAAAACGAGATTTGAAGTCTGTGGAAGTAGAGCCGACATAGTTAAAGGAATTTTCATTTGTTTTGACATTACAATAATATACTATATTTTTAACTAAACAATTATTATCTAGAGTACAATTAGATTTATAAAACAAATCTGTATTTTATCTGATGAAAACGCCCCATAATATGCCTTGGTTGCCCTTGAAATATGTATAATAAAATAAATATGGTTTTATAAATATAGTTTCCATTTATTAATATATTGTGTATTTACTCCAATAAACTGTTGAGTGCTTTATATCAGTAATAACCATTTTTAAGCTTGTTGAATCCCAACAAATTAAATATAACCTCTGCATATATACAGTTGAAAATTGCAAACTTGACTGTAACCACACATTATGAACCTGAAGATTGCGAAAGCATGAAAGTACTTGTTCAATTAACACTTAACATTTAATATTCTATCATACTATTTCATTATAATACCATTATACATTTTAAAGGATTGTAAATAAAACGAGTAAATCAGACAAAGTTTGAATTCCTCTTATTAATATATATATATATATATATATATATATATATATATATATATGTATGTGTGTGGTGTGTGTGTGTATGTGTGTGTGTGTGTGTGTGTGTGTGTGTACACTTATCACACTTTGTGAGCAATTACCTCGTGAGATACAGGTTAAGAAAAGGGTAAATACTGGCTGTGCGCATTTCTAACAGTGAGAATGACAAGACACTAATTGGCGCATTTTCATTTTATTGATCCCTACAATAGTAAAATGAATCTTCTGGTCCACACAAAACACTGGTGTAAATAGAGCAAAGCAAAAGAAGCATAGTCTCTTGTCTGCTGCATTATATATGAGAATAAACTATCTCTCTATGTCCCAGCCCAATTAATGGCTTCTAACGTTGATACAAAATAAACGTTTTATTGACGGGAACAGTCAATTAGGTTACACATGATATTTCTCTGGTTTGATTTTTTTTTTTCATTTTCAACCCTGGAACGATAAATCGCAAAGTCATAAGATCCCGTTATACATCTAATGATATACATCTAATGAACATCTATGATTTTAATGAATTTTATATATGGTGATATATAATAGAAATAAGGATATCTTTGAAAAATACATATAACAAACCCTAGAAAGGAAATATATACTAAATAAATGTAAATGACATAGTAAACACCAATAAATGAAATCTCAGAAAGCAATATATACCTCACAACATACTTCATCACAGAGAATATAACAAACAAACAAACAAACAAAGGTCTACTCAATACAATATGACTGATTACACATAGAATAAATAAACATTTACAACCGAATGACAGTACGTCAACAATTGAGGCGTTCAATAGAGATTATATAAAGAAAAAAAAAACACAGATTCATTTTTAAATGATCAAAACGTAAAACTGAAGGTGTAGCTTGTAAAAGTCTCTATAAAAACAGCCAGTCAAATACGAATCCACAAGAAAAAAATATCGAGTAAATATATATACTTCTTAATATATATATCCAAAATTAAATGGACTCGACTGCTATTTCTAGCTGTCTATAATCCTATTCACGCCATTGGAATGACGCTGTGCGATGTGTGTATTTAAAAAAAATGCAACACGTGGTTCGAGTCATTCACAGATTTGCATTTGCTTTGTAAACGCAGATAGTTATTTTCTTCTCCTTTGGTGACCATCCAGGATTTGACTACTGTGATTTACTGATTAATTGGTGAAATATATTTTTTAATTAAAGAAATATATACAAAGGAGATTAATCATTTTAAAAGGTATATTTGAAGTTCTAGTTAAACTTTAATTGGTTACCTACCTAGCTATGTGTGTTTACATTCTTTACAAATTATTCCCTGTGATTGTTCAATATGTTTATTTTATATATATATATGTCAATCTATTTCTAGTTGATACTTCTTAATATATATACTTCTTAAAACAGATTACAATCAGATAACATTGAGCATCACCTATCATAATAAATACAAAACACAAGAGAACATAATAAAATCACTGAACATTGATAAATGTTAAATGCTTAAGTAAAACTATGAAATAGCAAAACTATGAAATAGCAACATGACAAAAGATTTGACGAAAGAATATCCCTGGAAACAAATCCAAATATCAACAAGCTGTTTGAATTAATCCTGCTTAGGCGTTGTAGTATCTAAGGAAAAGACAGTTAATTTTAAGTGATTAGGCATCTTGTTAGCGAAAACTACAAAACGAAAACAGTTCTATATGAAGAATATATATTACATAGAAATATATTACACACAATATGAACACAAACAGACAAGGAACAAATATCTATTTTAACTTAGCAATACGTGCAATGCTAATACTGGCAATGTAAAAAAGGAATGAATGAACAAATAAATGGACCAAACAATACGCCGATGCGTTTGTTGTTAGGCTTAGAGATTTATAGTAAATGGAGAAGGTAGAAGAAAAAATATTGATTTGTGAAATTGTCCTTTTTCCAGTCGTATAGTTTATACATATATATATATATACATATATATATATATATATATATATATATATATATATATATATATATATATATATATATATATATATATATATATATATATATATATATTTATTAAAATAACAGATTTTAATATTTTAATAAATATTTGCTCTACGGTTCTTATATATTTGATATATATTTTCCTTATCGAGCCCTCTTTGGATTTTAGTCTTCAATTTTATTATTATTACTATATATATATATAAACGGAAAAAATGAAACGATATTTCATTTCCCACTCTTAGTACGGCTGTTACTTAAATATAAGTATGTACACGTACATACATATATGCATACCGACGTACAGTAGTATGTATATATATATATATACATACATGCACACATATATATATGCACGTATGGATTCACCGAACATTTATTATAATGCTCGGTGTGTTTGTAAACAAACATCCCGTATTAAGCCGTAGTGTCTAGCAACCACCGTTGCTCGTTTGTTCAACACTGACAAAGGAACGCTGTACTAGTTTCAAGCTTGTTAGCTATCGTCAGCAACGTATACCTTCCTGCCAGATGGTTGAACGTATATACTTACCTTATGCATATTAACGGCTGAGTAGCCCAATATGCATATCGAGTGGGTTAATCGGCCGGGTGCACCGAAAACGATAAACGGAAAAAATGAAACGATATTTCATTTCCCACTCTTAGTACGGCTGTTACTTAAATATAAGTATGTACACGTACATACATATATGCATACCGACGTACAGTAGTATGTATATATATATATATACATACATGCACACATATATATATGCACGTATGGATTCACCGAACATTTATTATAATGCTCGGTGTGTTTGTAAACAAACATCCCGTATTAAGCCGTAGTGTCTAGCAACCACCGTTGCTCGTTTGTTCAACACTGACAAAGGAACGCTGTACTAGTTTCAAGCTTGTTAGCTATCGTCAGCAACGTATACCTTCCTGCCAGATGGTTGAACGTATATACTTACCTTATGCATATTAACGGCTGAGTAGCCCAATATGCATATCGAGTGGGTTAATCGGCCGGGTGCACCGAAAACGATAAACGGAAAAAATGAAACGATATTTCATTTCCCACTCTTAGTACGGCTGTTACTTAAATATAAGTATGTACACGTACATACATATATGCATACCGACGTACAGTAGTATGTATATATATATATATACATACATGCACACATATATATATGCACGTATGGATTCACCGAACATTTATTATAATGCTCGGTGTGTTTGTAAACAAACATCCCGTATTAAGCCGTAGTGTCTAGCAACCACCGTTGCTCGTTTGTTCAACACTGACAAAGGAACGCTGTACTAGTTTCAAGCTTGTTAGCTATCGTCAGCAACGTATACCTTCCTGCCAGATGGTTGAACGTATATACTTACCTTATGCATATTAACGGCTGAGTAGCCCAATATGCATATCGAGTGGGTTAATCGGCCGGGTGCACCGAAAACGATAAACGGAAAAAATGAAACGATATTTCATTTCCCACTCTTAGTACGGCTGTTACTTAAATATAAGTATGTACACGTACATACATATATGCATACCGACGTACAGTAGTATGTATATATATATATATACATACATGCACACATATATATATGCACGTATGGATTCACCGAACATTTATTATAATGCTCGGTGTGTTTGTAAACAAACATCCCGTATTAAGCCGTAGTGTCTAGCAACCACCGTTGCTCGTTTGTTCAACACTGACAAAGGAACGCTGTACTAGTTTCAAGCTTGTTAGCTATCGTCAGCAACGTATACCTTCCTGCCAGATGGTTGAACGTATATACTTACCTTATGCATATTAACGGCTGAGTAGCCCAATATGCATATCGAGTGGGTTAATCGGCCGGGTGCACCGAAAACGATACTTATATTTAAGTAACAGCCGTACTAAGAGTGGGAAATGAAATATCGTTTCATTTTTTCCGTTTATCGTTTTCGGTGCACCCGGCCGATTAACCCACTCGATATGCATATTGGGCTACTCAGCCGTTAATATGCATAAGGTAAGTATATACGTTCAACCATCTGGCAGGAAGGTATACGTTGCTGACGATAGCTAACAAGCTTGAAACTAGTACAGCGTTCCTTTGTCAGTGTTGAACAAACGAGCAACGGTGGTTGCTAGACACTACGGCTTAATACGGGATGTTTGTTTACAAACACACCGAGCATTATAATAAATGTTCGGTGAATCCATACGTGCATATATATATGTGTGCATGTATGTATATATATATATATACATACTACTGTACGTCGGTATGCATATATGTATGTACGTGTACATACTTATATATATATATATATATATATATATATATATATATATATATATATATATATATATATATATATATATATTAATTTATTAAAATAACAGATTAAAGTTTAAGCAAAGAATCGCTGCTTTCACCCTTAACGGGATCTTCTGAAACTAACAAAGTCAATCTGTAAACGCAGAACTGGATATTTCAAAAAACGTTGCAACCGGAGGAAGACAGGAAGACGATACTTTGGTTCGTGGTAACGTTCGCTGGCAAAGAACGGGAAAAAAACGAATAATACGTCATTAATAGGAGCGGTGAAAAACAATTACGCGCAAAGACAAAACCACGTTTATGGTATAAAAGAGGTCGTAGACTAATGTTCTCTTAGGTGGTACATAGAGACGTTCTCTGGCAATGAACGAAAACACGAAGATAATAAGTCATATGTGGAGCGTGGAGAACAATAGCACGCAAAGACAAAACCACGTAAATGGTATAGTAGAAATCGTAGACTAACATTCTAACTAGGAGACCAAATGAATCGCCGCTACAGAGTTAAGAACAAAGTAAATAAATACAATACAGAAGTAATAGAAACAAATAAATACATACACGCAAACAGATACGTACATACACAAGCATACGCAAAACCTTACCATGGGTATACAAAACCACGCACACATAAATATGTGTGTGTGTGTATGCTTGTGTACAAATAAATAAATAATTATATAAACGTATATAAGTAAATAAATACGTATATAACAAGCGCACACGCATACCTACATATAAATACACGAATGTTCGGAGACGTAAGTCAACTAAAACAAGAAGTACACATATACACACGCCCACCATACGTACGAACCTGCACACTCACGCGGACGCAAAACTCCCGTATACACATAGCCAAACCCTAAATACCAGAATATGTAAAAATTATACGCTATAACAGTTAAATATACGTACGAGAAGGTATACATAGCTTCACAAAACATACGGGTGATAATACCTACCTATGCAAATAAGTAAAGGAATAAACAAAACATATACTTAGCTCCCACATCAAGACGTAAAATATCCACGTATAGATCGTGCTATCCGTTAGGGTATAACGTGGGGCTGTAATACAGGAAAGTTTTGTGCAAATTTATGTTTACAAGCCGAAATTGCCTCAGATTTTTTGTTTAAGATGTGGTCTGTAGCGTAGAGTATTTCCAGGGCCTCAGCGGCGCAGAGGTCACATGGTCTTTTATTTCCGTTATACGATCTAGCCCTAGCTATGATCTCCCAGTGTAACTTATATTGGGTGTGGTTGTCTTTTAGACTCCAGATATAAGCTGAAAGTGACGTCATATTCCTTCTTAGAGGGTAACGAAAAGAATGGGTATGCATGTAAAGACGCTGCTTGAAACTATTGGCGGTTAACCCTATGTAGGCCCTACGGGACGTGGGTGTTACAACCTTACATTTGTAGACAATGTTACTAGAGAGGCATTTCCCGGATAGGGGGCAATCAGCCCGATTCCTACAATTACAGTTAGTACTAACTACAGGGTTGCACGTGTTCCTACGGCTGGGTAGTTTAGCTAAATTTGAAGCTGTGATGTTATGTGCAAGGTTAGGAGTCGTAGAGTAAGAAATTGTAATAGTATTTCTATTAAAAATGTTACTATATTTATGTGTAGGGGGGAAATGCTTCGTAATAAGGGAAAGAAAGATCTTAGCTAATGGTGTGGCCATCTCCATATTATATGGTGGGTTAAACCAACAAATGCGACGGGATCTATTTCTTCTAGGTCTATTTTCGTACTCTGTATATGCTACCTTATCGACAAATCCACTTCGAGCAAGAGCTTCATTGTAATAAGTGGAATGGTCGTTGAAAATGCGCTCGTTGGTGGAAAGACGGGAAAGCCTCAACGAAACGTTTCTTACCAGGTTCTTGGTTATGCTGGCAGGATGGTTGGAATGCTTACTTATGTAATTAAGCGTATCATTCGGCTTTCTATACGAGTAATACAACCCATTCAATAAATTGAGGGTGACGTCGAGGTAATTAACGACCGAGAGATTGGCCTCAACCTGTATAGAGAGGTTGAAGCCTTTAAAGAAGGCTGTGAGTTCTTTTCTGAACCTGTCGCAAGCACGAGGTCCGCACTTAGTCATGGTCAAAAGACCATCGTCACGGTACAATATGTTACTCTTTTACTCTTTTACCTGTTCCAGCCATCCGGCTGAGCTCATATATATATATAATATAAATAAGAAAGACAATATATTGGACATTAATGAAAAGCTTGAGTGGATCATGTTGGCCAAGTGTGAAGAGGTTTTGGGTTACTAGCCCTTCTTTCAGAAAAATGACTAATTTGAAAATAAAACACACTTCTTTTACTAGAAACTAACAAATAGAAGAAGAAAAATAACAAGGAAACAAACAAAAAGACATAACAGTGCATGATAAACCAATGGAAGATCAGCCATATTTTTTGAAAACACATCGCAAATAAACATCCAGCAGATTCAAAGAAAGTGAAGAAAATTAAAGGAGTGAAAAGTATTGAGAAATCAAATAAGAAAAAAATTAATCGCCTTTTAAACCAAACTCATGATAACTAACAAGGGATTAATCAACACGATATGGAAACAATAGCAATTCGAATGCCACGAGCATTGAACCAATCCCCAATTTGTGTATGAAACATTTAACAAGTAGCCATATAACAGTGACAATAGCATTTAATGAATTACTATATTACCAGAATTAACACCTGAATGTCTAATAGGGGGCCTATGTACAGAATATTGATTTCCTTAAAGAAAAACATCAGATACTCTTAAAACTCTTGTTTGCCAACAATATAAATGTCTGTTACATGCATAATAATAAAACAACCTTGTATCTCAATTGGAAAGCAATAACATCCTACCAGAGACGTAGTAGAGGCGTCGTAAAGGTACGTATGTCAATAAACACCAGTTACTAAAGGATAGAACAGCAATTGAAAATAGCAAAAGAAGAAAACAAACCTTAATATGGCGTCGATTGTTTACCGAAATACATTATCAACACTTTTGAATATTAAATACACACCATAGAAAAACAATCCTTAATACAACTTAGATTATTTGCCGAAAATCATTATTCACACATTTGGATATTACATACACTCCATATGAATAATGTGTCTGCTATATTAATAGTGTTTATCAACCATGCTGCATCAAATTACAACACAAGCATATCAATACGAGACGAAACTACTTAAAACTGGTCTATAAACATACGAAGCGGAATCGTTTATGGATACACTATATCGTTTACCTTTTCGCCTAGATTATTCACCATTAAGAAATTTTCCGAATTCAGCCATTTATAGTTTCAAATGCTAGCAACAGTATACGAATTATCTTTTGTATGGGGATAAATTAATATTATATTCAAGGGGCAGCATCCAGCTGGAAAAATCTTCTAAACATTTTAATGAATACTACCAGAATTTAAAAAATGTGCATTGAGCTGTACAAACATGCTAAGCCTAAGTTAATAAGACAATTAACTAAAGCTGAGACGAATAAATTTTATCTTGATATATGAATCTGAAAATTAGAATAAAACCTGCCAAAGAAATATTTGGGAGTACGTGATAGTGATGAAATGCAACACACTAAAGTGAAGGAAAATCATAAGAAAGCTTACTACATGAGAATAATATGAACCATAACGAAACTGAACTCAGATATTTGAAATATGATATAATAATAATAATAATAATAATAATAATAATAATAATAATAATAATAATAATAATAATAATAATAATAATAATTTACCAACTATAGACCTATCACATGTCTGCCCGTAATGTGGAAACTGTTGACGAGCATTGTGTCTGAGGAAATCTACCATCACCTCCACACAAACAACTTGTTACCGGACGAACAGAAAGGATGCCGAAAGAAGTCACGTGGTACAAAGGACCAGTTGCTTATTGATAAGATGGTAATGGGGAATTGCAGGAGGAGACACACTGATCTTGCCATGGGATGGATAGACTACAGAAAGGCATTTGACATGGTGCCTCATTCCTGGATCACCAAAAGCCTGGAGGTCTTCAGGGTGGCAGATAACATCAGACAGTTGCTGGGAAGGAGTATGGGGTCCTGGGAGACAGAGTAGACATCAACTGGAGTATCCTTGGGAAGCGTGAAGATCAAGAGAGGTATCTTCCAGGGAGATAGCCTGTCCCCTCTGTTGTTTGTCCTTGCCCTGATGCCCTTGACCATTATGCTGCGAAAAGTGAGAGCAGGATACAAGTTGGGAAGGGGAGAGCTTACCATCAATCACCTCCTCTTCATGGACGATCTTAAGCTCTTCGGGAAAAGTGAGAAGGAGTTGGATGTGCTTGTTGACACTGTCCGTATTTTCAGCAGTGATATATGTATGCAGTTTGGTATTGGTAAATGTGGAGTCATTGTGATGAAGAGGGGTAGGTTGAGCAGAAGTAACGGGATCCAGATACCAACAGGTGAGATGATAAAGGAAATTGACTCTGAGGAAGGATACAAGTATTTGGGCGTTCTGGAGGCTGATGGCATAAAGCACAAAAAAATGAAGGAATTGTTAAGAACTGAATACATTCGGAGAGTAAGGAGCGTATTGAAGTCACATCTGAACAGCAGAAATGCCATAAGCGCAGTAAATTCCCGAGCTGTGTCTATTATTAGGTACAGTGCGGGAATTCTGAGATGGAATGTTGCTGAACAAAAAGAAATGGATAGGAAGACTAGGAAGCTATTGACTATCTACAACATGTTCCACAAGAGGAGTGATGTCGATAGACTCTACCTAAGGAGATCTGAGGGTGGAAGAGGTCTTATCAGCATAGAGGACTGTGTTCAGATGGAGAAAAACAACCTATACAAATACGTGACCTATAGTAAGGAGCCAATGCTCAGAACTGTACTGAAGGAGGGGACAGTAGGCCAGGGGATGTCCAAGGAGGAAATAACATCAAGGAGGAAGAGCAGCCTTAAGGGAAAATCCCTTCATAGTACCTTCTTTGAGAAAACTGAATTTAGAGATCCACAGACATGGAACTGGTTGAGAAGAGGAGACCTCAAAAAGGCTACAGAAGGAATGCTAATGGCTGCGCAGGAGCATGCCCTCAAAACGAAGTGGTTGAAGCACCATATCTACAAGGAGGAGGCTAGCCCACTGTGCAGGATCTGTGGAGAGAGAGAGGAGACTGTGGCTCACATTGTGTCCGAGTGTAAACACCTATCCCAGACCCACTATAAGGGCTGGAGACACGATGTGATGGGCAGGGTGATCCACTGGCACCTGTGCAAAGTAAACAATCTACCACATTCTGAGAAATGGTATGAGCATAGGCCAGAGGCGGTGATGGAGAACAGTCAGGTGAAGGTGCTGTGGGATTTTAGGATACAGACGGACAAAAAACTGGAACACAATAGACCTGACCTGGTGGTTATGGACAAAGAAAAAAGATCGTGCCTGATTGTGGATGTGGCCTGCCCGTTCGACACGAGAGTGCAAGAGAAGGAGAGGGAGAAAATTAACCGATACCAGGACCTAAAGTGGGAGGTGAAAAGGATTTGGAACTGCCATGAAGTCAAAGTGATCCCGATTGTCATAGGCGCACTGGGGACTATCTCCAAAGGTTTCCAGGGATGGTTAAAGAAAATCGGCCCCTTCACGCTTTTTGGAACGCTTCAAAAGGCATGCTTGCTTGGAACAGCAAGAACCCTCCGATACGTCCTGAATATCTGAGGCTGCAGGTAGTGGCTTGATATTCAATCCAACGGACTTTCCAGTTAACCAACATCAATGACTGAGATTCAAGGAATAATAATAACAATAATAATAATAATAATAATAATAATAATAATATATATACATATATATATATATATATATATATATATATATATGTAAAAGTTCTATTTAAATTGTGATACAACAAGCAAATATTTTTATAACTGATATAAAGCACTAAACAAATAATTGGAGTAACAATACGATATTAACAAATGGAAACTATATTTATAAAACCATATTTATTTCATTATACATATTTTAAGGACACCAAGTTAAATTATGGTGTGCTTCCATCAGATAAAATATAATATAGAGCAGTTTTATAAATAAATATTGACATACCCTTAAAGAATGCAACCATTACTGTTGGAAGCTCCCGGATAGTGGAGTTATATCTTTAATTATACTATTATGTAAGTTTATATTGGATATTTTAAAATAAGCCGTTGGGTTACGGAGAAAGAGAGAGAGAGAGAGAGAGAGAGAGAGAGAGAGAGAGAGAGAGAGAGAGAGAGAGAGAGAGAGAGAGAGAGAGAGAGAGAGAGAGAGAGAGAGAGCAGAACAACAGAGAGAGAAAAAAGAAAGAGAAACCCAACGGCTTATTTAAAAAT
>OZ024749.1:46478708-46483708 GCA_964016885.1 Eledone cirrhosa
AAAAACGAAAACAGAAATAACAACATTAACAATAACAACAATAAAACCAGATGCAGCAACAACAACAGCAGCAGTAATAACATTCATAGTGCATATCACAAAGCAACTACACAGCGTCAACACGAACAACAACAACAATAACAATAACAAAAAACATCAACATGAACAACAGCAAAATAAACAGCAATAACAACAATAGCAGTTACAACAACAACATCAACATGAACATAAACAAGAATAACAACAACAGCAGTTACAACAACAGGAAGAAGAGCCTGCATGATAACGATATACACAATCTTAATATATAAACAACAGGAAAGATAGAATATAAAAAAGGAAATAACGAAAGAGAGAGAGAGAAAGAAAGAATGAATGAACTAAAACATAGAAATAATTACAGAAAGAAAGAACAGAAGACACAGAGAAAAGCAAAAATGAACTAAGAGATAGAAAGAAAGAGAAAACGAAAAGAAGAACGAAAGAAAACAAAAGAAGGAATGGATGAAAGAAAGGAAGAGAAATTTACTAACAATGTGAAAGTTCGTGTGCTGACTTTTTCGCTAGAATTCGTGTTAAGCCATTGTTTATATGTATTAGATATTCAGCCCAAAGCAGCTCTTTTAGTGTAGGTCAAATGTGCTTGGAAATTGCTAGAAGTCAGCACGAAAAGTTGACAGGAAATGATTTTGTACCAGCAGACAATCTAATAGAAACTAGCAGGAGGATGTGAAGATAATATACATTCCTTCTCAAAGAACATTTTTGTTTTGATGTTTTCTATTTTTAATAAAGAATTGGTATTCATGTATATAGTTTATGATTATTGTTTTCTATTATTTTTAGTGATAAAATAATGTTTTGTTTGGTTTTGTTTGTTACTGTTTTGTTAGGCATGGTGTTTTATTCTTTTCTTGTTTTAATTGTTATATATTCGTATGCATTTTCTCTTTTTCTTCCCCCCCCCCCTCTCTCTCTCTCTCTATATATATATAATATACATATATATATATAACTAAATGTACACTCACATGCTCACACGCAGATGCACATCCACACATACACACCTATGTATAAATCTATGTTTGTGTACCTACAGGTATAAACCAACAGACACAGACACACGCACGATACACATATATATGTATATTGATAAATTTATCTGTATCTATGTTTACATCTCTCTATGTTATCTGCCTGCTATAACATAAACATATAATGAATAGACAAATAAGAAAGAAACATGAATTTGTACACCTCAATATTTTATCCACATGCATTCATACAACAACCCGGATACTTATATTCAAAGCTTAATTCCTGATTGTTGAAACATAATAAGCTTGTACATTTGCTGGAATAGCATGAAAACATTATTCGTCTGAGATCCTAAATATCTTAAAACTTGCTGTTTATATATATATATACATAGGTTAAAATTAAAAACCCCCTTCGGTCAGAAGAACAAGTCCGTGAAGAGGTTGTTTATGGAAGACCAACAGTCATCCATGCAAACCGATGACTTCCCTCCAGGCGTCCAATATTGTCCAAGGGAGAAGCAAAAGCAACGAAAACGAAACAGAATTCGTAGTGACATCGAGTGCTTCGAACGGCACGCTACCTGTAACTTTTGTTGCACAGTTAACTAACATGTATCTTCCATATCCTGTACCGTTTGTGTTATTATTTCTGTTTACCTTTTACACACAAACACAAATCTATCTATCCATCTCTCTCTCTCCCCCCCCCCCCCCCCTCTCTCTCTCTCTCTCTCTCTCTCTCTCTCTCTCTCTCTCTCTCTCTCTCTATATATATATATATATATATATATATATATATATAATATATATATATATATATATATATATATACATATATGTGTGTGCTTGTGTGTGTTTGCATAAACGAAAATTTAAATTTCACAGACTAATCTATTAAAACCATCCATGATATACTGAATAACCTAGCATAAAATTGAATTGAAAGTTATGGAAATATTTAGTTTTATATTTGTTTATTATAATTGAACGAAATCTATGTATACTCTCTTTTATATATAATTTAATGCATTCCTTTTGTGAGAAATGTATTCAAATAGCTGACGTGAATATTTAAAGCCGAAAATATCACGTGAATTCGAATTATTTTGCTGTGGTGCTAAATCGTTTCTGACAATAATTTTTTATTAGTATTTAATATCTTATTTTCAGTGACACACATACATTATAACATTGATCTTTAAAATCTTTCCCATTTAAGAAATTTCGGTAGGTTGTGCACATGATCGATATCATGCACGCCTATATAAGCCAACGATGAAAACTATAAGTTGTCATATGACCTATCGAAAATAAAATCACATGTTAGTGCTTTAATGTAAGTCTTTTTATAGTATATTTCTTTATATACTATATATAGAAATAACGTTGTTTTTTTACGATTAGAACGCATACATTTTCAGGCCTGCCAAATTAGTGTTGCCCTGGGGCTAAAACACGACAAAATTCTCAACTAGTATATAATAAAGCGAAAAGAATCTGAATGAAAATGATACATAGAAAATTATATACCTCGATGAATAATGTTCGTCACCTTAACATCTTTGTCGAGAATCACTCTATAGATCTAATAGCAACTATTTGAACCATTACCACAATATGGCACATTAATACGATAATTCTGTCGTTGATATTGGGGTTGTTTAAATCCAGATAATTCCTGATTGAGCAAGTCTATACAAAAAATAATTTTAGCTCTGACCAACCTATTTTCCGAGGCATCTAAGATTTTGTTATCGACTGTACCCTTTACTTATCAAGGAGAGAAATATGTGATATGCGACGGAGGTCATTTTTATATCTGGCAGTTATAGATACAACCTAATCACAGCTTATTTGCTCTGATAATGTAGATATAGTGAATACATATTTGTATTTATTTCAATGGTCCAGGAAGTGAGATGAGGTGAAGATAACCTCTGGATTCTGATCGTTGAATTTATGCAAAACACGAAGATGACTGTAATTCAATCAGTATCATCAATATCAACAGTAATATGTTTTATTTTAGTGGAGTAATGTTCAATAGACACGAACACATGGATAATTTAAACAATACAGTGGGATTTCTTGTCAAACATATAAAAAATAAAAGCAATCAGAATAAAGGAAAGTATACGAAAGTATACTAAAGAAATAAAATATGTTTGCATGAGGCAGGTAATATCTTCCTTTTAAATCATCCAAAGGACTATTTTTAATTCGAAACTAAAACAGAGAGGAATAGGTACGACACTATACAAGGAGCTAATAATATATATGCAGTGTACAACAAATTATATTGCAACAAATATAATACAGTAATCAAAACTAGATAATATATGAGCATTTTGATGAACACCAATCTGTTTAAATCATTAACTAGAATAAAGACACTTGAACATCATATACTAAATGCAAGTTAATCACTTCAGCTATATCCGAGATAAGACTTGTTAGCACAATGATTTTCTATTGTATTAACAACTAGCAGTGGTACCCGGCGTTGCATGGGATAAGGTATTTTGGAACGGCGGGCCACCAACAGACCTACTCGTAGACAAACTGCATGTGTGGACAATATGTAAAGAAAATAAACCGAATACTCTGATGGCTGGATAATCTTTAAGATTTTCCTCGATGAAACAGGAAAAATGCAGGTTTTCACCTAATGCAGGCCCTAGTGGATAAAGAAAATGAATTTTTTTAATGTGCATAATATGCCTTGAAATTTCGGGAAAATCGGCTAGACGTAACGCCTCAAAAAAAAGTCCTAAAAAGGAACTTCTCGAGTTTTAGGGATTCAAACTCACACACACACACACACACACAGATACACACATACACACACACACACACACACACACACACACACCCACACACACACACACACACACACACACACACACAGACAGACATCCTCAGGGAAGTGACGTAATGCAGACAGTCAGACATACAGACAGATATTATACGGGCGCGACGTTATATGTATGTATCTATCTAAAAAGAGAAAGACAAAGAATTATAGAGAGAGATATACCTACACAATTTGTCTTTAGAATATCCACCAAACATTCTGCCTTCTCATTACATGAAAAAAACAAAAACAAAAAAGGAAAGAACTCTCACACTTCATCGGGATTATGCCTTTCACTTCTAGTTTTCAAGATACTAATCTACAGCTACCAGAAACGCTTCATTATTCATTATTTGGATACGGAAACATGTTATTAGGTAGGTTTGTACCATAAACACTGATTCTATAGGGTATGTGTTAGGCTTCTTGCAGAAATTTATGCTTTCCTTTGTTTGTGGAGAAGTTATGGTTTCCATACACGTGTTGCAAATATAGCTAATTATGCTGACGTGACTGTTAAAGCATTTTCAGTAACATATTGTCTGGCAGCGTTAGTGTTAGATAACACAAAAACAAGGTTTATGAAAAGATGGTCACCAACCTATGGGCAATGCACATACATTATATAGCTATTAAAGAAACATATATGAACACTTTATACTACTAAATCCTTCTCTAAACCCATATATCAAAAGAACACTACAATTATGGCTGACAGCATCAGCAGAGAAAATATTTTGGACAACAGATATTTCTGTAAATATCCAGCCTCAAATAATTTTGACATAAATCTTGTGACCTATGATCAAAAAATAAATTACTTCGAAAATAACCAATTACGCAACAATCTTCACCGAACCGACTAAACCAACATATATGCACAGGTATCTAATAGCGCTTCACGTCAGATATACTTCGCTCTTTCCTTTTTCAAAAGAGCTACTCTACTACTATCATTCCCATTATATATTTTTATATTTTTCTTTTGTACTACCATCTTCCCGAACGCCATCTCTCTTTTTCATGGAAGTTAATATCCCATAATGACATTAACTTATTCGTTTCCCTTCAACTTTAAAAAAAATCAATGCGTTTTTCCAATATGT
>OZ024749.1:46493708-46498708 GCA_964016885.1 Eledone cirrhosa
ATATATATATATATATATATATAGATAAACACACACACATATATATATATAAATATCAAAATATAATATAATATAATCGATATATTATATAAATAATATATATATCTATATATTTATATGATATATATTACATATCTTAAATATTATATATAAACAACAGACGATTACATAAATCTTAGAATTTGGCCCATAATTTGTTACCATATTTTAAACCATTACGTGTATTATTTTGCCTCCATTTAAACTATCTATCTATGAATTAGTGTGTATTTCATTCAGCTTAATTTGCTTTCACGTATGCATGAGTTAAGTGCTAACGTGATTCTTCTTAATTAAACCTTTTCATTGTTGAAACATTTCTTCTTTAAATTTACATCCTGCTGATTTTCTTAATCTAATAATCCTCAATAAACAATTAAAGATCCTTTTATTTATGGATTTATATATATTTTAGAATTTATCTATTGCCACTTATTTAACTATTTTTAAAAATTGATTTTATTTTCAATGTTTATATATCTTTCTATCATTGCAATGCGACTTTTTTTTCACTATCTTTGTCTTTTGCAAATGACAAATAACAACTGCTTTTTCATCTGGACTATGCTAATTTTCTCAAATATCCTGTAATTCAGAATTTAATGACCAATTTCTGGAGGCAAATTTAAGCATGTTGTTTTAGATCAGAGATAGATAGATTGATAGATAGAGAGAGAGATACATATATATATATATATATATATATATATATATATATAGAAAGAGAGAGAGAGAGAGAGATAGAGATAGAGAGAGGCAAAGAGGGTTAGTGTGTGCGTGTGTGTGTGTGTGAGAGAGAGAGAGAGAGAGAAAGAGAGATGGAGAGTGGGATGGAGAGAGAGACGGAGAGAGAGAAGAGAGAGAAATGGAGAGAGATGGAGAGATAGAGAAAAGGATTGAGAGAAATTCAGAAATAGAGAAAGGGATGAGAGGAAGTAGCTAGATAGTTAGATAGTTAGATAGATAGTTAGATCGATATATATATATATATAAATATATATATATATATATATATATATATATATATATATATATATATATATATATATATATATATATATATAGATAGATAGATAGATATATATAGATATATAAATAGATAGATAGATAGATTATAACTATAGGTGACTAAAATATATATCTACCTTTCTTACATTTTTCCTACATTTAGTTTCTATGTTGTAATCAAATTGAGGGACTTAGTTTCATACAATATCCCTGTTGCAGATCACGTAAAAAGAGAAATAATAAGATGTCATAAAAGAAAGGAAGGAATTAGCATTGGATTGAATTGCGCAATTACTTCACCTGCCAATGCCATGGCAATCGTTCAAATTTAAAATGAGGTGGCATAGAAATTCTTACGCGAGTCATGTTTATGTTTCAGTCGATACAGTCACTTCACCTGATTTAAAACAACGTATTAAATCTCTCTCTCTCCCTCTCTCTCTCTCTCTCTCTCTCTCTCTCTCTCTCTCTCTCTCTCTCTCTATATATATATATATATATATATATATATATATATATATACTGTAAGAAATTGACTCACCTCCACTGATAAGAACAAACTAAAAGGCAAGAAAAGAAAGATATTTGAACACTTTCTTGCGGCTGATAGTTTTGGCTATCTTATATTCACTTGGCTAACATTTTTCTTTCTACCTTGTATACCAGAATCGTAGGTATAAACCCATAAACAGGCCCTCTCCGAGCCTACTAATTAATACTCACTATTGATATAGAATGAATTCCAAATTAAGCAAGAATACATTAGTTTTGAGGAGGGAAAATACGTTTATACCTACTCCAGTATTTGAGTTCTACTTTAGTTTTTCAAGCACAGTGGGATAACATGAAACGTTAACATAAACTTGTCATGTAATTAACATTCCTAGTTGTAGTATTTCATATTTAACTAGCTGGTTCTCAGATGTCATGTCAACCTCTATAACACTCGACAAATCATTCATCTTGAAATGATATCACAATGACCTACTAATTTGCATAGGATCTTTACTATACACAAAATCTCTCATAAACGTCATCTAATCAACCGTCTTCATGCTTTTACATTAAACAGGAATAATTAATTCTGTGTTTATATTTTATAAATGCAATGACGTCTGGTGTATTAAAACATTGTCGATATGACGTAGGAAGAAATTACTGAAGTCTTTGAGAAAAACACACAAAAATCATATATATATGTATACGTCATACACTTTTCACCTCTTTATCGAATAAAATATGTGTTTGTGGATAAATACACGTTAAGAATCTAATTAAAAAACTTCCGAAAACAATTTTTCTGACCTTTCCAAAATATTCCAATTATATTGTGCACTTGATGACATTTATGGTGAGATTTTTAATATTAATCATTTTTTATTAGTATCATCATTAACATCATCACCACCACGATCATCATCATCATCATTCTCAACATTAGCATCATCATCAACTTCACTATATTCATTGTCAGTATATTCGTTTTCTTCTCTAACCACCCCGATCATAATCATGAGCATGATAGTGATCATCACTAATGCCATCCTCAAATTATGTAATTAAATCAAATACGTAGCGTAGGTTTTGATAAACGAAAACAATATAAATATCATCATGAAAATCATCATACTTAGAATGCTAATCAACAAAATCATGCTCAACATTACAACACATTTTCATCCTCATCACCATCGCATCATCATCATTACCGTTATTGTGTTCGTCATCATCACCGTCGCCAACTTCATTATTGAGAAGAACAAATATAACAGCAACTGCAACAACTCAAAGTTACAACTACAACATAAAACATGAAATATATTATATATAATTACATATAATTGAAAATAAATTGAATAAAATCTATGTGGAATTGAAGCAGAACAGTACAGAAAGCTGAGCGAAAGATTACACATTATATAGCCACATTACAGCATCAGTCAAAATGTATCGTTTTATGCATTCGATGTTTGGGAATTCATTTTCTGTTACATAAACGAGAGTTAGTCGGTCGCAGGAACTGATACCAGAGTAACGACTTCTACTACACTTGATGTGCCAGTATGTTAATTGTGTTACTTAAAACACTGGTCTCTTTTACTATGTCATTAACACATTGTTTGGACTGAATGATGACGTCGATAAAAACTGGAGATCAAAGATGTAATATCTTAAAGGAAAAAAAATGTCAGGATGTCATTACGCTCCAACGAATAAAAATGTTTGACTTGGAGTCGATAGTAAAGTCTTTTCGACCAGATAATCAATATTCCTGAAAGTTCTTTTCATTCTTTGTCTATAAGCTTTCGATAACCTTTCAACTTAGAATATAACAGAATAACAAGCAATATTGTTGCCCAAAGAAAATAAATATATAGAAGTGAAAAATAGTTAAATATAAAACCTAAACTCGTATATACATATATGTATATATATATATATATATATATATAAATATATATATATATACATACATATATACTTACACATACACACACACACACACACACACACACACACACACACACACACACACACCACATACATACATATATATATAGGTACGCACGCACACGGCCTCTTTCTCCTTCTCTACACACACGCACACACACAAACACACACATATATAAATATATATGTAAATATATATGAATAAATGAAAGTGAAATTTGTGATTCGGTTAATGTTGTTTTTATATATAATCTTATCCATGTCAGAAGTTCAAACTTTCTCATTCAAGTGTGAATTAAAATACACTGTAACTTCTAAATTGCAAATAATTCCCTTAGCCCACAGATATGTTCAATAGTTTGCTAAAATTTGGTACATATACATTATGATACCCACATAGATATATATAATGAATTTCTGCATATATATATATAGTAATAATAAATGTGAAGACTTTGCTTAAAGTTTAATCTTTTCATATAATATAATATTATATATATATATATATATATATATACACATACGGTAAGTAAATAAGGTACTCAATGCATTAGTAGAATGTAAATATCAAATTTAATATAGAAATAGGTTCTACAGTTCAAGAACTGTTTCATAATGATTTCCTTCGAATGAGAAATTTCTAGTCATATAGAAGGCATTTCTATGTTAAATTTGATATATATATATTTACATATATGAGTTCCTGAGATAGGTAACATCTTGTCCACAACGCCAAGAGATTTCGGCTCAGCCGAAACCGCTTGGCCCGAGCTTCGCATTTTACCCGCCCACATATACACACACACACAACACACACACACGCAAACACACATACACACACACACAGACATACGCACACACACATACATACATATATATATATATATATATATATATATATATATATATATATATACACATATACATAATAAAAATAATAATTAAAATATAAAGTGATAAAAAGTTGATATATATTTTAATTTGTTCTATATTTGCATGCAGAATGCTTCAACATATTGCAGTTAGAGAGTGCAAACTCTATAAAATTGATTTAGTTTTTGTAGTTCAGACAGTTAAAAAGATTAAATATAAGATTTCGTTAAAATTATATTATTTCACTCTCTGAAATAGTATGATTCAACTAAAATAATAATAAATACATTAAATCTTCTTATTTCGTTCTGAAAGATTGAAAGAAGACAGAGAGAGATAGTGAGAGAAAGAGAGGCAGGGAAATGTAAGAGCCAGACAGATAGAGAGATCAAAGAAAAAAATCTTATTGAAATATACGTAATTGTTTTTATGCTAAAATCTATTCAAAGCAGTTGGTCAGACGTTCGAACGACGAAGAAAATCTATCTTTTAGCCCCGTTCTTCATGTTTTCAATTACTTTTAGGAATTTCGTGTATGTATATTAGAGGGACAGAAATGACAGAGCCGTCAGAATGATCGATTTAATTGTTTCTGATTTGGTTCCTGTTTTCTGCGCTCTGACGAAGTC
>OZ024749.1:46503708-46511208 GCA_964016885.1 Eledone cirrhosa
ATTATCGCAATAATTAACGAAATCGGGTGTTATTTCTTATAACACAATTAGTGAGTTGTCTGGCGCCATGAATATACGTGATGCATATTGAAAGAAGATTGAGATGTATTCGGCAACGAGGTTTTGTCAATGATGCATTTATTCTTTATTGACTGTCTTATTCCATGGATCTAGGAATGGGAATAATATATATTCTACTTACTATTTAAATATAAAAGCGAAATTTTCTCCAAATGCTTAGAAATAGTGTTCTAATCATTAGCTCAGAATGAATTATTTGCTTTTCAAATACACAAGAGGTACGTAGCGTGAATGAATAAATCTAGTATGTTATTCAAGGCTTATTCATAAGATTATATTTTCCATTTAGTCCTTAAAATCTACTTAAGTCACTGTTGTAAAAGTTACTTCATCTTTCCAAATGTAATTGTCGAATGATTTTCTTTCAATGACTAAAATGTGCTACTGGACTGCAAAACTATCACTAGCACAACCAGCACCAGCCCTACTGGTACTAGCAACACCTTACTTCAGAAAACAGTAGGAAAGCGTCGACAGATTTGTTCGAGCAGCTACAAGTTATGACCAAATAATCCTTAAATTATACGTTATAGTGCTTTTGAAATGATCAGAATGGCTAATATTTCCCCCAGTACGTTTTTTGTTTAAACAAAAAGGACATCTAGGGTGAAGTGCATTTGTCGGGCGGTATACTGAATATGAACGACCTTAGGCTAAACATTAACAACAAAAATAACAACGCAATTCCTTCATACCAATTTCCATCCATTAGAAAATAGGTGAATAGTTAGTTTCATTCATCAGGTTAGGCCATTATCCAATTACACAATGTTAGTTTCAATTCCTACTTATGATCCAATTTAGCTTTAATGATGAACCGCTGTTACTCCTCATTGTCAACAACTGTTTACCTATTTCAGTATGTTAACCCCCTTTCCACTAAAAACGAAAAAAAAAATGTGAATTACATAGGATTCTATCTTAAAAGCTTCAGTATTCCTGCAACTTAATAAGCACAGAACAAAGTATTTTACTCAACGAGAAAACAAAAAACAAACAAAAAACACCTAAACTGTCCATTTCGTCAATAAATGTATAGTTGGAAGCATGGGCCTAGCTAAACTGCTACACATTCTTAATGTATCAAGAACTGGCGGAAGAAAGTTAAAAGTGAACCATTACTTGAGTTCTAAACAGGGCATAAGTGGACGAAACTAAACAGGAAAAGCCTTTTTTTTTGTCAAATTCCATTACTCGTACAAACAAACAAAAAACGTCTAAATGGGAGTAGTTTTTCATAGAAATGATTGAATACGGTTGTTTGCAACAAAATCGGTACAAATAATTGCGTTTTGTTTTTTACGTTCTAAGGTCGAATACCGCCCACACTGACTATATCATCATGTCAATAAACTAACAGTCCATAGTGATATACTTTCATTTGTCTATGGTAGAAATAATTCTTCTTCTTCTTCTTCTTCTTCTTCTTCTTCTTCTTCTTCTTCTTCTTCTTCTTCTTCTTCTTCTTCTTCTTATTATTATTATTATTATTATTATTATTATTATTGTTATTATTTTACTTCTCCTTCTTGTTCATCATCATCATCATCATCATCATCATCATCATCATCATCATCATCATCATTCTACTACTACTACTATATATTCCTACCAAGTAGTTGCTATTACAAGATTCTACCCATTGCTTTAAATGGGCGACTTTTACCAGCCCCCCAACAATGGCGGCTATTGTTTATTGTTTTTTTTACAGATTTCAACAATTTTGATGCTGACAAACGCATCAATAATTAGAAAGTTAGAATAGAGAACTAAAACAGAAACGACACTGCTATGAACAACACTGGAAACAACAACGACAACAGCGACAACAAAGACAACGACGACACCGACGACAACGATAAAGCTCCACCTCAGCACCATCATAAAAAAACACACTATCAAGAATGACATCAAAAACAAAAAAAAATAAGAAAAATATTTACTCTTAAAAATATATTTTTTTTGTTATCAACTTCTATGAATGATTGAAAAGTTACAACATGAAAAATGTTTAAGAATACCAGGATAATGTCCAACGAAACAATGGACATCTGCAGTGGCATCAGCAAATAAAGACATATAAATACAAAGTCAATGTAAATGCCAGAGACAGCAAATATAAATAAGAAAACTTCATCAATTATAAGATGTAGACAAAAACCCAAGAAACTACTATGAACATGCTGTTAGAATTTTCTTCACAAATGCAGTACTTTCTCAAACATCTCATCTAGACAAGAATTAACATTAAAACATTTCTTTATTCGGATCTAAAACGAGAAATATCCTTATAACACAGAAGTAATTGAGTGTGATCTATTTGCCAGATAATGACAAACAAGAATATGCCAAAATGAATAAAAACAACAACACGAATAAGTGAAATGACAGCAGCAACAACAACAGCAACATCATAAATAACAACATATTTTGCAACTTTTGAAAAAAATAAAGTTTCTATAGAAAGATTGCGGAATATTAGTATGACAAAGACGTCAGAAACCTTGTATGAGTAGCAGTAGTAGTAGTAGTAGTAGTAGTTGTAGTAGTAGTAGTAGTAGTAGTAGTAGTAGTAGTAGTAGTAGTAGTAGTAGTAGTAGTGGTGGTGGTGGCAGTAGTAGTAGTAGTAGTATTAGTAGTAGTAGTAGTAGTAGCAGGAGCAGCAGGAGCAGCAGCAGCAGCAGTAGTAGTAGTAGTAGTAGTAGTAGTAGTAGTAGTCAAAATAACTAGTAGCAATAGTCATGTCTAATCATGTAGTAATAATTGTAGTAGTCGCAGTAGTAGTTGAAGTTGTAGAAGTAACATGCCTGTATATGATAAATACCAGCAAACTTACAAGGTTGGTATATAAGACTATAATTCTCTTATTTTAGAAAAGGTAACTATGATTAAGTTTGACACGTTGCTTAATACTTTGTTTAGAGTATCGCTAGACTCGAATTCCTGGAAATAATTTTCTTGATTTACACTGTTTTGTTTAACTGCAATTGTATGTGAAGAGTTTATCAGATTTATTTTCCGAGTAGAATATTAAAGAAAAAACCTTGTCAGTTAGAATTCAGATTTGTATCTACAATATCTAAATAGAATTAGCATATATGGTTGCCATAAATGAGGCGCCATTCACTTGAAATAGTTAGTCGACGCTGACGTTGTCTGTGTTAATAATTGTTTCTACTTTTGGCACAAGGCCAGCCATTACCCAGTGCATTACAGGTACTTTATTTTATCGACCCCGTAATGATGAACGGCAAAGTTAACCTCGGCGGGATTTGAACTCAGATTGCAAGGGCCGTAACTCTATACGTCAAAGCATGACGTCCGACCCTCTGCCGATACTGCCAATCCACCGCGCTTGTCTGTATTAATAATGGTTTCTTATATAGGCACAAGGCCAGCAATTACCTAGTGCATTACTGGTACTTTATTTTATCGACCCCGTAAGGATGAAAGGCAATGGTTTCTTATATAGGCACAAGGCCAGTGATTTGGGGGGAGGGGAAAGTCGATTAAATCGACCCCGGTGCGTGACTGGTACTTTATTTTATCGAGCCCGTGACGATGAAATGCAAAGTTAACCACGGCGGGATTTGAACTCAGATCATAAAGGGCCGTAACTCTTTGCTGCAAAGCATGGCGTCCGACCCTCTACCGATACTGCCAATCCACGGCCCTTGTCTGTATTAATAATAAAAGAAAAAATAAACGGTGCAACTATGATTGTTACTACTTCTACTAATGCTGCTACTACTACTACTACTACTACTACTACTACTACTACTACTACTACTACTACTACTATTACTACTACTAATACTACTACTACTACTACTACTACTACTACTACTACTACTACTACTACTACTACTACTACTACTACTACTACTACTACTACTACTACTACTGTGAAAATGACGCTGTAGTCTTTATGTTGCTAGATCCGGAAGAATTCTCGTGAAAATCGCGTTATATTCAATAAAATGATCCAAGATCTGAGGTGTATTGACACTATAATAGCATTTTCCATTACTATAGCTGATTTTAAATGGGTGCACCCTGAATAACATCTGATTACTAGAGATCATTTTAGAAGCACAGTCGCTTCGACCTAATTCGTAAGAATTTCATGGTCAATAGTTTAGATATATATATTCAGATTACTGTTATCTATGTTTCTTTAAAGTCATGTGATAGATCTGTGTATCGTTTTAGTTAGAAACTGTAGTCTTAGTACAATTATGTGAACGTAGGATGTTTCGTAGTTTCTTGTATGTATGTATGCATGTATGTATCTATGTATATATGCATGTATCTATGTATGTAGCCTTTCTTCATTTTAAACAAATTCTTCACGTACATGCATTGCACGATAGCATTAAGTGAAAAGCATTAATACTGTTATATCATGCAATGGCCATACTTGATAACGAGGGGACAGCCATCATGTATTATGTATGTAGGTAGGTAGGTATAGATGCATGTATGTATGTTCTGGTTTTATAATTTCACAAATCTTTACCAATATAGAGAGAGAGAGAGAGAGAGAGAGAGAGGGAGAGAGAGAGAGAGAGAGGGGGAGAGAGAGAGAGACAGAGAAAGATATATATATATATATATATATATATATATATATATATATATATATATATATATATATATATATAGAGAGAGAGAGAGAGAGAGAGAGAGAGTTGGTTTCTAACATAGATACACGACTCTTCTCATTGGAATTTACAGAACATCAACCAGGTAGATATGTCTGCATGTCTGCATGCATGCCTCTGTGAGCAGGTATGAATATGATTGTATGTGTTGATGTGTATGTTTTGAGGTTATATATATGCATGAGCATATACTTTTTATCTGTATAAGTATTAGATGCATAATTTTTGGAATGTTTTATATATTTTTACTGTTCCATTAATGGAATGTACTTGTATTTTCCTCTATGTATGTATGTATGTATGTATGTATGTATGTATGTATGCGAATGCGTGTGTGTGTGTGTGTGTGTGTGTGTGTGTGTGTGTGTGTGTGTGTGTGTGTGTGTGTGTGTGTGTGTGTGTGTGTGTGAAGGTATGTATGGTCCCCTTGTTCCTGATGAAATCATAGAGATACCGTATCGAAATACAATGTTTCTTGAACATTCTTTTTAAAAATCTGTCGGAGCCCATTTCCAAACGACAGAGAGTGAGAGAATAGAAGATAAAAAGGGACATAGAGAAAGAGTAGACTTCACTAGTAGATATGCATCTTCTTATCGACATTGAATACATGAAATCAAAATTGGCTCTGCAGGAATTGAACACAGAGAGCAGAGATCCGAAACGAACAATGCAGATCATTTGGCACGACGTTCTAATGAATCTGCAAATTCACCACTTCCGGTTTATGAAACATCGTTCAAATGTTGTTTGAACGTAAACCTATGTAATAGGTTACTCTGAATGTACACTATATATATTTGCTGATTTTGAGGAAATATTTTGTTATTAGGCAGCCAAAATGTCGGTAACAGAATGAGTCATAATAGAACATTTAATACGTTTGACCTCAATAAGTTTACCAAAGACATTACGGTGCAAATTGAGTTAAATGGCTTTCCATTGAGAACATGTCGTGATATTGGTTTTCTGAGAATTTCAATTTTCCTCTAAGAAGCACGCCCGCAATAATGGAATTTTTATTATATAACACAAACTACATTACTTCACAGTTTACACGGAAAATAGATTCCATTTTCTTAATTAAGCTTCACCTACTCAATAAGAAACAGGTATATATATATATGTATATATATATATATGTATATATATATATATATATATATATATATATATATATATATATATATATATATATATATATATATATATATAAATAAAATAAAAATAAAAAATATATATATACACATATACACATACACACACATACACACACATACACACACACACACATATATATATATATATATATATATATATAAATGTACATATATACATATAGATATACAAATATATATATATATATATATACAGACTCACACGTATACATACATGTATGTTTTTAAGTAATATGCATATGCGATTGTATGCATCCATGTATATGTGTGAGAAGGTGTGTATGTATGAGAGAGAGAGAGAGAGTGAGAGAGAGAGAGAGAGAGAGAGAGAGAGAGAGAGAGAGAGAGAGAGAGAGAGAGAGAGAGAGAGAGAGAGAGAGAGAGAGAGAGAGAGAGAGAGAGAGAGAGAACTTAGAGTCAGTAATGTATAAATGAGAGTTTGCTCTACACAACCATTCCTTGAAACTTTCTTTTCTACCTCTTTACCGTTACATTGCATCGCTATACACCGGCCTTAGTCGCGTCTTTGTGTACATTCCGCCTATGCGGCTATATATACTGTGTAAATTTGCCTCCTGCGTGTTCTTCGTTTCATTTCTTAACACACACTCATACAGACACTCACACACACACACATATATATAAATATATATACATACATATATACACCACATACATACTTATATAATACATACATACAAAAATATATCCATACATATATACGTACAAACAAGCATATATCCATACATATATACGTACAAACAAACATATATTCATTCATATATATATATATATATATATATATATATATATATATATATATATATATATATATATATATACATATATAATACATACACACATACAAACATATATCCATACATATATACGTACAAACAAGCATATATCCATACATATATACGTACAAACAAACATATATTCATTCATATATATATATATATACTTATATAATACATACATACATACAAACATATATCAATACATATATACGTACAAACAAGCATATATCCACACATATATACGTACAAACAAACATATATCCATACATATATACGTACAAACAAACATATATCCATACATATATACGTACAAACAAACATATATCCATACATATATACGTACAAACAAACATATATCCATACATATATACGTACAAAAAAACATATATCCATACATATATACGTACAAACAAACATATATCCATACATATATACGTACAAACAAGCATATATCCATACATATATACGTACAAAGAAACATATATTCATTCATATATATATATATATACTTATATAATACGTACAGAAAAACATATATCCATACATATATACGTACAAACAAACATATATCCATACATATATACGTACAAACAAACATATATTCATACATATATACGTACAAAGAAACATTTATCCATACACATTTACTCAGTTTCGTGATCAGGATCACCCATTGCCTCCGTTTTTCACTCTATTGTTCGTTGTTATTTTTGCTAACTAATTTGAATGTTCCTTCCGCATTTAAGACATTTGAATTGGAATTATTATTTCATGGTG
>OZ024749.1:46513708-46516208 GCA_964016885.1 Eledone cirrhosa
GCAGGAACCTGTAATAAAATTGTTCTAATATATATATATATATATATATATATATATATATATATATATATAATATATGTGTGTGTTTGTGTATATGCATATATTTATATTATTTCCACGCACACAGACACACACACACACACACATATATATATATACATGTATATATATATAAGCGGTTACACAACAGTTAGTTCACCATAGCGAGAACAATTGTTCTCGGTATGGTGAACTAACTGTTGTGTAACCACCTCTACCTAACTCGTCCCACGGACTGAGTGCTCTACACTATGGATTTAACCTTCCAGTGTTCTACCCCTATATATACATATATATATATATATATATATATATATATATATATATATATATATATATATATATATATATATATATATATATATATATATATGTATACATGTATATATAAGCTTCTACAGGACTAGAACTGTTTCATTCGTGAGAAATCACGAAATAACTTATGTATATATATATACATATATATGAATGTATATATAGTGTATTTTGCAATACACCGTATGCTGAATTAAAAGCTTTTTGAAGAACTTACTCTATTTTTCTAAAGTGGTGACAATGTCACTTACTTCAATTTTCAGTCAACACGTGATTTAAGCTTACAGAGCTCTATTTCGTACTGTCAGAATCCAACATTCATAATTTTCAGCAAATAGGAGGAGTCGTGAGCTTTGATAAGTACCAACAAGTACGAAACAGATCTCTGTCATCTTATCTCCCCTGTTTGCTGTGAAAATTGATGTAAGTGACATTGTCACTACTTTAAAACAATAGCCTAAGGTCTTCACAATGCTTTTAGTTAAGCATAGAGTGTATTGCAAAATACATTATATATACCTTCATATATATATCGCTATTTCAGAGTACCAATTCTAATATATATATATATATATATATATATATATATATATATATATATATATATATATATATATATATATATATATATATATATATATATATATATATATATATATATATATATATATATATACATATATATATATATATATATACATATATACATATACATATATATATATATATATATATATATATATAGACATATATATATATATATATATATATCTTAAGGTTTGTTGAAATGATCATAGTATAATAAACCTTTCAACGATTTACACCAGTAAAGCCTCCTGTTACTTCATTTATATATATATATATATATATATATATATACATATATATATATATATACATATATATATATATATATATATACATACATATATGCATATATATAAATATATATATATATATATATATAACTTTGAATAACTTTGAAATGTTTTGGCCAGTATTGGCCCAGGCCATGTCTAACTTAATAGCACCACCTGGCGAAGTCTTTCAATTCAGGATTTGGGCACCATGGCCCATTCGAGAAGAGAATTACTGTTTGCGGAGACATATCCGGGTGTGGGTGGTTTGTCCGGGATTACTTGGAGGAATTTGTCCAAAGACTTCTTGAATTTTGTGTGGTCAGTTTCTGTTTTGACGTGTCCTGGTGTGATGTTGAAGAGAGCAGGGCCGATTGAGGTGAAATAATTGTGCCGTATTGTTGTTATGAGTTGCGATTTAGATTTTTGAATGGGACGGATAGCACGGGGCCCAAGCCTTGGGTGTATCTTGAAGGCGATGCCAACATCATTTGGGCAGTGATGATGGAACATTTTCCACATCATGCAGATAATATAACGCTCACGGCGACGTTGGAGTGAGTAAAGTTTCAGGTTTTCCAATCGACCCCAGTAGTCAAGGTCTGACATGCCATCTATCTTTTTCGTGATTGCCCTTTGAGGAGCTTCAAGTTTCATGATACTTTGTTTCGTGTGGGGAGACCACAGTGGACAACAGTATTCAAGGTGTGGTCGGGCGAAAGTAGAGAAGAGAAGGATAATGGTGCGGGAATCTCTCGACTGGAAGGTTCTGAGGATCCAGGAACACATTCTGCGGGCCATGTCAACTTTGCTGCTTATATGCGTGGTCCAGCTTATGTTGCTGTCCACGGTTACTCCCAAGTCTCTGATGTTGTTAGATGCCACGAGAGTTTCCCCGGAGGGAAGGGAGTACGGGAGTTTCAGAGCATCCTCTTTTCCAAAGTGGATCAGTTCGAATTTGTCTTCGTTCAGTAACATGTTGTTCTTTTCTGCCCATTGGGTAACAGCCAGTAGGTCTGACTGAAGGCTTATCCGGTCATCCACGCCATTGATGACCTTTTGGAGCTTGGAATCATCAGCGAAAATTTTAATGTTGCTGTGTTTGATGATGTCAGTGATGTCATTAATATAGATGATGAAGAGAAGTGGGCCCAACACAGTGCCTTGTGGGACTCCACTACTGACTTTGGCTGGGCTTGATTTGACTCCCTCAACTACAACATGTTGGGTTCTGTTTGACAGGAAGCTCTTGATCCACTGCAGCAGCTTTCCAGTGACACCAATATTGG
>OZ024749.1:46518708-46523708 GCA_964016885.1 Eledone cirrhosa
TAATAATAATAATAATAATAATAATGATTTCTTTATTAACCACAAGGGTTTACATAAAGTAGACATTAAGGACAGTGCAGGACAATGCAGGACGGTACAAATGGGCATTTCTGCGTGTAAAAAAAACAAAAATAGAGGATGTAACAAAAATAACAATGAAAATAACAATGAAAAATTCCCCAATAGGGGGGAGACTTCGGAGGGACATTTGTGGAGAAAGCCCAGTAAAAAGCCACAATGACCCTGACCACCAAGGCAAGTGCCCTCTCCCAGTTTTCCACCTTTAGTTTACAGATATATACTCAGAGTCGGCCCATTCACTCGGGCCATTCTTGCTTCTCTCACCCATCTTTCAACAAAATGCTGGGAAGAGAGCACTTCCTTCTCTACTCTGATTTTCCTTTTCAAATGAAATTTGAAAAAGTCAATCAGAGCATCACCGAAGAGGTAAGTGCTCGTCTTCAGCCCTTTCAAACGTGTCCACCATACTATCTCTTTCGCCATGGCCACCAGACAGATAAAAACTGCCTGCCCTTCCCGGCTAAAGGAGGAGGGCGGGGCAATCCTCACGATAGACTCAGATGATAGCTGGATCCGTCCTAAACGCGACAGCAGGTGTTCGACATAAACCCACAAGTCAGCAATTTTCGGACACTGGACGAGTGCGTGCAGGACGGTTTCGTCGCCCTGCGCGCATCTCGGACATGCCCGGCTGACGGCACCTCCATGCCTGTAGAGTTTATCCCGAACTGGCAAGGCTCCTCGGTAGCACTGCCAGGCCAGAGATTTCTGGAAGTTGTCCATAGGCCCTGGCCCGAAGGTTCTTCCGAAGAGATTGGCTAGTTGATTTTCGTCGACGCCTAGAGTTTCCCCAAGTACGTCGTCGCTCTTCCCCTCCACCAATCCTCTATAGAACGCCGAGGTGGAGTTTCCACCGATCACATTGCCCGATTGGTCGAGGGCTGTGAGCGCCTGAAGACATTCCAGTCTCCAGGCGCTCCCTCTCGGTCTTCGCTTGACCCAGGACTGCAGCTCCGTCAAGGAAACGAGCTGGGGAAAAACGCGTCTAGCAAACGGCGACCACACCTGATCACCGTCGAGGAAGAGGTGGAGATGTCGTAGCCTGAGCGCGTGCCTGCGCATCATCAGCCACGGCATGCCCAGCCCTCCACGTAGCGGGTGTTGACAACAGATGGACCGCCTGACCATCGGAGCACGTCCCTTCCACAAAAAGCGAAAGAGCAAACGCTCCAGCGCAGTCAGGCGAGGCTTAGGACAAGGTACGACGGTTAGGCGGTAGCAGATGACCGACGCGATGTACGCGTTAGCCACCTCCGCTCGACCTTTCAGGGATAGCTTCCTCTCCGCCCATTTCTGGGTGAGAGAAGCCACCCTGCTCGTCACCTCGTCCCAGTTTTTGTCCGTCTGGAGGTCCGGACCGAACCAGACCCCTAGCAATTTAACCGGTCCGTCCGTCCAGCGCCCGACGACGCTGTTGGACGGCATGGACCTGCCTCTCCAGGTGCCGAGCTGCAGGCCCACTGACTTTTCCTGGTTGATCATTGCTCCTGTCACCGCTTCGTATTCTCTTAGTGTAGTGCCGATCGCCTCGATGTGTTTGGCGTTCGACACCACTACGGTGACATCGTCCGCATATGCTGACACGGATCTTCCGCATCCTAGTTCGCGCGGGACTCCCCTCAACGTCTCCAGTTTGTGCAGTAATGGCTCGAGAGTCAATACGTACAAGAGGGACGAGAGGGGACATCCTTGGCGGACCGAGCGCATGATGTTGAACGGTTCCGACAGGTGACCGTTCACTCTCACCACAGAGCAGATGTCGCTGTGCATGGCAGCGATCCAGCCTCTGAAGACGGGCCCAAAGCCAGCCGCCCTCAGGACTGCCGCTAGGTAACGATGGTCGACCCTATCGAAAGCTTTCGACTGATCTAAATTGATCAAGGACCCACCCGTGCCAGGTTCCCTAGCTACCCTCTCTACGATGTATCGCATGAGGTGGAGGTTGTCGTGGATGGATCTGTCGGGAATGGCGCATGTCTGCGCCTCTCCCACCAGACCACCAACGACAAGCGCCGACCTCTTTGCTAGCACCTTGGCCAAAATCTTAAACTCTGTGTTTAGCAGAGTTATGGGCCGGAAATTGTCTATGTTATCCCCCTTGTTCGGATCCTTTCTCAGCAGTGCCACCGCTCCTCGGCTCACAGAACTGGGAATTCTCCCGTTCTGTTGCCAGTTGCAGTAGACGTCCGCCAAGAGGCCTCCGAACAAGTCTGGCATCTGTACGTAAAGTTCATAGGGCAGACCATCCAAACCAGGCGATTTACCCCTTGTGCAGCCAGTCATTGCCTCCCTTACTTCAGCGGCTGTTATCGGCTTTTCGCAACACTTCGCCTCAGTGGCCGAGAGCCGCGGCAGTCCGTCGAGGTAGACACTAAAGTCCATCCCTCTACCCGGCCCCCCGCTGCCCCCGAACAGCTGAGCGAAGTGTCGCTGAAAAGCTTCACACATTTGCCCGGGATCGAGTAGCATGCGCCCGTCGTGGTCCACCAAAGACCGGATCGTGGCTTTGTTGCCACGACGCGCCTCCGCCACTCGGGCCCATTGAACGGCTTTCGTCCCCTCGTGTCTGAGAGCACGCACCCTAGCTCTGACAACGCAGCCTTCGTGCTTTGCATTGAAGAATTGGTCAAGGGCCAATTTCGCCGCAAGCACGTCGGTCGCAATGCCTTTGCTAAGCGCCTCGTCTAATTTTCTAACTAGTTCTCCCTCTGCTCTATTTTTCTCTATTGCTAAAGCCTTACTAAACCTAATTGATTCTATTCTAATCGCTCTTTTCAGAGCAAACCACCACTTGTTGTTGACGATGGCCCCCGTCAACGCCCGCTTAACTAGTTCGCTAATCCGGTCTCTGTAGGCCTTGCGCGCTGGTAAGGACGCGTTTAGCTTCCAGTAGCCGGGTCCTCGTCTATGAAGCCTATCTAAGTCAAGCACACAGATCACGAATTTGTGGTCCGTGTAGCTGACTATCTTGAATTGTGGACAGCCTATGCTAGACCTATCTATTTCCCTACAAAATACTCTATCTAGATATGATCTGGATGACCCTATGCGGTTTGTCCAAGTCCACATTGGCACATTCGGGAAATCCAATCGGTACCTGTCAGACAGTTCAAAACGCCTGAGCAGGTTGGTGAGGCTCTTGCACCCTCCACCCCTATCCGCTAATCCCACACAGTCCCAGCGTGCATCTAAGATCCCGTTCCAGTCGCCCACTAACACTAAAGAGCGCGACGTTCCAAGAAAGGTCTCCAGACGCCGGAAGAAATCAGGCCGCCCTGCTCCTGTCGGGGCATAGACGGCCACTAGCCTGAAAGCTTGCCCGTCTCCGCTGGTCACGTCCAGCACCACCAGCTTACCCTCTGGGTCCAGGAAGATGGCCCGTATGGCGAGATCCAAACCTCTCCGAAAAAGCACAGCAACTCCTCCACCCGATCCAGGACGGCTGGGAGATGCGTACACATCGTAGCCGCCGAAGATCGGTGCGAAGGCCCGTGCTTCGGAGATTCTGGTCTCGCTGATGGCCACTACATCTATGTTTAGTGACCTGAGGTCGTTGAGCAGGTGACCCTGCTTCCATGACGACCCCAGGCCACGCGCATTTATGCTGCCTATTCTGAGTGAGGTCATGTTTAAAATAGAGTGGAAAAGATGGGAAAGACCACTTACCGTATTTTTGGTAGAGGAGGGATGGTTTTTACATCCCTTTTCACTTGATCGTCTGGTGAAGGGACCGTTGAATCGTCCCTTCGGCTGGTCGTCGGCTCTTCTAAGAGAATGTCTGAATATACTCTTCGATTAATGGTTCCTCCTAGGTCCCTGAAATCACCAACTGCGTTGGGGAATTTCGTTTTAATGTTTGTGTATTGTTTCTGTGCTATTTTTAGCAGTCTTATGTTAGTTGGCGTTTTGATTGGTGCTGGTATTATGTAGTCCTGTTGTGAAATGTCTGTGTGTTCAATTATGTAAGTCATTAGTTTCTTGTTGTGTGTGTTTATTGCCGTGCATTTGTTTTTCTGGGGGTGGGGTGTGGTTCTGCTATTTTCTTGTCGTTGTTGCTGGGTGTGTGTGTTTTGTTGTTGTGTTTGCGATGTTGGTGCTTGTGGTGGTGGTGTTGAAGGTGTTGTTGGCGGTGGGGTTGTCGCCGGTGGTGATGGTGGTGCTGGTGTGGGTGGTGATGGTGTTGGTGGTGTTGCTGCTGTGGGTCTCTTTGCAGTAGACTTTACCCTTTTCTCATTTCTTTCCTCCCTTTTCAAAGGCGACGATGCGCTGCTTCTGCGTTTGTGCCTTCTTGAGACCTTTTGCCATCCCTCTCCCACCTCACACTCCATGTCTGATTCTGTAAGGTCGGGGAGGGGTACCAGCTCCACTCTTTCACTTGTTGTTGTTGGTGATGTTTGCACTGGAGTCTCTGTTGCAGCTGCATTTGGTATTGCTGTTGTTGTTGTTAATATTTCCACTGCTGCTGCTGTCTTTGATTTCCGTGGAGTGGGTATGGGTGCCACGGACCTATCGTTCCTGGTTGCCGCTTGTCCTGTTGCTGGTAGCCGTGGAACCGGATTCGGGAGGAGGGGGGTTTTCTCCTTTCTCAGGGTCTTCTCGTTGCAGAAGGCCCTGAGGTGAGTCTTCGATCCACAGCGAAAGCATTTCGGGCGTTTGCCCTCAACACTTATGGGCAGTTGAGTGCCGTTATCGAAGTCTATCACATCCGGGATAGCTTCGATGCACTCCTGGTTGGTTTGGATTAGCATCTCAATGGAGGAGCCGACCCAATCTTCTCTTACTTTTTTTCTGTACTTGCAGTACAGTTGTTTTGTCCTCGATTCCGACGAGGACAGACGCGGCCAGCCAAGAAGGGGTCATTCCGGGGGGGACGTGGGTCAGTTTGACCCTCACAATTTTTTGCCCGCAGTAGGAGGGCA
>OZ024749.1:46528708-46531208 GCA_964016885.1 Eledone cirrhosa
AAAAACCAACAACATAATTTATGTATAGCAGTTTATGATTATATGCAGAAGCAGGTACACTTGTAGTGATACATACCAATATGCATCATATGCACGAACATATAACATAAACGCCATACACACACACGCAAATATATATATATATATATATATATACTTTAAAACTGATAGATTATGGTCTTCTAAATGTTTTTAATTAATCATAGAGTATATTGCCAAATATACTATACATACATTCACACACACACACACACACACACACACACACACACACACACACACACACACACACACACACACATATATATATATATATATATATATAAGAAATTAAAATAAGGTTAAAAAAGTTCCACATATTTTATTATGCGCATTTCAAAAACAAATATCATCCTGGGACAATAGTTGCGTTCTCATCAGATAAAATAAGGTAACATGATATGATGCCTAAAAAAACACTTGTGAACAAAGAAATGTCAACTAGACACTTTCTTGTTCACAAGTGTTTTTTTAGGCATCATATCATGTTCCCTTATTTTATCTGATGAGAACGCAGCTATTGTCCCAGGATTATAATTGTCTTTGAAAGGCGCATAATAACATTTATGGAACTTTTTAAAGCATCTTTTACTTTCTTCTATATATACTCCAGTTCTATCATTGTTGAGTGCTACTTATCTGATATATGCATAGTTTTATTGTTCTACAATAAAACTCACCTCCTACACACACACACACACACACATATATATATATATGTATATATATATATATCCAAATGTTTCACCCCATTATGCGTCATTATATTATTTTACCTTTAATTCTCGTTCTGTAGGAAAAAATATGCAAACGTTTTCAACGTGAAGACAAAATCGATTAATACAACAAGGAGTTTCGAGATGCAGTCTCTCATTATCTAAGGGTACCAACATATTCTGTGGGATCACGGATCAAATGAATAATTATTTTAGAACAGATATCGTTTCTCGTAAATATTTTGCAATTTAGTAACCGCCTGTTACTCTTACTTTCCTCCTGTCTACCAATGTGTCACTCGTTTCTACAATTTGCTCCCTTCATTAAATGCAAACTATATTTCATCTAATAAAGCATACCTTGTCGTAGTTAAGCAAATATGTTGCAGACTCTAATCATGTCCTATATGGAAATATATATATATATATATATATATATATATATATATATATATGTAAAATATTCAACATAAATTTAAATGGCTATCTGCATACTTTTACTTTGATTACCGCTCATGTGAACATTCAAATTAATTGTCTATCATATTAATCTCGCTATATTTTAATCATGCAGATATTTCGTAGTTATAGAATAAACAACACAATTATTATTATATGAACAGACATGTTTATATACAACGATATCTGGTTTGATAAATATACATCTTGAGATAAAATATCTTCGGGGACTTTAAACCTAGAATTATGCATATAAAAAATAATGATTCATCCGATAATAACCCTCCCTTAAAAATGCCTAAACTATCATAACATTGTTTATAGTTATATAGAACAGTTAACAGTAACAGTATAGTAGAAACATAGCAAATAATATCAAAATATTTTTTATGGACTTAGGCAGATTCCCATCTAAAGGTTGACTCCCCGCGAGAACATGTTCATTTCTATTCTGACAAACCAACATATATATATATATATATATATATATATATATATATATATATATATATATATATACTTACCTACATAGAAGACGAGGTTCAATATTAAATAAATGAAACTTTCTATGACAAGGTAGGGAAAATGGAATAGTTGTCTGGGTACATAAACAGAAAAAAAAAGTTATCGGCTCTCGAATAATTTTCAGTATTAAATCAAATAATTTTTCCAATGATTATATATATATAAATATATTTGGTTTTTGTTTTTCCTCACTTTTTTTATGTCTATGAAAACTTTACTTGTAAGCAACAATAAAAAAACAACAAAAAAACAAAAACAAAACAAAACAAAACAAAAGAAAACAAAAAGATGTTCATCAAATCAGATATAGTTTTGACGTATGAAATAAAATAATTATCTGAGTAAGCGGGGAAAGAAGTTTATAATTCAACCAGAAATAAACAACGAACAGAAAATATTATAAGACAACAAAACAGCTGCAGCTTAAAAAACACGAGATAAACTTTGTTGCAATGTAAAGCGTATTTTAAAGCCGTGTTCAAATCTTACTGATGGTGGATTTTGTTTCATGTTTTCTGCTTATTGTGTGCTAATTCGGGTCAAAACAGGAAAATGACAACTTTAATAATTCAGTAACCTTCCACTACAACATATAATAATATATGGAGATGCTGGGTGATTTGATTCCTGGTTCGTTGTACATTGGGAAACTGTGAAAATATCACATCTGTAGTGTCATTGATAATAGGTAAGATGCATGAGTTTTGGACTAGGGCGAAATAACTAAAATTTAGTCACCGCATCTACTGTCACATGATAGT
>OZ024749.1:46535909-46538409 GCA_964016885.1 Eledone cirrhosa
AATATTAGTGTATTTCTAGATTGAAATGAATTATGTTCATGTTTTCCCGGAACAATCTATATCATTAAAATGACAAACAGATGTTGTTTGCTTCTATAAATACATAATAGCCATGAATATTATTCATTTTTTTTCTTTTTTCAGTGGGAATATAAAACATATCTTTTTATCAGATTTAAAGCATTTGATGTTTATGATGTAAGTTAAATAGATTGGAACAAGATAAATGCATTTCTTGAATATACGCATATTGAAACGTTAAGATAATTGTAAAAAACGAAATACACAATCGCATCTCAACATTGGGGATTAATATGAAAGGCAAAACAATTGTTGATATGAATTTATTTTCTAAATAATATTTTGAAAGAAGAAAGAAAAAAGTAAAATAGGCGAAAAATAAGATAGGAAAATAAAATTCACACTAAAACAATATTACATTCTTACAATCACGTTCCCATCACCATTCAGATTTCATTGATGATGGCCGCGTTTAAAAATATATGAATATATCTATATAAATATATATTTCTCTCTTTCTCTCTCCCCCTCTCTCTCTCTCTACACACACACACACATATATATATATATATATACATATATATATATATATATATATATATATATATATATGTGCATACTCACACATACACACACACATCTCTCTCTCTCTCTCTCTCTCTCTATATATATATATATATATATATATATATATATACATAGATACATAAATACACACATATATACTACATTTATCTCCATACAAAGATATTTGATTTTTTTCAAACGAACGCAGATCCGTTGAAACAATGCACAGTTAAATATCAGATACTGAAACTAATAAATTAATAACACTAAGAATAAGGTTATATGAAATTTATCGCAAATATCTACGAACTGCTACGAAATAACAAAACAAAGATGTTACTACAAACAATAAGATGATCAAGAAGAAAGCATACATTGATTAAAACTACTACAACGATATAAGCAATGAAATAATCTTAAAACGAACAAGCTTGGTATTAACATTACCAAACAACATATCAATATACGTATATTTCGAGTTGAAAATATTCTGTAAAATCAATTAATATTCGAAAGCTTCCGTTTTATGTAACAAACAGAAGTTACAAAGAAATTGAAGCAAAATGGCGAATGTATGAAATATATCTCGAACGTTGGAAAAAAAATGCTTTGTAAATACAGAAATTTCTATGAAAGTAATTGGAAATATTAATATCATTTATTTCTGTACAGTGTGTATAAAGACACAAACACGGACCTATATATGTGTGCGTGCGTTAAATATATATATATATATATATACGTTATTCCGGGTTGAATCGGAGGTAACCACAGTAAGTAAGGTACTCAATACATAGCAGAGTATAACAGTTTTAATATAGATGAGATTCTACAGGACTAGAACTGTTTCATTCTTTAGAAATCATCAGGAATCTCAGATTCCTGATGATTTCTAAAGAATGAAACAGTTCTAGTCCTGTAGAATCTCATCTATATTAAAACTATATATATATATATATATATGAGATAGAGAGAGGGGTATTTTATGCGTTGTCTCATTAATCACTAGAAAAAGTAGCTGCACCCTTATTTATCTTTAAAATTATGTTAGGGATATATTTTTATTTGATCCTACATACAACAAATCTGAAAATCATAAATACCCTATTTCTTCACATTAAGGACTGTTTGAGAGCTAAGCAGGAACACATCAGGTGATGAACGATCGACGGAGAAGAATCAGTATATTCGTATTGAACATGATAAAAATAACATGTAAGCCATAACATAATTTAGAATGCCACACTAGAAAATCAATTTATACATATGGATAACAAAGTGAAATTGTCATGGATGGAATGAATGCAATGATAGCTGGAGTCAATCAAACAGCAACCTTAAATCCTGTAGGTGAAATATATAAACACACCATCCTGCGATCAATACAGCGTTATATAACCGAATTTCAGTTTATTTCCAATTGTGAATAAAGAAAGCAAAAAAATATAATTAAATATTACATTCATGGAGATTTTTTAACAGCTACAAAATATCTTTCATTATTTATATAATATTTCAATGCATAAACTTGACTAGCTTTCAGATATTTTAGTGATGTAGCCTATCAGAATTAGTGCCATTTTCAAATAGATATTTCGAATTTATCTTTTCATTCAATAGTTAGATTTTATAGAATTTACATTTCAAAGTTCTTTCGAATTTTCTTTAATCTATACTTGCTAGAAGCTCCAACTCGTAGAACTCAATTGTTAAGCTTTTAGATAGTATATATTTTATGTGAGAAGTGATTATACTTTGGGAGTTTCGTACGGCTTCTTATAAGCTGCGATTACTAGTTCGTTGTAGTTGTACTGTCAACATTCTATTTATTGAAGTGAAATATTATTACAACGAATCATAAAACACAAAAAATAATTATATTAAATTATATTTTATATATCTCCTAAACTGT
>OZ024749.1:46545909-46553409 GCA_964016885.1 Eledone cirrhosa
GACTTATTCCCCAAATTTGTTGCCCGACTGTCCTTTATTCCGTATGGGTTCAACATGCGTGTTTACTTTCAGAGAAATATAGGGAAAGAACATTCATATTTTTAAACAAACTAATAGATGCAAAACTTGAAGAATGCAATTTAGCATTTCTAACAACACCCCAAAATAAAATTCATTATATAAAGGTCATTCAAACAGTTCTCAAACCTCTCAAATATCTACAGCAGTACTCATAATCATGGCTCCAAAAGAAACATTAAACTACTTGCATTATTTTCAATATATCATAAGTCTTAAAAACAATAATATAATATTGACCATAAACGTATAATGTTTAAGTATAGAGGATTCATTGAGAATATTACAATTAATTGAAGTATATGAACTCTATTTCCTTCCCTCTCTCATCCCCCATATATATATATAGATGTGTGTGTATATATATATATATATGTATATATATATATATATATATATATATATAGTTTATATATTTATGTCCGATTTATATATGTATGTTTATATATATATATATATATATATATATATATACACACACACACACACACATATATATATATATATATATATATATATATATATATATGTGTGTGTGTGTATATATATATATATATACAAACATACATATATAAACTATATATATATATATACACACACATCTATATATATATATATATATAGATGTGTGTGTATATATATATGTATATATATATATATATATATATATAGTTTATATATTTATGTCCGATTTATATATGTATGTTTGTATATATATATATATATACACACACACACACATATATATATATATATATATATATATATATATATATATACATATATATATGCGTTTGTGACTTTGTATAAGTACTACAAAGGAGACAAATGTGGTCAATAGCAAACAAAAAACACTTAAATCACTCCTTACTTATAATATATATATGTATATATATAACCTAAGGTTTCTTCTACCAGAATGTACCAAATAAATATGATTAATATCTATCAATGATTCACACTTTCAACCCATTTACATATACAGCCACGGCGTGACTTAAGTACGTACTTAAATACATTCTTAGTGTTTAGAATACATACAGCGACATTTCTCTATTTCCTTATTTCAAAGTTAATGTTTTATCCTACTGATATTACGCCGGATTTACTAGATAATATGTTCTTCAGTGAACTCATTGCAAACAATAATGTCATTAAACTAAAACACAGAAGGTTATACGTATGGTCAGGACGGTTGAATGGAAATGGAATGGATGCTATACCTATTTATCTATCTATCTGTTTCTTTCTTTTTCTATCTCTTCTCCCCCTCTCTCCGTATTATTTTCTATCTCTCTCTATCACCCCCCCTCTCTCTCTCTCTCTCTCTCTCTCTCTCTCTCTCTCTCTCTCTCTATATATATATATATATATATATATATATATATATATATATATATATATATATATATATAAATAGAATTTATATATATATACAAATTTTATATATATATATATTTCGTTTCTGAATTTGTTTAGCAAGATACTTTATCTGAAAACGTGTGTTTAAATCGATATTGTTATACTTTGGGAGGGTCATGTTGCTAATAAGAAACACACGCACCAGATATTTCACTTCAATTTATTATAAATTAAATTCATAAATTTAGGAATTTATAAATTTCCGGTTGGTTGGTTGGTTGGTTGGTTCCACAACCAGACGATTGTTCATATATTGTCAAAGTTCTTTATTCACACTTTCTGTGACCTCTTCAGTGACTGGGTTTCTTTTCTTTGTTTCTGTGCCTCTCCTTTGTTCTGTCCTACGCCATCTTGTTTTTATGTGTGTTGTGTGCTTAGTTTCCGCATGTGTTACACCCGGGTGTCTGTGTGTGCTTATATGTGTTTATTTATTTGTTTATTTACATGTTACTGGTTAGTTGTTTGTTCTATGTGTTTGTGTGTTTTCATTTTGTCCTTAATTGTAAGTTGTGATGTTTCTGTTCCATTCAACTTTTCTATTTAATTTTGGTTGGAGTTCATTTATGAATCAACTCCAACCAAAATTAAATAGAAAACATGAATGGAACAGCAACATCACAACTTACAATTAAGGACAACATGAAAACACACACATAGAACAAACAACCAACCAGTAACCTGTAAATAAACAAATAAATAAACAAATATAAACACACACAGACGCCCGGATGTAACAGATGCGCAAACTAAGCACACACCACACACACAAACAAGATGGCGTAGGACAGAACAAAGAAGAGGCACAAAAACAAAGAAAATAATCCCCAGTCACTGAAGAGGTCACAGAATATGTGACGAAAGAACTTTGACAATATATGAACAATCGTCTGGTTGCGGAACCAACCAACCAACCAACCGGAAATTTATAAATTCCAAAATTTATAAATTTAATTTATAATAAATTGAAGTGAAAGCTTCTGGTGCGTGTGTTTCTTATTGGCATCATGACCCTCCCAAAGTATAACAATATATATATATATGTATATATATATATATATATATATATATATATATATATATATATATATATATATATATATATATATATATTCATATATCATCTCCGATGATCTGGTTAGCTAACGACGTAATTAATTGAATGGCACTGCTTCAAGTGTTTTAGACAACTTAATCAGTGAAACAATTGTTAATACTGTAAATAAAACCCTTTTTTGTACTGTTGACCATGTCATTCTTCACTTTTCCAATATTATATATATATATATATATATATGACCAAAGATTAATAATATATTCATTGATTACTCAATGAATATAGTTTTACAATAGATTAAAAGCACTCTACAAGGGGTTTTCTGGAGTTATTAACGTTATTCAGAATATTAATAAATGAAGACATTCACATAATCAAAATATCTGTTTTATTATATATATTTAGAAGTTACTGTGCTGTTTTTTTCAGTACGTCCTCGTCATATATATATATATATATATATATATATATATAAATGTAGTTCGATCTCAGAATAACTTCGTACCGACACACTAGTCAGACGATGATTACCAATGGTACGTAACATTAGTCAACTAGACCGGACCAAAATTTACATCTTTACAAAGAGTGCATCATTTTTCAATTGATGTTACTGGATTTCCAAATTGCAAGTAGACAGAATACAATAGCTTTGGCCAGCTGTGTGTATTAGTTAAACTATTATCGCTACCTATTATCACCATATGTTATTTTTGCTTCCTTTCAGAAAGAAATTATTTACGAAACTCAAGAGATTAGGGAAATAATAAATGAGTTTAGGCAGTGCAATTGCTCTATGAAGTACGATACAAGAAACGTATACAATTGTAAATGACAATGTTATTAAGTCTCTTCCCATTTATGTATTTATTTATCGGTGAGAGATCGAGAGAGATGGGATTTGAAGCAACATTCCACAACTAATTTTCACCCCCTAAAGTCTTTTAAATTATGAAAACTATTCTTTTACAAAATATTTTCACTTACATCAAATATCATCATTTCCCCTCATCTTTCTTTCTATCTATTAATATCCTATGTTCACATGCACAAAGCACACCAGGATTAACATATCTCCCTGGTGGGACATATCGCTCTTTGCAACTATGTTTCATACTGCAAAACTACGTATTTTCAAAAACTTAATAGAAACATATGTCTAACGACATGATGTAAAATGAAGCAAATAATATGTTTACAAAACACGAACAGGTACATACAAAGCACGCAAACACAAATAATCACATATATTTATATGCCTGGGCCAATGAGCACTAAATTAGAATTAAATTCCCATTCTTCATCCAAAGATCTGCCCTCATATATCAGACCAGTCTAATTTTCGTCCATACAAATTGCCTCTAGATCTCCAGAGAACAAACCATACTGCAAAAGCATCTAAAGTTATAAAAGATTAACTCTAGAATCGATATCTCAAATTGGTCCGCTAAATTGTAAAACAAAAAGATAATCTGCAAATATTTCTTCGTTTTAGGATCAAGAAATATTATATAGCGGTTTATAAAGAAAGCTTAAACGTAACATAAGAATTCATATACGTATTAATTTTAAGCCCTATAAAATAGCAAGGAACTAGAGATGTTTCAAATTTAAGAACACAAGAGAACTAAACTCAGAAAATAATTCTAATAGCTTTCGATATATATAATCGTTGAAAGGATCTGGTAAATTGTACTTAGAAAAGGGAAGGTTGTATTGAAACACATTCTGTCCAAATCCTTCCATCTCTACCCATAATTTATTCAATTTTATCAGCTTTTATTCATAGTGATCGACTATCATTACATATATATCCGCATTTGGTTCGCACAGTTGCAAAGTTCTATTTTGTTTGCATTAAAATGCTCTACAATGTCAAAATGAAGAATTATAATTCAAAGTTCAAGCTTGAGAATGCCATGAATAATGTCATGAAGAAAACGTAAATGTTACAGAGAAAACAATGTAAACACTCAACAGCCTCACATAATAGGGGAATATACTACTGAAACTTTATAAGTACTGTAAATATTACTTAGTGAGACGGCGATATCACACTTCACCTACTTGGTGAAAATATTACTGAAACATTAGAATAGCTTTTCTACAGACTGGATATAGTGTAATTACCAAAAAAACGTCAATCACTAAACCAAATGAATATAATTCTTTAACACTGCGGTACAGATTTCCCGCCAAGCTCTCTTCACTATTACACTACAAGAAAGCAATATAAATATATATATATAGATATATTTTTTATTGTCTATAATTATATTATGTTTACTCGTTTATGTTTTATAAGTATTTTTGTAGATGTCTGGGTTCCCTAAAGTTTCAATGATTTTACTGAAGGGTAGATTGTCTAAAAAAATTGGAGATATTTTAGACTACTGAAATAATAATGACATATCATAAATAATTATACATTCGGAGTCATAGATGAGTATGGTAATAATAGCCTACGGAAATAATTATCAGAATGCCATAACTAACTATATTGTATTCATATTGACGCATGCCTACTTCCCACTTGATTATACAGAATAGTACCACACTGATACATGCCACCAGTAGCCTACTTAGTATGGCGTCTATCAATGTATCTCATTAGTTTGCATTAATATAATAAATTGTATGCAAATGAGATTTGAAAGGTATTTCAATGAAGACGTTTGATTTAATTAGACTATAGCAAATTAATAATGTGGTGAAGACTCAAGAACAACGACAACAGAGAAACAAACAACAATATGAGGACAAACACAAACAAAACATCAAGCAATTGTAACTATATTACTATCAATGCAAATTAACGATATAGTATGATAATGAAAATTTTTATGACTAGACAAGCTTTTGTTTGTTGAAATCACGCGATCTCCCTATATCTCTGCTTCACACTTTCTCTCTCATCTCCTTCAAAACCCATCTTTGTCTCTCTGTAACACTTTCCCATGTCTCTTCCTTCCCAATTTCTCTCTCTCTCTCTCTTTCTGACTCTGTGTAGATTATAAATATATATATATATATATACACGCACACACGCACACACACATACACACACATATATATATATATAGATATATATACACACACACACACACATTTTATATATATATATAAATATATATAAATATATATATATATATATATATAAATATATATATATATATATATATATATATATATATATATATATATATATATATATGTGTGTGTGTGTGTGTGTGTGTGTGTGTGTGTGCGTGCGTGTATTGCCTGTGTGAGTGTGTGTGTGTAGGTAAGAAACATCGTATGCTTGTGAATACGTGTACGCACAATATCTAGCGTGTGTCCAGTATATCACAATAATCTTTATTGCCGAGTGTCCATTATTAGTTCGGTAGATTGGAAGTATCGGTAGAGGGTCGGACGCCATGCTTTGACGCATAGAGTTACGGCCCTTGTCATTCTGAGTTCAAATCCCGCCGAGGTTAACTTTACATTTCACCCTTAGGGGGTCGATAAAACAAAGTATCAGTAATACACTGGATATTTGCTGGCCTGGTGCCAACAGTAGAAACACTTATTAGTTCATTTTTAAATATTTCTAAATATATGTGCTCCTATGTGAGCTTGTGAGTGTGTTTAAATGTGTATACGTTATGTGGTTGATAGAATCTAGAGAATAATCCTACTATATTATTCTATACGAGTGACCTCAATTAGAAGCCTGCTATTGAAACTTTAATCTAGGCTAAAAATCTCAATGTTGATATAAAAAAGAAAACACAGCCTGATTGGAGAGGGCGAATAGGAAAGATAGAGATGCGGTGCGAAAATACGTTACAAAGAAGCAAAAGTATTGAGCAGATCCGAAGATGAGAACCTGTGTATGGTTGAGGATACAGGAAGAGCGATATATATATATATAAAGATAGAGTGATTGACAGATAGATAGGGAGAGAGTGAGAAATAATAAAAGGGAGTGAGAGAAGGGAGATTTAATGGATAGAGCTGAATGTTAGTTTGAGAGTGTTTGTGTTTGTGAGGGCGTGGATGATGTGGTGTGCTTAATTGAAATGGTGATCTATTGATTGGAAAATACGACGAGGTTCACATAAATATATAAGTAAATATGAATGTTTGATTAATCAATTTTATCCACGCCAATTCATCCCTACACCCGAACAGGTACATACAAAGCACGCAAACACAAATAATCACATATATTTATATGCCTGGGCCAATGAGCACTAAATTAGAATTAAATTCCCATTCTTCATCCAAAGACCTGCCCTCATATATCAGGCGAGTCTAATTTTCGTCCATACAAATTGCCTCTAGATCTCCAGAGACCAATAATTTTCCTTTGTAATGAGATCAGCATTCCTGAATAAACGACAATTCTGTTTCCATTATTTTTATTTTATAATTAGGAAACAAAGGACACGTAATAACGAGGGACCCATTCTAGAATTTAAAGACATGTGGAAAGAAGAGCTGTTAATATTATTAGACAGGGAGCATGGAAACAATGTTTGATTCAATGGAAGCTGGTGTTCAATCTAGACTATCATCCTGGAACGATGAATTTTCACAGGTTCTATTTACGAAGGGTATCTCAGAAGGCATCAGTCGATCACTGATCTTGCTGGTGAGGGTCAACAACGTGAATTAACTCAGAACAATTAATTCTTAAAGTGAAAACTTTAACAGATGTGCTTTCAGTAATTGCGAGCATTGCTCCACAAGACGGATACATATATACAGTCAACCTTTTTATCTACGAGTAGATATACGCCTCATTCGTTATTTATGTTCATATTTAGATAAGCATTTATCGAACTGGCCGATGTAAAGTTGTTCTATCTGTTTTAAATCATTCGCTGTATCATCCTGTGTTGATCATGTTATAGCTCCTGTATATAAGAAGCTCAGCTTCATACGAGTCATCATATATT
>OZ024749.1:46563409-46565909 GCA_964016885.1 Eledone cirrhosa
CAGTTTTCCTATTACGCACTCTACTACCCTAAGTACTCTGGTGCGTTATCGTCCATCTGGTTCCTTACCACAACTCCTTCGTTATATATATATATATATATATATATATATATATATAACGGCGATGAATTAGTTTTGCGAGGTTTTTTATATGAAATCGTGTGTCGAAACAAATATTGTTATACTTGGCTAGACATAAGATAGGGAAAGCCACCTCATGGTACGACAACCAGAGATACCAAAGTGTCATGTTTGTGGACGCTACCCCTGGAGGGAAATTAGCTAACCAGTGTAGAAAGGGCCTGAGAAAGACCCACTTAAAGATTAAGGTGGTAGAATAACCAGGACCCACCATAAAATCCCTGATCAGCAAAACCTACCCTTTTAAGAAAACCCACTGTAGTAAGAGGAAATGTATCATATGTAAGGTAAACCCCCGGATAAACTGTAAAGCTAGAAACGTAGTCTATAGCATGATATGTACAGAGGGTACTTGCAGAAACATGACAACAACATACATAGGCGAGACAGATCGTAGCATAGGTGAAAGGATAGATCAACACTGGGGGGAACTAAAAGGACGAAAAAACTTTTCGAAAACCACTTTTCTTGTTAGATTATTTCGATCTAGACTCAAAGAAATATTGTAACCATTCATATAACTCACTTATCTTTTGTGGTTAATGCTTCATACTTTGCGTTTCGTTTCTTTTAAGGAAAACACAAAACACGATGCTACTACGAATTATATATTCATGATAATATATTCTCTCTTGTTCCAACGTTCATTTTTGTATGTAAAACACGAAATTTGAGATCAGAAACATTTGAATCTCATACGTATTCTCATTTGAATATCTATTCATAGTTGTTATATTGTTTCCAATATACTTAGATGTTTAACTGTACACGCATTTGAATTAGCTTTGCCTTAAGGTATAAAATACTACCGTGACATTAACATTGATATATGAAATAAATATAGTATTTTTTTATATAATGAAATATAGAATATAATTACAAGTAAGTAAATACATATATATTATATATCATACATATATATATATATATATATATATATATATATACATTTTTCTCTCTCTCTCTCTCTCTCTCTGTCTCTCTCTCTCTCTCTCTCTCTCTCTCTCTCTCTCTCTCTCTCTCTCTATATATATATATATATATATATATATATATATACATATATTTATGTGTGCATATGTGTTTGTATATGTATGAGGCAGACAAAAACGTAGTATAATTCCGAAGCACCTTGCTGTATCTCCATTTATGCAGCTAAAATTATGACATGAATTTTGTTTCTCATGAAATTAATGAAATAATTACAAAAATACAGTACTCTATATATTTGAGGAGAATTAAAATCACTTCAAGGTTCTGTTCCAGCATGGTCGTAGTCCAATGAGAGAAACCAACAAATTTATACATTTAGCAGAGTAAACTTCACATTTATGCTATTGATCATACTTTAGATTGAAAATCAATTTTTCTATTCTTAGGTCGTATTTAGATATTGGTGGTTTCTAGGTGATTTGAGCGATTCGGTAACTCATTTGATGGCAAGTAATCATTAAGTACTGCAGTAGTATTGTGACACGAGTGAAAGCTTTTATAGTATTTTCTTTACTGCTCAGTAAGTCATTTGAATATACGTGTACATACAAATAAATATGCCAATGTGAGTGTGGCTATATAATATTGCTGTGTGTGTGTATCTGTATGTTGGATTGTGTGATTGATTGTATGCGTGATGGCATGTGTGTATATGTGTGTGTATGTGTAGGTGTGTGACATCAAGCCTAATCCATTCTTTCAACTGGCTGACTTTGCTTTGACTAGGGGCGTTTCTTAATTCAGATATGGATTTACACTTAGCTGGGTTCTTCTGGCACATTAATTTACTCGTTGCTGTTTAATACATTGTCTAAGGGAAACAAAACTTGGCTTCAAGACCAGAGGCTATTTAAGTGTGGAGCACACTGCTATTCATTACAATTCGGAACTGCATTCAAGGAAGCACAACATCAGTAGTAGTAGTAGTAGTAGTAGTAGTAGTAGTAGTGGTAGGATGATGATGATGATGAGGAGGAGTTTAGGAGCAGCAGCAGCAGCACCAGCAGTAACACCAACAGCAGCACCAGTACCAGCCGAATAATGTTCCAAATTAAGGCATTTCTAACATTTAACGAGAATATGCCATTAAATATAATTTGAAAAAAATCTGCAAACATTTATTTAACTTGAATAAAGCAACTAAGCATATCAGCTCGGATTTATTTACTCTACGTTTGGGCCATGGATCGATTTTCCATTGGGATGAATTCCTTTTCGTTGAATTATATTATTTTTAAGTATGTTGCGTCGATATATATATATATATACATATATATACACACACACACACATATATATATATATATATATAAACAGGCGAGAATATATAGTTTTCAGATCTGTATAAATAAGGTGATTAATCTAA
>OZ024749.1:46570909-46575909 GCA_964016885.1 Eledone cirrhosa
CAATATTGATAAGGCGTATAGATTTGTGATTGCATGGATATTCTACTGGTATAGTTAGCATGTCAACTAGTCACACAGGAACATATCTCTCTCTTTCTATCAGTTGTTTCTTTTGAGATATTGATGCTGCCCTCCACCATGAATATATAATATACAAATGAAACAGAAAATACAACAAATTCACACGATGAGAGCCGAAGAAACTGTTTAAGCTACGTGAAAAATCCTTCATTAATTTATTTTATATTTCGTATGAATATCTTTTGAATACTATGAATGAAACAATCAATAATCACTCCGTTTACCGTGAATAATGTTTCCAGTTCTATACAACGAACTCCATATTTATAGTATCAAGAGAGCCATATAGTTTCGAGGCGAATTACCAGGGATTTCGCTTACGATTTAAGTACTCCTTTTACTCCAATGAAGTTATTAATACCATTAAGAAACTTTTAATCGTTACAAAATCAATCGTCCTACCTAGTGTTCATTTGATTCTGTCTCTTGGCGTAATAAATCGATATATATTTCAAAGTATACAGAATTGAGGTTTATTAATTATTAATCTAATTAAATTGATTCGTGTTATATTTTTCCTTAGAAAACAAAGAAAAACACAAAGAAAAATATGATATTTATTACGAAATTTTTAAATATTTATTAAAGCACACCATAACGAAAATAAAGTAGAGAACGTAAAATAAAATACAAAATAAAAAAGAAATTGTGGTAGTTAATGTATTCTGCATTGTTGCTTCGTAGGTGTAATTAGAACCATAGTTTTAATCACCTTCATTAATTAGTTCCTTCGTAAATAGTAACGTACTTCTAAATTATTTGTGAACGAAGTGTAAATTGTTTAACAGCAAACTCGACTGGCAGTCATTAGTAAAGTTCTTTATTTAATCATATATTTCAATATATTAAATTCTCTCGATATTGAGATGCATTATTTCGAAAGATTGTAATTCAAATTTATAATTCATTTCGAAAATTGTTTGAGTTGCAAACTTCATTCATTTAAAGCGACAAATAAACAGGAAAAGTTAAAAAAAATGAAAGGAAATAGTCGCCTAAAATTTCTTATATAATTTCTTGAGAGTAATAGACACGTTACTATAGGAATGCGTTGATTACTTGCATATATAACGTTCTTCTGCAAGTTGTGAAGCAAATAGGGAGTAAATGTGACAACAGAATAATGAAGAATATAAAATGAAATGAAATTTATCAAACCAAGATTTTATAAAGATATATATACCTTCTTTGAATGTCGAACAAAGCACATAGAAACAAGGTTAGGATGGGAGATTGTAGTGGAGGTTATCATAAAAAAGAGAAGAAAATTATGTATGACAAGAACGTTAAAATAGTAAATGAATTGAAACAATATGAAAAACAGAGTTAAGAATTATTTAAGATTTAATATATTGCACATGGAAAGGGTTATACGAAGGGATATAAAATAGAATTTGTGAATGCAATGCCTCTTAAATACGTATATTTAATAATCAGAATGATGCTTCAATATCAACGTTGTGAGGTAATGTTGAAATTGAAGAAATTTTATCTGATTTCGTAAAATGTTAATCCAACTCATTCCTGGAATTCTAATAACGTGATATTTATTTAGGAAATGGTATTAAGAAAAACAATGAAAATATCACAGTTTTTAATATATCTCTACTTTCATTCTACATTATATAAATGGGAATTAATATATATATGTGCGTATTTGTAATCATATACATATTCAATTGAATGATATAAAGACGAACATTATATTTTCGTTTGATATATACGTCGGTATATCTGAATCATATCTGAATTAAAATTACAAAAATAAACATTTATACACAGAAACACATACCTATGTAAGTATATATATCTAATTCTGTATATATATATTGTTATATTTGGGGACGGATTATTGCCAATACATATCAACATTTTCACTTGCTTGTCCGTTATTCATTCGGTTGGAATACAATCCAAACAAAACGGATTCCGTAACATCATCGGGTGCTTCGACTGCGCGTCCCTGGTAATTGTTGTTACACATCTAACACACACACAGACAGACATATATATATATATATATATATATATATATATATTTCAAATATGTATATATATATATATATATATATATATATATATATATATATATATATATATATATATATATATATATATATATATATTTCAAATATGTATATATATATATATATATATATATATATATATATATATATATATATATATATATACGCTTAATTACATACATAAATACCTAAAATTTACATCTATGTGTGTATAAATATTAGTTTGACTGCGATATATACGCTTCTTTGGTGAGTAGAATGTACTTTTTAAAATTAACTGCTTTAGGCGTTAAGAGGTAGTACGCTATGTTGGCTGAATAAAATTGCTATTTTCTTCTGAAAATCACAAGTAGGAAACGATGTCTAGCCCCTGGACATATGCGTTCTCAATTATTTTGCTACCTTTAGATTCATTGAAGTTAAGTGTATCTTTTGAGGGTGTAGTGGCAGATCATGTCATTCTTTTCCTCAAGGTTTGTATGTGTTGGCAACAATATATTATGAGCGTTGTAAATGATTATTGGCTGATGATTTCCAGCTAATTATATTTAGTCTAACATCATTTGTGGAAACATTGAGTGTTGAGAGGCTTGTTAATAGCTAACTATATGTTATTAACAGTATCTCTCGTTTGAATTTCTCTGTTGAGAATCGATATGTTTCCTTTGTTTGATAAGGGAAACACGTTTTTAACTAATAGAACAACACATTTTATTATGAGGCATGTGTCCTGGAAGTTGAAAATGATTTCTTCTATAAAATATCCAAGTTTCTGTTTAGGCTGTCTGGTTAATGTTTATAGGTATGTATTTAAATTTATTAGAATCTATACATTTCCTGATGTATTAAGTTTGCTATTACTATGGATGGATTGCACATTCGAGTAAACCCGTATCCTGAGTGTATATACCTGCAGATTGGAGTAGGCGAGATATGAGGGGGGAACAACTTAACAGCTAAAGTGGCCTTGACTTTTTGTGGGCTTTCACTGTTGGTAGACCTCGAAAGGGCTCTTCCCCCGTCCAGCAAAAACCACAACAGTGAAAATAGTATCAACAACTGCAGCCGCAACAATAAAAACATCAGTATCAACCACACCACCAACATCGAGAGACACAACAGGGGAATTAGTGAATGAAACCACCTAAATGATCTCACAAGTCTTTCTTTCATGTTTTGCCCCAAACATACATGCATACACGCAAACTCATTTACACTAAGACAGTTACAGTCCCATCCAAATCAGAATCACTCGTCTAAGAATAGAAATAAAATGCAATTCCCTTCTTAAATTCTCCTAGATACTTCTCGAGAAAACACGAAAACACACCCTGACACACATACATACGTAATTCACCACGACAAAAACTGTCAGCGAAAGAACCGCTACCATAAAAAAAAAAAAAAAAAAAAAAAAAAGGATTGGGACGACGCGAACATAAAAACAACAAACATTGTCAAACACAGAAATTCGTTCTTCTGAAGAGAAAAAAAAAACTTGATATCCGTGAAGTCACTGACATTTCTACTCAGAAAATATTATTTAACCTATACTTACACGCATAGATGTATGTATATTTTAAATACAATGATATTTAAACACCCATACATTCACACACACATCTGTATATGTATGTTTCACATATGTATGTATATACGCAGGTATGTAGCTAGGTATGTATGAATGCCTATACGGGCGCCTGTAAAGTACTTAACAGCAGCATTGAATATGTTGATATGCAGATATTATTGACTTCATAAAAGACTATATCTGAGAGATTGTGAGTGATAACGCCTATATGGGAATGGACATTCTGTGTGAATTTGTTTTAGCTAAGTATATACATAACAATAATCTCAATTGTGTAGCATTTGTCCCTTTCTCCTGATCTCGTTTTTATTTGTTATTTATTTAACATTCTCTCGTTTTTTCTTGCCTCCCGAGTGTTATTACTGTTAAATTTTACACTCTCGCTTATGAATATATATGTACACAACACTCTTTCTATAAACACACACACACACACCTATATATATATATATATATACCCACACACGCATATATGTGTATATATATATATATATATATATATATATATATATATATATGTATACATATACACACACATGCTCATACACACACACACGCATATACATGCATATATATGTATATATATATATATATATATATATATATATATATATATATATACATGTATACATACATATGTATATATATGTGCGTGTGTGTGTGTGTGTGAGAGAGAGTATGTTTATGCATGTCCCTGTGTATGTGGAGTTCTTTATATCCATACATACAAATGTTATATTTCATGTTGTTTAAGAGATAAGAGATTGTCGTAGACATTTTGTTTCTTCCTGGTGATTTTTGTTTATTTTATTGTGTCTGTGTGTCTCCGCTCACAAGGAAAAGTATAATAAAAGAACATTCAATATAAAAGGACAGCTTCATCTTTCTATTGAGTGGTTAAGAGGATTTCGACGCCAACATTCGATTATTCAAATGATAGAAGTGTTAGATTGTGTACGTAAAGTTCACAGACTACATGAGAAAATTAGACCGGACAATTTTCTCTTTTAGCAAATGTTGTGAGTCTAATAGTCTAAATCTCCGGATATTGTTCGCGTGACCAGGGATTACATCGTCTGAATTCTTATGCATTATCCTCTTGTCAGCATTATTTAGTATTCAATAAATTTATGTATATATATATATATATATATATATATATATATATATATATATATGTATATACATATAAATATATATATATTTATACATATATATATATATGTATGTATAAATATATTCATATATATGTATATATATATATATATATATGTGTATATATATATATATATATATATATA
>OZ024749.1:46580909-46603409 GCA_964016885.1 Eledone cirrhosa
ATTTAATGTAAGCCGTTTAAAGTGGTTTTTGACAATGCTTCAACCAATGTAAACGTACCGTAATACCTTATAAGAAATTGCGGTATTACCGAAAAACCTGTTTCCATGTAGCCAAAAATATGGTAAAAGGACATTCCTGATTGATGCTGGATACTCAGCAGAAATTAGGAATGTAGTAATGAGACAGGTCAGTGTGATTGTGAGTACAATTGATTTAGGTTGCGAAATTGTCTTTTCCTAAGACACGAAGACAGCAAATGTGTACCGAAACACTGCAAATCAATGAAATTAGTATAAATGTTACTTGTAAATATCACGTAAATTAATATGAGGTACATATAAATATTGAAGTGAATTACAATCGTCTCTATTGGACTAGTAGTGACAGTTTGTTGTTATTGTCATGGGGAGTATATTCCTTAATCGCAGATGATAAACATAAGCGTAATTATACGTTTAATAACAGAAAGGTCTTTGCGTTAGCGAAGGTACCTAATAAAGCTATACTAATCAGAAGAAGCATCAATTGTTAAACATTCATGAATAACGTTTTGTTCTGATATGGTTCTTCTTTGCCAAAATACTGATATCGATTTTGTGGTGGAATTTGTTTCGAATACGATTATTTTGAATGAGTAAGATTCATAATCCATCTATAAAATAACTTAGTACACCAAATATTTTAGACCCTCTCTCCTGAAAAATACCTGACATACATGTGTGTGCCTATGCAATAATATAATCCCACTTTTGAGGACCTAATGTAATATGACCAGCAAGAGTAAAAGCTTAACAAACGGAACCTAAATATAGTATTTTCTTAATAGTTTTCTTGATATGTTTTCATTTATATTCTCATATGTTGGTCTATGTAGGACATAAACACAATATAATGCAGCGAAATGGAATCGGATTGAATATTTATGTTGTCAAATGCTTCACAAACTGGGCGATTGTATTTAAATGTTCAGCCCATGCTCAAAGTTTTAATCCAGAATGTAAATCGCCAGTTTTTCTCCAATCATCAAATAAAGAATGCATCTTCTAATTACTTTCACATCGCCCACATTAAAATGTAAATAATATTTTATTTTATCAATTACTTGTTTTTAAAGGGACTGGGAATATTTGAATGAAAGATGCGAGGCATATGTGTGTATGATCGGTATGTGACCAACAATATAGTTTGTCATTGATAGACAATGTTGATGTGGCAACACGTTATTTTAAATAGTGCATCTATTCATCTATCTGTGGATCTTCAGAATTTAGAAGAGATATGAAATCTGCACTACTCTGATGGTGTATTAATAATTTGTAACGATCGATACTTAATTAAATCTACACCTTTGCTTAACTAATATATTTTACTGATATCTTAAAGATGAAAAGCAATCCCAAACTGAACGTGCCAGGATGAATAACACTACTCATTTTGTCCGACGCTGTAATGATTCTGACGATTACCTACACAAGGAATTTAATTAAAACAGATACAAATTAATTCTAATGATGGCTAGTGAATGGGATATTGAGATAAAGGTTGAAATAAGCACATTTCTCGCAATGCTATCCAAAATATAATCTCATTACTCCTGAATGATTTTATAAAGAATATATGTTTCAAATCTTATTTCTATTTTAAACTTAAATTAAATTCTTAATGAAATAGTAATTGAGAAAATTAATTAATCATCAAATAATATATTAAATCCAGCTAATCGTTAAGCAACAGAAACATCTGCCGAAAGATTAATTTTGCAACAATAAATACAATCAAACTTTCTTGCTGATTGAGGTACTTAAGAGATTAGGAAGAATTGAGAAATACGTGCAACTTAGACAAATGGAAAGTTAATAATCCGTTGACGGAAATTAAATATGATAATATTTTATGGATGAGATGGTCCTTATGTATTTACCTATTTGTAAATATATCAATGCAAATATTCATAAACAGAACGAACAGTAATAAGATCACACGCACACCGAGACGCGCACACTGTCATACATTCACACACGCGCAAACACCCACCGATATATATATATATATATATATATATATATATATATATATATATATATATATATATATATATATATATATATATATATATATATATATATATATATATATATATTCGTGAGTGTTCAAACGTTTGTAACGGAATACGATTACATGCATTCGCAGGCATAAATAAATTCATGATGTAATATGTGCTGTAGTCGATTGATATGTGACAGGTAATTGGTTCTGTACATCTTATTGGGTAGTGTTCTGACCGTCTTTGTAATGTCAAACGCAATTTCTACTGTAAATTTAGACATGATATTCTGCATAGTAAGTAACAACCCAGATAATTCAACCTGTTATATAATTATTTGTTTTTATAAGCTGAATGAGTTGGGGTGAATAACCCAACTAAACTGAAGTACCTGTATATGTCACGGTTGTAACTGATTATACTTAACTCGTCCGATGGACTGAGCGCTCTCACGCTTGTTTATGTCTACCAACATTGTACTATTGTATACATACAAGATTTCCGGGCGATAATATAAGAAACGTGTAAAGAGAATGGAAACATTTGTTCTGGTTTAAAGATAGTTATAATTCATTTAAATATCGAGTTATGGTAACAATAGAAATGCGCTCAATTGCTTCTATATATCTCTATCAAACATTGTCTGGAAGGAATCATATGTATTCAGACCTGTTTAGATGATAAACTGCATTCAGTAAGTTTAAAGTAAAAACCAAAACTCTGTCCTTACGACTCTACTGGTTTTAAGGCTACACACATAAGCACACGCACATACATGCAACATCTCTCTCTCTCTCTCTCTCTCTCTCTCTCTCTCTCTCTCTCTCTCTCTCTATATATATATATATATATATATATATATATATATATATAGTAATAATAATAATCTGTTATTTTAATAAATATATATATATATATATATATATATAGTAATAATAATAATCTGTTATTTTAATAAATATATATATATATATATATATATATATATATATAGGAAAAAGTATGACACCACTCTACTACCCTAAGTATTGAGTACCCTGGTGCTTTATGGTCTAACTGGTTCCTTCGTTATATATATATATATATATATATATATACATAACTCTACTAGTATTAAGATGGACGTATATATTGATTGTAACTTTGACATTATTTATTGCAAAACAGCAAGGTTAGAAATGATCGATATCACAACGTTGTTAAACTATATGATAAATATATGATGATATCAATGATAAAAATATCTCAATGTTTATATGAGTTTATCAATCTGTAAAATGCCGGACTGATTCCTGTACTGGTTCTGTATAGACTTATGTTATTTTCGTTTTCATTTATTGCCACCTATGAGGCTGTGTCCACATATGTGCTTTGGAAGGCACAAGCAGTCACTAATAACAGGAGGCTCAAGCTCTTCTATCCCGATGTCATCTCCAGAGATTCTAGTATTGACATCCAGGACTTAGCAATACCAATGAACGACAGCCCCACGTGGATATCATTTGTTAAGCCCATTCGGGCTGAGGCCGCTGGATGATGATGATGCTTATGATGATTGCATAAATTCTACTATGAACAAATGCTTAAGTTATTCAGCTTAGCCTCAACTTTCTTACGTTTCACCTAAGTTAGACATCTATATAGAAATTACCTTACAATTTAATTTTTGCTTGCTATTTTTTTTTACCTTTTATAAGTATTTTTCTTATTTCATTCTGAAAGTTATTATTCCCCACCTGATAATGTTATACCTTCACACTCATTTCTCTATAAGTCTGCACTATTAATTTCATTAGTGAGAGAAAGTATTCAGAAAACTATTTACTCAATTGCCTCAAGTTGATTAACTAATTTTATAGTCTTATTCATCAACAGTTTTACTAATTGCCTGACGCTCATTGTCTTTAATGATAGTGATATCGTATCTGACGTTGATGTTATTCTTGTTGCTACTACTGCTGTTATTATATTTGTAGTCTCTGCAAATAATGTTGAAGATCGTGATGATGATAATGATAATGATGGAGGTGGTTGTGGTGGTTATGTTAGTGATGTGATGCAGATGACGGTGGTGTTTATGCTAGTAGTGATGATGATAAGGCTGATGGTGGTGATTATGGTGATGATGATGATAATGATGAGGACGGTGGTGGTGATGATGGTGATGATTATGGTGATGATGATTACGATGATGATTTTTATGGTGGTAGAGGTGGTTGTGGTTGGTTAGGTTAATGATGATGATGCAGATGACGGACGGTGGTGTTTGTGGTGGTAGTGATGATGATAAAGATGATGGTGTTGATTACGGCGATGATGATGACGATGATGATGATGATCATAATGATGACGGAGGTGGTGGTGGTGATGATGTTAAGGTGATGGTGGTGATTATTGTGATGATGATGATAATGATGAGGACGGTGGTAGTAATGATGGTGGTGATTATGGTGATGATGATGATGATTACTATTATGGTGGTAGAGGTGGTGCTGGTGTTAGTGGTAATGACGGTAGTGATGATAATAAGGATGGTTGTGATGGTGATGATCATTATGATGATGGTAATAATTGTTTCTACTTTAGGCACATGGCCAGCAATTACCCAGTGCATTACTGGTACTTTATTTTATCGACCCCGTAAGGATGAAAGGCAAAGTTAACCTCGGCGGGATTTGAACTCAGAATGGCAAGGGCCGTAACTCTATGCGTCAACGCATGGCGTCCGACACTCTACCGGTACGATGTTAATAATGATGATGGTAATGATGATAATGGCGATAATTGTGATGATGGTGATGATGATGATGATATGTCTGATTGTGTTGCTTTTTTTTAATAGTTATTATTGTAATTGCATGCACCCCTCCAATAGCAATTACATATGTTTTATATCATGATGTTGTTGTTGTTGTTGACAAACTACAGCATCTACCGCTACAACACATCATTATCATATACATTCTCCCCGTCTGTTGCTGATGCTGCAGGTAGTTCTGGTAATGCTGATGCTGAGCATGATGTAGTTGTTTTGTAGTTTGTGTTGCTGTTAGTGATGCCGTTTCGTTTAATCTATGTTTTTCTGTTGTTTTCCTGATCATATTGTTAGTGTTATCAGGCCAGTGAGTACAGTTAGGTGGCAAATTAATTTTACAGGAGTGATAAGAAAACAACAACATCGCCAGCAATATTATCATTAGTATCACACTCACAACAACCACTATCCACTTCATCAGTGGCAACTCCATCATTATAGTCATTATTATCATCAACTTTATAAGAGTCATTATTATTATTATCATTATCAGCACTATTCGAATCAAGATACCTCCTGGTAAATTACGTTCAAAAAGAATTATGAAGGCGTATTCCATTCTAGCTTTGTGTTATTCTTTAAGTTTGTGTGGTGTCAGTGTGCGTTTTTTGTGTTTCCATGCACATTTCAGCATATGCCTGGTGCACATGTTTTCTTCTTATACACACACATGTACACAAATATATATGTATATATATATATATATATATATATATATATATGTATATATATATATATATATATATATATATATATATATATATATATATATATATATATATATATATATATATATATATATATATATATATATATATATGTATGTATGTATGTATGTATATATATATATGTGTGTGTGTGTCGGTATATGTATGTATATATATACTTAGATACAACCGTTCATACCTATACATGCAGTTACACATACTTACACACACATATATTTATACATATATATGTATGTGTATGTGTGTGTTTGTGTGTGAGTGTGTGGGTTTGTATATATAATAAAATATTGATATGTACGTATATGTGTTTCTATGAATTAAACACATACATGATGTATCGTATAAAATCACATATTTTTTAGATGAGATAATTAGATATCGCTTGTGTACAGGGTAATGTTTATTACCTTTGTTTGCTCCTCAATAAATACAAATAGATTTATAATACAAATAGATTTACAAATAGATTTACAATAGTTAATGCATGTGCTTTTATATATGATTATATATCACACCAATTTGTTAGTTTATGCGTATCTATGTATGCAGTGCCTGTGCGTCTCTGTTTTTGTGTATGTATAAATGTTAAATCAAACACTAAATAAAATAAAACATTTCCCAGATCGCGAATTTATATAAGAACAAAACTCAAATAAGTTATGTTTAGTAAGCTTCCTTAAAAGACCACATCTCCTATATTCCTTGAACATTTTCCCGTAACCCTCTTCAAAACTAAGATTTTGTTACAGATTTCAAATGACAAGTTAAATAAATGTTCATTTCACGTGACAATATTCTATCTGACTCAATGTTTGTGAAGTATCTAAACACTATTTCAGATATACATTACTGTTGTCGTCGATGAAAGTTTTCTATAGGAGGAAAAGGGGACTTTGTTATATATTTGCAAGACACCTAGCTGTCACTGTGCAGTTAATTCCTAAGACATAATATTTCTAGAAACAGGAATATGATTACTGCCGCTCTCAACTTTATCATCCCTACCTTTATTACAATAGTTGTAAGTAAATTATCTTTAACTCTTGATACAGTTATTGGGACCACCATCAAGAGATGTTTTGAACGATTAATTATTACTTGGGGCAAACAATCACTCTACAGATTGTCAAAATACCCCAGGTTTACAGAGTAAAAGAATGATCCAAATCGATAGAAAAAGAAAAACCCAGTAATAAATGGATAATTTATTTCTTTAATTTCGAAGATAAAAAGCAACGCTGACTGCGGTCGGATATGAACTGAGGGTGCCTTGAGTGGAAACAAATATCAACACAGTTTAAAGGCGATGCTCTACGATGTATTAATGCAATGTATATAGCATAATATGTAGTTCTCACATTATGATTGCAAGGTGAGATTTATGGAAGATTTGACAAATCTTTCTCGCAGATCAAGGAATATGTAGACGCAATGAGTGAACCCTCTACTTAAATTCTTAATCTTGTAGTAATGGCCAGCAATGTTTTGTCGAATCCTATACTAATGTCATTTAATATTGAATAATTTACTATAATATACATTATATCTTCCCATCAAACAATAGATAGTATGATTATGGTTTGAACATTTTGATCACCGTTCTGCTCGAGCAGATCTGACATGGCGTTAAACAACAAAAGCAACAACAACAGAAGAATAGTGTATATGATCTGTCTTTGTCTCGTGATTGTCTAGTGATTAGGAAGCAAAGTTGTGTAAGAGGCATAGTCGAGTGATTTGCTCTCAGTAGATTGTCAGAAACATAAAAGCAATTTTCGTCTTGGCAGGAAGTAAATTCTATTATAAAATGCAGACGTCTGGTGGTTAACTGTTATGGCGATCACAAGAAGTTATACTGTTTGAACATTCAACACTCAAATCTTTCTCTATCTCCCACTCTATCCCTCCCTCTGTTTCTCGTTCTTTCTCTATCTATATATATATATAGCACTCACACACACACACACACACACACACACACACTATATATATATATATATATATATATATATATATATATATATATATATCATAAAACATGTCTATAGAATCACAAGATAAAATATATACTATTTCCTCTCCCAATTAGCATAATTAACTATATAAAAAATCGAATAGAACAGGCTATACGAATGAGGCTTCTATGAAGGAATATCCGACAAATACAGAAACTAGCGCTTCGCGTCGGCCGTAGCGGAATATTTATCGAATATTTCGACAGCGTAATCGCCTAGATACAGTCAACTAAACAGAATTAGGTTTAAAAGAAACTAGGAGAAAATAGAATACATTTAAATACCTCTACCATGATTTCGTCCGTGTTTTGAGTTTTCCAATAATTATGTAATAATTATATAAACTCGAGCGCCGGATTCTTCAGGAAGCTCGCTCATATCTAGACATTAAATTTTCCAAAGATAAAAAGGCCAACCAAGTCACATACGTCAGCACTGTCAACCGATCCCATGGAGACGTCGAACAGGTCTGAAGATGTAGACTTCTTTGCCCAGGCTATATATATATATATACTGGATAGAACTGGATAGAACTGGTCGTTCCGTATAGTCAACAATGATGTAATATTAGGAAAAGCACTCGACGTCATGCAACTCGTCAATCTTCGATGTTGAATCTTGTTGATGGTGTGAGGACGGAATTAATTATTATTGAGTAACAAGCCATTCCTTGCCCATTGCAATGCACATTGCAGTGGTCATGTTTCGTAAAGATCCTGGTGATATCATTAGGCGTTAAATGCATAATAGTTACATAATAAAGGAATACTGATAAACACAATCCATGAGGGTAAACACGTACAGAGAAAATTGTTTTTGACCTGATTCGAAGGCGCTCAGGGCCAGTTGTCAGTTTGGCTGACCACATATATATATATATATGTATACGTCATTCCAATGTATGTATGTATATATGCACTTACAAACACACCCACACACACACAACACACACGTATATATATATATATAATAATAATAATACTATTTATAGTTATGTATCTACTATAAACAACTATAAACAGGAAAGGTCAGTAATTTTCTACTACCTTATTACCAGTAAGAGAAATAGCTCAACGTAAGAACATCAGTTGTTTTACAGAGCAGGAAAATAAATATGTACTGCTAATGTACTATTCCTCTCTCAATGCTTATTTCTCAATGACTCTTTAATTATTAGACTATTCTCTTGTATTATCTGTCGCATGTATTCCACTCTGTGCTTTTAATTTGAATTATTGTACAATTCTCGTATAATATATGTCGCATCTAGTACACCCTGTAAATACAAAACACTTGCTCACAACAACAATATATATGTATCTATATGATTGTTCAGTTGAATAGGAGGTCAATTATATGTACAAACATTGATAATGATTCGATGACTCCAAACGAATGTTTGGAAGAAACGATTGTCAGCTATTAAATGATTTGAATACAACTTTGGTAATTGTCTAATATATATATATATATATATATATATATATATATATATATATATATATATATATATAAGGACATGTAATGTGGAAGAAGGCACACCGAAGCGCATCCACATTGAGACGAACGCCTGTACACTCAGGTCTTTGTTTGTTTGTAGCTATGTACCTTAAGAAAACTAAAATCTATTTTTCCCACTAAATTCTTATGCTATATACAGAAACACACGTACATCAAATAAATTTAAACAGAATTTCATTTGAATACTATTCTCTTATATATTTATCTTTGCATCTCTAATATAAAACCAGTCGTTTACTGGAATATTTTAATCAATATAATTCAACACAAACTGTAAATATAAGAAACTATACGGGTTTCGTTATATATTGACATATATATACTACAAGCTTAACAAACAATAGACCGTCATCTCTCGCCATTTTTTGTCATTATAATTCGACAATAATTAACAATCAAAAGAAGCCTAACATATATAAACGTGCTCTATTATTAAGTTTTATTTGAGATCTAAAATACAGCTGCTCTAAATTGAGCGATTCATGAATTCAAGTGATTCTATATCTGTGTGTCATTTTAACAATTGAGATTTCGAGAATTTTGTGAATAGAAGCTGTAAAAATTCATTGTTTAATTTACGATTTCTATTCCATAAAATATATTCACTGCTAACAACCTACTCAACAACAAACATTACTTCACGAAACAAATAGAACTCTTTTCATATGTATATATGTTTATACGAGGTGTGTCAGAAAAGTTACAGGTCTGAGGTCACAAACGATTTATTTCAAACCCAAACTTCACACTAAGACTTTTCTCCAAAATAAAGTACCAGTAATGCACTGGGTATTTGCTGGCCTTGTGCCTACAGTAGAAACACTTATTATTATTATTATTATTATTATTATTATTTGCATTTATCTTGCTTTATGTTCATACGAGTTATCACCAAGTCACAACCAGTGACCTCAAGAGACAACAAGGTCTGCCATGTTCAAGAAAGAAAATACATATTCACACATGCATCCTTAGTGTTTAGACTTGTGATGTACTTATATTGACAGGATCTTCCTTAGTATATGGGCAGTTCCCATTAGCACTATCTTTTGTATTTCTCCTATACGCGGGTTTCCTGGGATCTGCGATAAGTAGTCGTTAGACCCCTTAGGTATCATTCCCAGAGCGCCTACAACCACTGGTATTGTTTTAGTTCTCAATTTCCACATTTTTCCAATTTCTATCTCCAGGTCCTTATACTTGCTCAATTTTTCAAATGTTTTTATAGATACATTCTTGTCTATTGGAACAGACATATCAATTAGCAGGCATACCCTCCTTTGAAAGTCCTTCAATATTATATCTGGTCTATTTGCATCTATTTTTCGGTCTGTTTGGATGCTAAAGTTCCACAAGATTGAGATATTATCTTTTTCAAGTATGGGAGGTGGTTGATGCTCCCACCAATTCTTTTTATTATTATTATTATTATTATTATTACTTCTAGAAATCCCTGGCCTGGCAGTGCTACCGAGGAGCTTTGCCAGTTCGGGATAAACTCTACAGGCATGGAGGTGCCGTGAGCGGGCATGTCCGAGATGCGCGCAGGTTGACGAAACCGTCCTGCACGCACTCGTCCAGTGTCCGAGCATTGCTGACTTGCGGGTTTATGTCGAACACCTGCTGTCACGTGTAGGACGGATCCAGCTATCAGCTAGTCCATCGTGAGGATTGCCCCGCCCTCTTCTTTTAGCCGGGAAGGGCAGGGAGTTTTTATCTGTCAGGTGGCCATGGCGAAAGAGATAGTATGGTGGAAACGTCTGAAAGGGCTGAAGACGAGCACGTACCTCTTCGGTGATGCCCTGATGAACTTTTTCAAATTTCATTTGAAAAGGAAAATCAGGCTAGAGAGGGAAATGCTCTCTTCCCAGCATTTTGTTGAAAGATGGGTGAGAGAAGCAAGTATGGCCCGAGTGAATGGGCCTACTCTGAGTATGTGTCTTTAAATTAAAGGTGGGGAACTGGGAGAGGGCACTTGCCCTGGTGGTCTGGGTCACTGTGGCCTTTTAATGGGCTTTCTCCACAAATGTCCTTCGGAGGTCTCCCACCTATTGGGGAATTTTTCATTGTTATTTTTATTACATCCTCTGTTTTTTTTACACGCAAAAATGCCCATTTGTACCGTCCTGTATTGTCCTTAATGTCTAATTTATGTAAACCCTTGTGGTTAATAAAGAAATCATTATTATTATTATTATTATTATTATTATTATTATTATTATTATTGTTCTTTGAGTCTCAGTCATTGATGTTAGTTAACTGGAAAGTTTGTTGAAATGAATATCAAGCTACTACATGCAGCCTCAGATATTCAGGACGTAGCGGAGGGTTCTTGCTGTTCCCAGCAAGCATGCCTTTTGAAGCGTTCCAAAAAGGGGGGCGGGGCCAATCTTCTTTAACCATAGTCACGTCCCCTTACGATCTGATTTCAAATACCGCCGAGGTTGAATTTGCCTTTCATCCATACGGGGTTGATAAAATAAAGTACCAGTAATGCACTGGTTAATTGCTGGTCTTGTGCCTAACGTAGAAACAATTATTATTATTATTATTATTATTATTATTATTTTTATTATTATATTATTTTTTGAGTCTCAGTCATTGATGTTATTTAACTGGAAAGTTTGTTGAAATGAATATCAAGCTGCTACCTGCAGCCTCAGATATTCAGGACGTATCGGAGGGTTCTTGCTGTTCCCAGCAAGCATGCCTTTTGAAGTGTTCCAAAAAGCGGGGCTGGACTAATCTTCTTTAACCATTCTTGGAACCTCTTTGAGATAGTACCTAGTGCACCTATGACAATCGGGACGACCTTGATTTCATGGCAGTTCCAAATCCTTTTTACCTCCCACTTTAAGTCCTGGTATCGGTTAATTTTCTCCCTCCCCTTTTCCTGCACTCTCGTGTCAAATGGGCAGGGTACATCTACAATCAGGCACGATCTTTTTTCCTTGTCCAAAACCACCAGGTCAGGTCTATTGTGTTCTAATTTCTTGATTATTTATTATTATTATTATTATTATTGTTCCTTGAATCTCAGTTAGTTTACTGGGAAGTTTGTTGAAATGAATATCAAGCCACTACCTGCAGCCTCAGATATTCAGGACGTATCGGAGGATTCTTGGTGTGCAGGGGTATTGGATTAAAAATTTAACATCCCTCCACCCGAAACTGACGGCCATGTTCAATGACTGCTTGGTGTCGGGTGAGGTGCCAGAGTGGTTGACAAAAGGTACCACAGTTCTGATAATGAAAGACCGAATCAAGGGTAATGATGTTACCAACTATAGACCTATCACATGTCTGTCCGTAATGTGGAAACTGTTGACAAGCATTGTGTCTGAGGAAATCTACCATCACCTCCACACGAACAACTTGTTACCGGACGAACAGAAAATGCCGAAAGAAGTCACGTGGTACAAAGGACCAGTTACTTATTGATAAGATGGTAATGGGGAATTGCAGGAGGAGACACACTGATCTTGTTTATATATATCAACTTGTGTGTCATTTTTCTACATTCCATATATATTTTGTATGTCTGTGTGTGAGGGCACAATTTTGCCTTTGCATGATATGTGCATTTGTTTGTACGTATCGCTGTCTGTGAATGTATATATAACTATGTCAGTGTTATATGTTTTGATATACGATTCCCTCCTGATATAAAGTTGAAATGCCAAATAATATAACTTTGTTAATTTCACTATATGAAATAAAATGCTTACCAGAGTGAAATATGAAATGGATCGATATGATCGAATACAGATATTGAAAGCAGTGAACGAGCATGACTGGAAACTAATGACTGAAAACTATAAAATTAATTATAATAACGGAATAAAACTGTATTTGAAATTGTCCCAGTATTATCTGAATTTTAATCACAAACAACGGTCCAATTTCTCCTATTAGTCAGTAACAGTCATGACCGATAAAATAAATGACATTATGCGTTGAGAATGATTTCCTGAAAAATACCCATCAAAACTGATCTTTGAACTTCGACCAATATAAAAATATTTTGAGATCGAATATCGGTAAAGTGTCAATCGATGTTGTCACTTGTGTTACCCGGATTTATATTACTGAATGAAATTGTGAGACTAAGTGTGCTATGTTATTTCCTTTCGAATAACTTCTGCAGTGCATATACGATAAATCATCGCCGATTATATCAATATTTTCTCAGAATAATGCTTAAATTAAAAAGATTGATTAAGAAAGTATTAAGCGAGCAAGAATTAGAATACTTGATTCAATTTAAGATTTTTATAAATTAATAAGTTCTAAACGGAATTACCAACAACAACTATATGTAGCGAGGTGTATGCAGAAACGTAATGGTAACACATTTTGAAATTCGGGAAAATTAAAGAGAGGGCTAGATTCACATCCTTAAGATAAGCGCAGATATCACGTGAATATATGGTGGTATTAATTATTTCCATGAAATTAACATTGCTATCTTGATGATAGTTAATAATTGTTTCTACTTTTGGCACAAGGCTAGCAATTAACCAGTACATTACTGGTACTTTATTTTATCGACCCCGTAAGGATGACAGGCAAAGTTAACCTCGGCTGGATTTGAACTCAGAATGGCCAGGGCCGTAACTCTATGCATCAAAGTATGGCGTCCGACCCTCTACCGATACTGCCAATCCACACTTGGTGGTAGTTAATAATGGTTTCTTATATAGGCACAAGGCCAGCAATTATTGGGGGAAGGGAAAATCGAGTAAATCGACACCAGTGCATTACTGGTACTTTATTTTATCGACCCCGTAAGGATGAAAGGCAAAGTTAACCTCGGCGGGATTTGACATCAGAATGGCAAGGGCCGTAACTCTATGCATCAAATTATGGCGTCCGACCCTCTACCGATACTGACAATCCACCCTTGATGATAGTTAATAATATGCACTAAATAACAATTAAAATCATCAATTTTCGTGTATTGTTAATTTGTATAGCCATGAATTAGAATTAAGAAATGTCGACATATACGTGTGGCAGGAAACGATGTCGAAGTGTATTATAATGAAGGAGAGGGGTATGATGCGAGGAGGCAAGCGGAATCGCTATACTGCAGAGAAATGACATGAAACAAGACAGGTAAACTATAACAATTCCATGAAACTGTTTGATACCACGGAATAATTGGAGATTGGAATGCGGCAACGTTATATCGTATAATTTCCCTCACTGGATCATGTGTGAAGTCAGCACTAGATATATATATATAGGAAATGTCATAATTGGTCGAATGTAGCTTCAAAATAAAGATAAACAGGAACAAAAGAAAGATACATTAGTGAAAATAATAAACTGTTCTGGTTTTCATTTAAAGCAATACTTTTTTTACTCTCACTTCCCAGCTGAATACATTTATATGTATGTACGTATATTGGTAACATGCACATACACGCAAACATACACACATATATAAATGTATCTCTCTCCCTACAAACTCATAAATATATATGTATATATATAAATATATCTATATATGTATAAATACATGTATATATATATATATATATATATATATATATATATATATATATATATATATATATATATATATATATATTAATATGTGATTGTCTTGAATGTATATATGTATTTATCGATCAGCTATTGATAATTTATTTTAATGTCCTTGGTCGTAACTGTTTAATATTCACGTACGTTTTGTATTGTATGCATATTTATAATCTTTTACAGTATGTATTTTCCATCTTTTTTCGACAGACATTATAAAAAAATTTCAATTGCATTATTTACATAATATTTTGAAATTCTTCATTAGTATAATGCGTTGCAAGATTTTACGTAGAGTATAACAATACTTATATCGATAAAAATACGGTAACTCTAACCTATTAGAGACTTTATACATAACACCTATTTTAAATTCAAATTTATTTATATATTTGTGATATATTTCCCTACAGATACGAAGTTCAAAGTATTTCCTCAATATCGATACATGCATCTCACGTTAATCTCTCTCTCTCTCTCTATATATATATATATATGCATATATATAAAACTCTCTTTCTATTTCTCTCCGTCATACAGTGCTCTCCCCACACACAAACGATGTGCGTATGTGAGTTTAGTAGTGTGTTTCATGTGTGCCTGTATGCTCATATATATATATATGTGTCTGTGTTTGAGCTTATATGTGTGTTTATGCGTGAGATATAGCTACGCAAATACGTACCTGCGAATGCGTATGTATATATATATATATATATATATATATATATATATATATAAACATGGGAAATTGCATATATACCCATATGTTTATATATAAAGTACAAAAATAAAGGTATATCGCATTCATGCGGTTAGAAATCGAGAGAGTAATGTATTGGTTCAATAAAAATTATAGTTTCTTTCTCAAATTTTGATACTATTTGTAGCAATAATTCGATATTTCAAATTAGCCATGTTTCCCAACAAAGCCCTAAAAATTTACTTTATAGCTCTTTCATTAAATCTATTTTTCTTAATGTGTGATTTTATATATTTATATATCTTCCCCCACCTTTTAAATCGTTATACCCCTTCTTTTCCACAATTCTAAAACATAAAAGAAATGACAACATAACTTATTTTTTCTTGGAATAAAATTTTTGATGTAATATTGGGATATGAAAAACATTTTTGTGAAACTTAAAAAAGAATGATAGAATTGCTATGAATCATAAATAAAAAGAATGGTGTATTGGCATATTGCAATTGATATAGTAGAAATTTGTGATAATATAAAATGGGTTCCACTGCCTATTTAAATTGTCAGGTATAAAGGAACATATCAATAATGAAAGCTGCTTAAACATTCTCCTTTTGTTCAATGAAACATTATTGCATTCTATATGCAATGACAAAAAGGAAACAAAGAAGAAACCCTTACCATATTTGAATAAGTGTTTTGTTGAAGGCTATATATTATTTATACTGACGTAAGCAGAAAAAAGTGAAAAATACAATTTAAATATATAAGAAATCAATTGCTATGATCATTTCCTGCTAACGTAGTTATGTTCTAATACGCAGGATTTTCACTCGTCCCTACAACGTTTCTCACTTGTGTTTTCTCATATGAACCTAAAAAGAAACACCGCATCTGCAAAGGTGTACATTCTTGTAAACGATGTGACACGTACTCGCACATATATATAGAGCCATATAATGTATGTATGCGCATATATGTATTCTTGTGAGTGTATGGATATGTGTGTGTATGTGTGTTTTGTGCAGATTTTATGATTTAGTTCAACGTCACTCTTACTGAAATACAAAAAATGCAGCAGAAACATTCTTACGAATAACATCCTGATAGAGAATTTGAAAAAATCGAGCATTATGATTTGATGAAGGATATATATATATATAGGTGTGTGTGGGTATGTGTGTGTATATATATATTTATACATACATACACACACATATATTTATATATATATATTCAATCATAAAATTGAGGCGTAAACGTACATCATATGTGACTGAGAGAGTGAGAGAGACAGACACATAATGAAAGGATAAAAATGAGATCGAGAACATATTGGAGAGATAAAAGGAATGAAAATAAAGATAAAGGGAGCAAGTTTGGAATGCTCTGTCTATTATCTGCCTTATTTTGAGCTACGTCTATTTACAAGACCAGTGACAATCGCTCAGTCTTAACTGCAACGTAATGCATGCACGCACCATATACCGCATTTCAAACAATTTCTTTCTAAGTACACATCACTCTAAAAACAGAATTTTGTTTGACATGAAAAAATGAAACAAAACATACTAACAAAGAAAGCAAAAACATAATATATAGACCTAGATATTTATATATATACGCACACACAACCACATACGCCTATATACATATATATATATGGTGGCCGCAAACTCGCTTTCGAGCACGCCCACTACTTTATATCCATGTAGGAGAACCCCTACCGATGCGCTGAACGAGTGTGACTTTTTAGTCCAGCCAGCGACTTGGAAACTCTGGTACAAACACTACACTTGTGACAATTATTGACACATCGTGCTGGGCCCATGGTATCATGTGACGACAAGTGCAGAGAGATCTCCAGATATAAAGCAATGCCTGTGCCGTGAAGCTTTTATAGTGAGTAAAGGCACTGCACAAAGCCAGTCCCACTCTCTTAACCAAGATGATATTTACCAAAAAGAAGAACAAGTCAACATCATTGGATACCATCAGGGTTGCAGGAGTTATATCAGAGTATTCCTTCTCCTAGAATTCGTCGGGATATATATATATATATATATACATACATACATTAGTATACATTTACAATATTCGAGAGTGTGTAGGTATATATATATATTTATATATATATATATATATATATATATATATGTGTGTGTGTGTGTGTGTGTGTGTGTGTGTGTGTGTGTGTGTTTATGTTTCTTTGTCTGTGTGTGTGGCTCTCTTCATGCTTGTAAATAACGAAAGTAATCACAATATTTACCGTGTCTGTATTCTTTAGAAAAATTCACCTGTCCTTCCGATGATTTATCAATATTTATGTAAAGTTCTAATTTACATCTCTCTGCATACGTATGTATACATATATACATATAAATATAAATAAATATATATATATATATATATATATATATATATATATATATATATATACATATATATATATATATATATATATATATATATACCCTTATGTGTCTGTGTGTTTCGCTTGTGTTTCAGTCCTTGACTATGTTGCCGTTTTTCTAATCCTAATTTCTGTTCAACTTACGCGTAACCATGTGTGAGAATACGACAATGGCAATCTGCCGATAAAATATATTTCCGCTTCCTTGTTTTGTCATTTCTAATTTCCTGCTTCACAACCTCACTAGGTGTATTGGAGTATCTCTCTCTTACTCCTATGTATGTATCTTCGTCTAGTATATGTAAGATTCTGAATATCTCTTGCCTTCTACCACCGTCTGATTGTATTTTTCTTGCTGTGACAACTTTTTTTATTGCTCTATGCCTGATATCTAATTCTGCTCAATCATCTATAATTATTTCTTTCTCCCCCCATCTCTCTCTCTCTCTCTCTCTCTCTCTCTCCCTCCCTCTCTCTCTATATATCTCTCCCTTTCTCAATCTATTACAATCATTCTCTCAATTTGAGGTTTGTTATTTAACTTAATCTGAATGTATACGCAATGGGTACCCCAGCGAGACAGATACAGCATGGCGTTTAAGTCGACTCTCTACAATATACAACAGACCACTTATTCTCTCTCTGTCTCCCTGTTCCACTCTCTCTAACTATCTCTCTCACTCTCTTCTCTCTCTCTCCGTCTCTCTCTCTCTCTCTCTATATATATATATATATATATATATATATATATAACATATATATAAATTTGCTGGAATGTTGATACCCTTTTCGAAATCCTTTATAGTCTATTTACATTCATTTCTTGTGTATCCTATAGATATATAACTGTTTCTACTTTTGGCACAAGGCCAGCAATTATCCCAGTACATTACTGGTACTTTATTTTATCGACCCCGTAAGGATGAAAGGCAAAGTAAACCTCGGCGGGAATTGAACTCAGATCGTAAAGGGACGTAACTATGCTGGAAAGCATATCCTACCCTCTACCGATACTGCCAATTCACCGCCCTTATATCCTATAGATATATAACATCAAGTATTAGATTCAATACTATCGAACGCTCTGTCTTTCATAATATGTGGATATATTTTCATGTTGGAAATCAATCAATGAATCAATTGATCATTATATATAGATATATTGATTGACTGATTCATTTCCATCGTAACAAATCCGCCTATATTGTTGGAAGAGAGAGAATGCCTGGCATAATTCATACATGTTCACTTTCAAATATTTTCTCCCGTTCATTTCTATTTTCCCTGTCTATCTTCATATTCCATCTGATATTTCTCAAACTATCTTTAAGCCTTCACTGATATATTCTTTACTGTACTTCATTGTTTTGCTTGTTGCTTCCATTTACATATATCGTATATATATATATATATATATATATAGAAAGAGAGAGAGAGAGATGGAGGGGAAGGTGGTCGGATTTTACCTTCCTTTGTATCCACTCAGCTTCTTTCCATGTATATAGTACTCTCCTCATTTAATGTCTCAGCATCAGAGACTTTACCTATGAATTATATATATAAATTACATACACAAACATGAATATATATATATATATATATATATATATATATATTCAAAATTGCTTTCTCAAAAATATATTTAATGATATATTATTTCAGTAGAAAAACAAATCTGTTCCATGCTAAACAGTGATATTTTAACAGAGTTCATAAAAATAAAGTGCTCTAGACCGGATTGAAATGACAGCACAAATACTAATGTTTATTCTTCCGTAGAAACCATCTAGATTTATGATGTTCACAAGAGTTTATATGACAATGATACACATATATCTGAACAGAAATGTCTATCTATTTGGGCAAATGGCTGGAATAAACATATAGTATTATAGATATTGAGAAAATATAGTGACTTATAAGTTTAGAATATTACACAAACATTTCTTTTAAACTCCATTAAATATATTGTTTGTAAGTATAGATAAGGATAAATATGACATTTAAATTAAAATTACATTACCTTTGATGAAATGCATTTAAAATAGCATCAATATCACTCTGTTTGTCTAAGACTTGGCAGGCATATTAACAATTTTTTTTCCACAGGATAATATTTTGTTATACATAATTTATAAATTGTATTTTATAGAATATTCAAGTATTGAAATTGGAATTAAATGTCGAATAGAGGTAAAAGGTTTATAATATACATATTGGTGCACAGGAAATTTGCCTCGAAATAGTGTCACACTTTAATGTGTTGCAGAATTTACGAAGTCAAACTTTATTCTCAGAACGCCATTGTTGGTTTCTGAATATAAATATATATAGGCAAAACAATGAAGCAAGTCGTAAAAGAATAAGTTTTAACTTGATAACTTAATATATCTTGGATTAGAATAACATACATTAGAATAATCTATTTCAGTTAAAGCTGTGTTCACTGATGTAAATGACCACCATTGGACGGTTAAACTATTGTGTTGATTCATGTATATTTCCAATACCAACATTTCGAAAAGGCAATCAGGATGTTTCTGGAAGATATGAAATGCACAAAATATGACTATATTGACATAATTGTTATTGAACTTTCTGAAGATTGCCAGCCAGCGTCATAAACAGATGTATCAAGTGGTCGTATCACGTTGTTTAAAGAGAAGCCTGAAGCGAAATTCAATAAAGCTATCTCAGTTAGAAAGGTGGTCTTAGTGAAATATATTATTGGCCGTCATCATATGACGCATAAATACAATAGCGCATGATATCATCTACTTAATATAATCAAGATATTTTCGATGAAAAATCCCATATAGGTAACAACAATCAATATAATACATTTAGTATGGAAAAAAAAAAAAAATATATATCAAAGATCGATATCAATGTACACATACTTTTGAGGCTTTCATTTAGAGTCGTGTGTCCAAGCTGGGGCAAAGTTTACAAGCCTTTTAGCTTTTAGTAAATCTAATCCAGTACTGTATGTATAACATGTATTCTGACTTTGTTTAGAGAATGTTTAGAGAATTTTAACAAATCACCACTATATACGAATTCATAATTTGGCGAAGGCATCCCACACCAGACACTTATCTAAGTATATATATATATATATATATATATATATATATATATATATATATATATATATATATATATATATATATATATATATAGTTAAAAGAATAGAGGTGTAACACACAAGTTATTATATATTGGTAAACGGAATAGAAAATGCTGACAAATTGTTCACAGTTGAAAAATGGTTTAATTAGGAATAAAAGAGTATTAGTGATTGTATGGGTTAGTATTCAGTTGTAGTTTTAAGTTTTTAAGTTTTTACCGGTTGCGCATTTCTAAATGCTTTTCAAAAATAATTTTGAGATAGAGTGTCCGTGCTGTTTGCTCTGATCTGTAAAAAACTTAAAAACTTAAAACCACAACTGAATACTAACCCATACAATCACTAATACTCTTTTATTCCTAATTAAACCATTTTTCAACTGTGAACAATTTTTCAGCATTTTCTATTCCGTTTACCAAAATATATATATATATATATAGTTATACTTCGGGAGGGTCATATTGTTGTAATATTGGCATGAATAATAACAGAACACACTCACTGTTTGTTTGGTTTTTGCTTCTGTATCTTTTATATCTCCATAGTTAATTTATTTGCCAATCAATATTTATCATCGATTGACCTGCGGATAAAAATACGGATATAAATATATATATATATATATATATATATATATATATATATATATATATATATATATATATATAGTCTATCAAAGTTCTTTCGTTGCACATCTGCAACATCATCAATGGTACTATTATGTTTCCCCCTGTTGTATTGTATATTCATATATGTATATATGTACATATATATAGTAGTAGTAGTAGTAAATACCTCAATTCCCACTGAAACCATACGCGATTAAATGAATCCTTCGGGCCAAACGCGTGTTAAGCTTTGTTAATGTGTTGTGAAACTCTCTCTGACCCCCCCCCCTCTCTGTTTCCCCCTTTCTCTCTCTCTCTATCCATCCCCTTTCTCTCTCTCTCTTTTTATATAGACATGATGATATTTGACTTTCAAATAGATAGCGAATATCTCACAGAAGAGGATTAGGAAATAAAATCTTTTCTACACTTCAGTTTTATATGAATCAAATCATATAACTGCAGTCCACTTAAGAATGTTACTATTTAAGTAGGTCACTGTTTTTATACTTGAAAAAATTTGACAACATCACGAATTTGAACGTCTGTTATAGAATGTGTGTTAGATGAAGTGGTGAAGATTTTTTTAAACCATAAAATATTTATTGAATAATTAATGTGACTATATCTACGCTCATACTTGGTAAAATATGAAATCTCTATATATTACACAAAATGCTTTTTTTTATGAATGAAATTTTAATGACATGCCTTGAATATTATACTATACAGAGTCCATGAGTTACTTTAAATTATGTACGCCAATATATGTACTATTGTTATATTCAACGGCTATTATTTATGGCAAATATGTTGATGTGCCTTTCAGTCCTATCTGTGAAAGAAATGAATACGCTTCATTAACGACACCATTCCTTAATGGTAATAATTAATTCCCTATATTCAACATTACAATTATATGTTCAATAGTGTGGGCAGCAAAGAAAATAAAAATACCCAAGCGATAATGACCAT
>OZ024749.1:46605909-46618409 GCA_964016885.1 Eledone cirrhosa
AAAGAGTCTGAAAATATATTGAGGTGCGTAGATTAGTGGTTGATGTGTTTGACTAGCAAAGGCAAGGTACATGAACTCCATTCCGGGTGAAGTATTTTGACTTCGCGATTGGCACTTTATTTCAAGTTGAAACGAACTACTAAGAGAAAAAGAGACTAGTAGTTGTAAGTCAAAGGTCCAGACTTGTGACACATTTACCCTGCTAAATCTCAACGAGGGATACTTTATGGGCATAACTATGTGTAGTACACACATATTACAGATGACACTACCAACTACTCCTTTTTGTTTTTCCACGCGTCACATTGGACTGCAGATAGCCTTCACTACAGGGAAGATCTCAGAACCTCGAACCCCTAAAAGCAAGCGAAACATTCGATATTTTCTCGTGACGTTCGACCTAATAGTAGCATGAACATCCATGTAGACTGCGTTGTCGTCTCGACACACTCAATTTTCACTTATTTATGTTTACTTATTTATGAAGGCGCGTGGCTGAGTGGTTAGATAATTGGATTCGCAATCGTGAAGTTGAGAGTTCGATTATCGGACCAGGCGATGCGTTATGTCCTTGATCAAGACATTTTATTTCACGTTGCTCCTTCTACCTGGAGTTGCGACCGATGGAGAGTATTAGCAAGTGGAAATACCAACGGAAACATTGTTTCCTCGGTCCGATTTGACGAAAGTCGATCGCTTTATATATATGTATAACTGATGTTACATTTTAAGAGGGAGAGACATATATACCAGAAATGGACTAATATTTAAACTTCATTTCCGAACAGTTGAATGACACACTAATACGAATTGACCGCAGTGTGCAGACTATCTGAAGAAAAAAAAAATTTTAATGACAAATCTTACTCCAAATCAGACAAAACCACACCCAAACACGGAATTCCATTAACTCCCTAACACATGTACTCACACACACACACACACACCCACCCACCCACACACATACATACACACACACATACACACACACACACACACATATATATATATATATATATATATATATACATATATGGGAAAAAGTATGACCCCGACGGCAGAGCTCAAGCCGTTTCGACGGCTATTTCTGGGCTCATATATATATATATATATATATATATATATATATATATATATGTATGTATATATATATATATATTTATATCTATGTATGTGAGTGTCAATACTGACACACACGGACACACATTGAAATGGGAACATCTGTTTTCTACGTTTTATTTCTCTGCTGTCATTTATCAAGGCACCAATATCATTTTTTAATGGGCATAAAGTCATATTTCTATGACCACAAGTGCAAAAAACATCGAAATAAATAAGAGAATACACAGGCCGGCTATAACGATTATGTCGCATCATTTGCTGCCATTGCGTTGTTGTAATCCCTTTTGTACATTTAATGGTTCATGCGTTTAAAATAGCTTGATGTAGTTGTTCGTTTACTTTTGTTTTCTTCTACATGGGTTTATGCTTCATTCGCATTCTTCAAGATAGCAAATAATTTGCTTGACTCACTGTATGCATATTTTTCTATCCGAGTTTTTTCTAGGTTACTCCCTTTCAGTTTCTGTTTTTCTCTTTCCCTCTCTCTCTTTCACTCTGAATAGTATACACTCAAACAAACACACGCTCTCTCTACAGATTTTTCTCTTTCGATTTTCTCTCACCTCTGTCTATACTACCTCTCACCCTGTATTCATTTTCTCTGTTTACACCTGTCCATTTTACAATTTATATAACCCAGCTTCCATTTTTCATGCTCGCTCTCTAAACCCATTTTTTACCAGGCCATCTCTTCTCCCTCCATTCAATCTCCATTTCTCTCCACTTATCCCCCTCATTTCCTATCTGCTTTTTCTCTTTTTGACAGCCTCACTATATTGATTTTATCTGAAATATATTAATGTCTACAAACAATATCATTACCTTTTTATGTTGGTCAATGTACTGAATCTTAGGCAAAATCCCTCTTATTTCCTAATAATTCCAGTGCTATTTTATATATTTATTGACTACTTTTTTATTTGTTCCGATGATTAGTTATAAAAGGAGAAAGCTGAAACCACATCCAAAACAGGCATGCCTGCAGAGCCAAAGATTGTCCGCTTCTATGGAGTCACTTGAACTATAGTTTGAGCAATCAATTTTCCAACAAATAACATCTTACTTGCACTATGAATGGCATGTGGTTTCAGGTATTATAAACCTAAAAAAATATGCATGAAATAAATAAATAAATAAATATTCCAGTACATACACTTGACATCTTATTTGTATTTGTTCAGAGGCGAATTCTGATTAAAATATCGATATTATTAATTTATTGCACATATATTGAGGGTTATATTTGATGAGAGACTTACCTGCATCACTAATCATAATTGAACATGCCAGAGTTACATTAAATATAGAGTTCCTCTCTCTTCTCTGATAGAGAATATCAATCTCGAGACATCCAATTACCTGCGAAACCACAACGTATTAACATAATAAATATGGGCATATTTGATATTATTCATGTCCATGCAGTTGTAGTGGTTTTGTTAAATCTGGTACAGACCAACGCAGAAAACGACAATAGAGTTGATGGTTTCTATTTCAAGCGAAATCACAAACGTCTAGTGGATGTGTACAAATCGATTAGATCAACGCTAATTCTTTTCTATTAATTACATGGTGGATTGGCAGTATCAGTAGAGGTTCGAACGCCCTGCTTTGAAGAATAGAGTTACCTCCCTGTATGACCTGAGTTCAAATCCCGCCGAGGTTAACTTTGCATTTTATCCTTCCGGGGTCGATAAAATAAAGTACCAGTAATGCACTGGGTAAATGCTGGCCTTGTGCCAACAAGTAGAAACAATTCATTACTTGTATCATAGGCAACAGATTGTCAGAATCGGTAGATGGTCGGACAAAAGCTTTGCAACATAGAGTTACGGCTCTTTACATTCTGAGTTCAAATCCCGCCGAGGTTAACTTTGCTTTTCATCCTTACGGGGTCGATAAAATAAAGTACCGGTAATGCGCTGGGGTAATTGCTGGCCTTGTGCCAACATTAGAAATAATTAACTACTCTAGAAAGATAAAATGCAACTACCCACTCAGCAATTCATACATATCTGTAAAATCTAACGCCTTCGCCGAAAGAGTGATAACAACAATGTACACATCTGGTCATATTGAATAAATGTCAGAAATTATTACATTAATTCAATGGTTAATAGTTGTCGATTATTGATGTTAGTTTTTGCATATAGTAAAAACACGAGTATTATTTTAAAGTTAAGCTCTGTGGGGTTTTTAAGATATGCGCTTGTAATGATTTTTAAAGTTGATTCTATAAATGAAGTGAATTAAAATAGATCTGAAACTAAAGAGTTACCTTGCTGACAGTTTACTTCATCTGCTCGCGTCAATTATACATTAAGATAAATTATAAACCACAATATAATTCGTATTTATGATTAAATAAGAAGTTAAGCGAAAATGTTTTAGCTAACTTTATGGCACTCATCTGTTCAGTTTCAAATTATATTTTGTAAGATTTAGCCACATCTATACCAGTACATTTATTGGAGTTATGCTGTTATATTGTGTCAATGAAATATGAGAAATAGACATTTTGGTGGCTTAATAATATATCCTTTACTTGACTTAGAATATGTTGATACAAATATAGTGTGAATACAATAATTCTATATTGACCGGCTTTTGTGGATGTATGCTCAATAAGATATTAGAGCGAGACGTACACATTCCCGACACCAATCATCACATAAATATATATGCACGTGGCAACAGGTCCATGTTGATATTTGCCTTCGTTTCCATTGTTACAAATGTCTTGATATCTGTTATTTTTTTACTGTTTAACTATACAATATCTCAGTTGCATCTGACTGAAATGGAACACTGGACAGACATGACTTGTCTTAGTAAATATTTGTAAATATTCATTCCTATATATAGGAATACAAATTTATATCGAAACGTGTAATTTGAAACACCAATAAACATTTAATCGTCAAAGATTTCATTTAGTCTGGTAATTAATTTCTCATATTTAGTAGCTTCGTTGACATATATATTCTAAACCAGAGCTTCTAGAAATTAAAATTGTTTAACGAATCGAATACTTACTAGAAACGTTTGTACATCGAGATTAACGTTGATGAAATATTTGTTTTTCGCGCAATTACTTTGTTTGGTGAATCGTCTTCAGCAATAAGCTCAAATTTTAATTTGCCTTGATTAGAAAGTAAGTACCAGTAAGAACTTACATTTAAACATTTACCAATTTCAGAATAAACGATTTTGTACGAAACGTAGACACCGGGAAAACCGATATATAAAAGTGGCTTCAATATATAATTATAAAAGACTCTATTTCTCTTGAGTAATATGGGCTGAATAAGGCGTAAAATTATGGCAATAATTTGATCGATTTATCTGCAATGAACTGAATATATGTGCTACAGTTGACCTTCAGAATAACTCGGTGTATATAAGATAAGTAAATTAATGAAGAGTTGATAGCATTCAATCTGTAATGCTGCCAAATATCAAAAGTAATATTTAATCCAGTGGAAAATGTGTTGGTGGGCAATATCCATGTATAATAGCAAAAAGAATCTGTGATAAAATAAAAAAAATTAATTTAAAGATATACAAACGCAATGATCACATCCCATCATCTCTTCAGAATGTTGAATACTTTGAAGAAATTAGAAAGAAAAATATCTATATTTTGAAAAACTCATTGACATACGACCATTGCTATATTTACATCGAAGGAAAAACAATATTGAAGTTAGGTCAGTAATAATGTTTACGAACGAATTCATTTTATAAACTTTCTCTAAAATCAATACCAACAACACTGCCACTGTCAATAATAGTAAAATGAAAAGAAAACATACAAGCGAATATAGCAAAAGATCCCAGAAGTATCAGTCTCTTATAGGTTAGTAATAAAATCAGCCAAGTAGCGTAATTAAATATCGTAAATATCCAAACTCAATTCATACGGTATTATAACTCCCAAAGTCAAATATTATGAAAAAAATGACGGTAAAAAATCATGTAGGTTATGAGATAGATTTTTTAATATGGAAAGGAAAAGTATCAGATTAACCGCATCCCCCTCTTTTTTCTTTCTGTCTCTGTCTCTCTCTCCTCCTCCTCTCTCTCTCTCTCTCTCTCTCTCTCTATATATATATATATATATATATATATATATATATATATATATTGGTAAACGGAATAGAAAATGCTGACAAATTGTTCATAGTTGAAAAATGGTTTAATTAGGAATAAAAGAGTATTAGTGATTGTATGGGTTAGTAGTCAGTTGTGGTTTTAAGTTTTTAAGTTTTTACCGGTTGCGCATTTCTAAATGCTTTTCAAAAATAATTTTGAGATAGAGTGTCCGTGCTGTTTGCTCTGATCTGATTAGTTTTGGGAATTCTACCTGTTTTTATGTTAAAAAAGTGGCTCCAATTTGGAAAATTGTATATATATATATATATATATATATATATATATATATATATATATATATACAAATATTAGTGTGTATATATATATACACACATATATATATAAATATACATATATATATATATATATATATATGTGGTTAGAATATCTTAGAAAAGGATCGCGGGACACAGTTTATGGGACACAGTATATAGGCAAATACCAACAGGTAGGATGGTTGGATAACATCCATGGACACGAATAGTATGGGGGTGTGTGTTAGTCCTAAGACGACATGACTGAAGGCATGATTGAGGACCAAGCCCCACGAATCTCCCAAGAATAAATGTGCAAAGCTGAAGCTCCCCCCTCTCTCTTTCTCTCTCTCTCTCTCTCTCTCTCTCTCTCTATATATATATATATATAAATGAGAGGTATAGAGATTGTTTTAGCAAGAAGCTAACGGCATTCTATAACATATATGCGACTATAACGTCAAGATGGGAAAAGTAGTTAACGAAAGATTTCGGAAAAATAACTCAAACTCATCTCAAAGGAGAATCAGAATATAAATTCATCCACAGAATTTAGTAAAATCCAGGGAAAAATCTATAGACCTTAAACTCAAGATAAAATAAAGTTTGAAACACTTATCCTTCAATTTGGAATAACATCAAATGCTCTGTATAGTCTTAAAAGACTATTTCATGAAAACTTTCAGTGGAGATGGTCACGGTTGGAATTTCATTCATCAGCAGTGCTCAACAGAAACCAGGGCTCTCACAGTAATATAATCCGAAAAACGGAATTCTAAAACTGGCTAGTTCGCCTTCATGTGTATTTACGAAAAAGCACATGAGGAAAACACGGAGCTAGTGAAGTCAGGATGGAAGTGAATGTTTATTTACAAGAAATAGCAGTCAAATACATTCTGAAAAAAAAAACTCTACAAAGGAGTTCAGCAAAATAGCAATAATTATCACAGTTTTTATGAAAAAAAAAAAAAAATATATATATATATATATATATATAGTAATAATAATACATTTGAAGACTAAAATCTAAAGAGGTCTCGATAAGGATAAATATATATCAAATATATAAGAACCGTAGAGCAAAAATTTATTAAAATATATATATATTGAGTGAGATATATATATATATATATATATATATATATATATATATATAAAAACAAATAACGAAACGAAATTAAATTTCGTTTCGTTTGTAACTCACTTTTGTATGACTGACGCTTAAACAATTAAGTTAAAGATGTACATCCATATATGTATACTGAAATACTAGTATGTATATGAATACACACACGTATACATATGTAGGTGTACCAAGTTTTTTCACTGGTCACTTTACTGTGAGTGGCCAGCTATTCTGTATGTAAACACACAGACAAACCGGTTTTTAGAGTCATACTGGTTTTTGAGGAAACACCTCTCCTCTATTCTCCAGAAAGCCAGACAAGGAATATTGAACTAGTTTCGTTGTTGTTACAACTCATCAGCAATATTTACCTATCTTCCGGCCTCTCTAGAGAATCGTAAAAGCACATATCGTTATATGCTTTTTCTATGAAAATTAGTAGTGGGCAGACTAATTTGCATAGAGTGTGAGTAAGTACCGGTTCAACGGAGACGATAAAAACAAATAACGAAACGAAATTAAATTTCGTTTCGTTTGTAACTCACTTTTGTATGACTGACGCTTAAACAATTAAGTTAAAGATGTACATCCATATATGTATACTGAAATACTAGTATGTATATGAATACACACACGTATACATATGTAGGTGTACCAAGTTTTTTCACTGGTCACTTTACTGTGAGTGGCCAGCTATTCTGTATGTAAACACACAGACAAACCGGTTTTTAGAGTCATACTGGTTTTTGAGGAAACACCTCTCCTCTATTCTCCAGAAAGCCAGACAAGGAATATTGAACTAGTTTCGTTGTTGTTACAACTCATCAGCAATATTTACCTATCTTCCGGCCTCTCTAGAGAATCGTAAAAGCACATATCGTTATATGCTTTTTCTATGAAAATTAGTAGTGGGCAGACTAATTTGCATAGAGTGTGAGTAAGTACCGGTTCAACGGAGACGATAAAAACAAATAACGAAACGAAATTAAATTTCGTTTCGTTTGTAACTCACTTTTGTATGACTGACGCTTAAACAATTAAGTTAAAGATGTACATCCATATATGTATACTGAAATGCTAGTATGTATATGAATACACACACGTATACATATGTAGGTGTACCAAGTTTTTTCACTGGTCACTTTAATGTGAGTGGCCAGCTATTCTGTATGTAAACACACAGACAAACCGGTTTTTAGAGTCATACTGGTTTTTGAGGAAACACCTCTCCTCTATTCTCCAGAAAGCCAGACAAGGAATATTGAACTAGTTTCGTTGTTGTTACAACTCATCAGCAATATTTACCTATCTTCCGGCCTCTCTAGAGAATCGTAAAAGCACATATCGTTATATGCTTTTTCTATGAAAATTAGTAGTGGGCAGACTAATTTGCATAGAGTGTGAGTAAGTACCGGTTCAACGGAGACGATAAAAACAAATAACGAAACGAAATTAAATTTCGTTTCGTTTGTAACTCACTTTTGTATGACTGACGCTTAAACAATTAAGTTAAAGATGTACATCCACATATGTATACTGAAATACTAGTATGTATATGAATACACACACGTATACATATGTAGGTGTACCAAGTTTTTTCACTGGTCACTTTACTGTGAGTGGCCAGCTATTCTGAAAAAGCATATAACGATATGTGCTTTTACGATTCTCTAGAGAGGCCGGAAGATAGGTAAATATTGCTGATGAGTTGTAACAACAACGAAACTAGTTCAATATTCCTTGTCTGGCTTTCTGATGAATAGAGGAGAGGTGTTTCCTCAAAAACCAGTATGACTCTAAAAACCGGTTTGTCTGTGTGTTTACATACAGAATAGCTGGCCACTCACAGTAAAGTGACCAGTGAAAAAACTTGGTACACCTACATATGTATACGTGTGTGTATTCATATACATACTAGTATTTCAGTATACATATATGGATGTACATCTTTAACTTAATTGTTTAAGCGTCAGTCATACAAAAGTGAGTTACAAACGAAACGAAATTTAATTTCGTTTCGTTATTTGTTTTTATCGTCTCCGTTGAACCGGTACTTACTCACACTCTATGCAAATTAGTCTGCCCACTACTAATTTTCATAGAAAAAGCATATAACGATATGTGCTTTTACGATTCTCTAGAGAGGCCGGAAGATAGGTAAATATTGCTGATGAGTTGTAACAACAATGAAACTAGTTCAATATTCCTTGTCTGGCTTTCTGGAAAATAGAGGAGAGGTGTTTCCTCAAAAACCAGTATGACTCTAAAAACCGGTTTGTCTGTGTGTTTACATACAGAATAGCTGGCCACTCACAGTAAAGTGACCAGTGAAAAAACTTGGTACACCTACATATGTATACGTGTGTGTATTCATATACATACTAGTATTTCAGTATACATATATGGATGTACATCTTTAACTTAATTATATATATATATATATATGTATATATATATATATATATATATATATATATATATATAGAGAGAGAGAGAGAGAGGGAGGTGGGTGGGGGTAGAGAGAGACAAAGAAAGAGCGAGAGAGAGTGACGTGGGAGTATATAATTCACCATTCATTAAAATATCTAATTCAGCAATGTCATTCATCGATCTCATGCTAATATATTATATACATGGCTACTATATTAGAACAGTATAAACATCTGTCTGAACGATAAAAATATCTTCAAGTCCTGTAACAAATTTCAACTATATAACTACCTTTTAGATATTAGTATAACTATATATATTTCTGGCATCCCAAACAATAACATGAATTAGAAAAATATTGACGACTAAACCGCGAACCAGCCAGCTAGCCTTTCACTACCTACCGATATCACTACCAACATAATAGCCACCACCGTAACTGCTACCATTTTGTCTACAATTACTACAACCTGTAACCAACATTGCGTTAGTGTATGGAATTACTTCAAAATACAACCACAAAGATAGGTCCGAACGTGGAAGAGCCGAACCCCACTGTCATCGCCCCCATCTCTCTCTCTCTCTCTCACCATATCTCCTTCTTTCTTACTTTGTTCTATTAGTTGTGGCAAGTTTCACTTAACAGGAACAGTTCTCAATACATATTAGCTGTGCTGCATATTTTCTCATAACCATGCTTAGTCGTCTTTCATATTCCATTTTTCCCGGCATGAATTGAATCAAAGATAATTATCTCGACATATTTATAGCTAAAATTAAACAGAATCTACTGAGCAGCATAGTGATTGTCTGTGTTATCATATCGTAAAATGAACATGTTCCTAAAGTTAATTATTCTGACGTGAGAAAGTTGACAAGTTTAAAGTTTCGGGCAGATCTATTCGTAGATTACAGGTGAAAATATTACTGGAACTGTCAAAGTATATATTGGGAAGATTCTGCTTCAAACGCTAGGCTTCCTGGTGAAATTATATATTCTTCTTTGCCAACAGTCTGCAACCATTACTGCATTGTCACATATAATTGTTTCTACTTTTGGCACAGGGCCACCAATAAACCAGTGCATTACTGGTATTTATTTTATCGAGCCCGTAAGGATAAAAGGCAAATTTAACCTCGGCGGGATTTGAACTCACACCGTCAAGGGACGTAACTCTATGCTGCATAACATGGTGGCCGACTCTCTACCGATACTGCCAATGTCATATATAATGTTTCCCGATTATGTGTTACATATTTCTGAAGTCACTAAGGAATAAGTTTTCAGTAGAGAGACAGAACAAAATGCATGCAATGGAATTTACATAAAAGTCTCATGCGTGAAAGCAATGTGTTTGCAATATTAGAACAAGACCGTCCCCAAATATAATGGTATCTGTTTGAACACACGATTTCATATAAAAAAAGAACTTGGAAAACAAATACATCGCCGCTAAAATAACTAAGATAACTAGGAACTAAAGTAACTAAAATAACTAGAATCTAACTCTAAACGAAATTAAAGCAGCAGCACACCGGCAAAGAGCTAACGTATACACATATACTTATACATACGTATATACAACCAACACTGACACACCCTCTCACACATACTCATTTACGAAACCCCCTTCTGTTCTTCTCTCTCTCGCTCTCTCTCTCTCTCACACACACAGGAATACACATACACATATATATATATGTATGTATGTATATATATATATATATATATATATATATATATATATATATTTAACCATAAAGATTGCATTCAATGAACTTAATGATAGCTGAAATATATCTAAGCCCCCCAAAAAGAGGAAATTCAACAACAAATAAAAACAAATAAAAAACATATATTCTGAATGTAGATGTGACCTAATCAAGCAATAGGCTATTTTTAAGACAGTTACGCTTTGATTGATTTTCGCAAGAAAATATCAATAGTACTATGAAACACGCAGAATTAATAGTATCGTGAAATAAATAAAAAAATCATAATTACAAATTTTAAAAAGGAGATATAAAAGGCAAACCATAATCAATATGAGACGATGTCATTGATTATATGTTAAATCTGATTTGCAAAAGGTGGAATGCCATAGGCTATATAGCTTTTATGTTTTGAAACGAAACCTTGATGAGATCTGATGATTATGCGTGTGCATTACTAGGAATGAGTGTAAGTATATATATATATATATCTAAATATATATATATATATATATATATATATATATATATATATATATATATATATATAAATATATATATATATATATATATATATATATATATATATATATATATACTTACTCTCATGATCATATATAAGTATAGATACATAAGCTTTCATGCGTATATAGATTGAAGCAAGCAGTTACATACACATCATATGGTTTGTGTTTATGTGATATTTTGTATTTTGGGATAAACTCCGTTAGGCAATTGAACACTCTTTGCTGCTCTAATTGCCTATCTATTCATAAACGCCTCTTTCTCTCTCTATCTTTCCCTAATGTATATATATATATATATATATATATATATATATATATATATACATATATATATATATATATATATATATATATATATATATATAAATATATATATATATGTATATATATATATATATATATAAATATATATATATATATATATATATGTATATATATGTATATATATATATATATATACATGTATATATATATATATATATATATATATATATATATATATATATATATATATATATATATATATATATATATATATATATATATGTATATATATATGTATATATATATACATGTATATATATATATATATATATATATATATATATATATATATATATATATATATATATATATATATATAATATATGTGCATGTGTGTATACATTTTCTGATAAAGTGCGGTGCGTATTCAATTGAACCGCTTCTCTGCAGCGAGAGGCCAATTCAAATGCACTCTCAAATGACCAGACAAGATATTAATTGCACCCGAATATATTGTCTGATGGATTTCACGTACCAGATTAATTTAGAACTAGAGATGTTCAAGCTGCACATCTGCTGTCTCGAATTGTTATTGCCAGAGATTCTTATGTTGAAGCTCGTTAAAACATGCCTGTTTGTTATATTGTGATTAGGTGCACTAATGAATCGCAATTGAAGATGATATGCAATAAATAACTGAATGTTGAAAATATAAGTAGCAAAAATATGGATACTTGCTGAATGAAATATTCTCACGATAACCAGATGTGTTAGATTGACATCAGTAATGTGGTCTCCAAGATGAACTCGTTTTTCGTCCGAACGGTTAAGAAAACATTATTCCTGAATGGCGTTTAGAATAATTCGTGATTCGAAACGAGTACGAAAAGGTGGTGAGAAAAAAGGTGA
>OZ024749.1:46623409-46625909 GCA_964016885.1 Eledone cirrhosa
ACGTTGAAGAAATTCGCCAAACCACTTATCTGTCGTTCTCACACAGCTGCTGAGATGGTTGTGACATGACACGATTTAAATCATGTACTACTATTATCCCCAACCTCGCAAGAGAAGTTACACACTATTTGCCTTCATGTGCACATGTATAATAAACCTTATAAATCATATAGGAGCTGCTACTAATAAATAAGCCTCTAACAATAAACGAGTCTCTTGAAAATATAATTTTGCAGTGTATTATAGATGATAGTACCCTTAAGGTTACTCATAATAAATTCAGAATAAAATCAAATTATTATGCATAACAGAGACATAATCTCAGGATCTTTAATTATTGACAATAAGATAGAAAGACAGTAACTATTCCAAACACGGGTGAGAAATGTCCGGCTGTTCATTTCATTTGCAATGCCTTTCCCCTAAGTGTTAACTGGTTCTCAATAATGACGAGATATTTCCTACGAATGTTAAACTATATTTACAATTCTTCATAGGAAAAAAGACCAGTTGTTATTAATTTATAGCATCGATGATGTAATACTTGTCTCATGCTCTCAGCAATACATTCAATAATTTCAAATATTTTAATCCCAAATTTCATTCTGTATTGTCTCCCCTCAGTGGGTAATTATCCATTTCCTTTCCTACGTTGACAAGTATTGTTTTACATTCGTCCATCTGTTTCTCGTTATCTTTAGCTATTTGCAAGAAATTCACGCATAGGAACAAAATCACGCACAAAGAAAAGCACACATTCATGTGCGTACACTCAGACATGTACATAAACACAATATACACTATCTCAAACAAATCTGCTATCACATGAATGAGGAAGATCTATCTCTCTCTCTCTATATATATATATACCAACAATAACAACACTTAGAATGAGGAATGTTCTAATAACTGACCATTGAGAGGAGAAGAGGACCTTTGACACTGAAATTCGTTTGTTTGAATTCATATGACTCCAGTTCCTCAGTGAAATAACAACCCAACAAGGAACTGGGCATATCAGAGTATTGACAATATTATACACCTCAACAACATATGTACTTGTCTATACCATTCTAATTCAAACTGCCTGAAGAGGTCACAGCCAAAGATGGCTGTCACTGAAATATATATAGCAGTAATAAACGAAGCTAAATATTAATCATTTGACTTTTATTTAACTTTATTTTACACTACTCCGGAGTAACCAACCCAACCTGCGCACTTCGTCGAGTGCTCCAGCCTGCATACTGAGGTGTTGGTATACAACCAACATAAACTCAAAATCTATATATATATATATATATATAGCTTTTCTCTTTGTTGTTTACTTGTCTCACTCGCTTTACGCGTTTTAATTGTCCTAATAACTTAATTTAGTTATTATTGCACCAACGTGAGGTATATGATTTTTAATTCAATGAAATATCTATGATCGTTGGCAAATCACTGATGAGGGACTCATTTTATAACATGTTATCCATGTGCAACCTGCAGTATTCTTCTTCCCATTTTTTCACATATATATATATATATATATATATATCCATTCTGCCTTAAAGGTGAAGTACTAATTCTGGACTGTTTGCCATTTGATTGAAAGTTACTATCATGTATATACACAAGTACATATCAAGTACATTGCAACTGTTTCCAATTCAATACGTTTGCATGTTCCTGCTGCGTTAATATAAAGTGTGCTTACGTTGCTATTATTTATCTTTTCTTGTCTTCCGATCCATTCAGCTTTCTTTATAAGTTGTGTGTGTATGCTCCAATATGTCCTCCCAGGAATTTTACATTTCTGTTGGTGTTAGTATATTTCATAATGTTATTTTTTTTCCTTTTCGATATGTTTCTACATTGGTTGTGCGTTTGATTGAATTACTTTATTTTCGTGGAAGAATAGTTAATGTTATTCTAAGTGCCTCTCTCTCCATTCTTCTCTTTATATAATCTTTATATTTGCATCCAGCAATACTTTGTGTTTAATGATATTGTATTTCTTTGTTATTTACGTGCATTTATCTTTTCTTCATTCGATCTTTCGATTTTCATATCGCTTGCTCAGATAATGTTTACGTCAATATTTTTTGTTTGCTGGTTTGAGTGAGGTTTACCATTTATTAGGATCAAACCTGATTCCTCTTGATTCTACCACTGTTCTATATTAAAAAAAAACGTTCGTATTGTGTATATTTGTGTGTTTTTTCTGCACGAAAATACACACTGAATCCTACTACACTTTATTTTATGTAGATCATGTGTTTGCTTATTTTAATCTAAATGAAGTTTACATTGAATCATGTTTACGGGCCTTTTTCTCCCTAATATCCGTCTATCAATTTATTGTAATTTTCAGAGAAAAACATATTTTGGTAAGGTGTAATACACGTGTAGTCTATCTGTATTTTGTTCAAAGTAATTTCGTGGCATATTCAATAGACAATCGGCAAAAGTAAACGTTTTTCTAAAATGCCAGTCTAATATTGGGGGTAGTTGA
>OZ024749.1:46630909-46648409 GCA_964016885.1 Eledone cirrhosa
ACAGTCAACTAAACACAATTAGGTGTAAAATTGAACTTAGAAGAATTGCGTACATACCTCATTACCTCTACCATGGTTTCATCCGTATTTTAAGACATCCGATAACAAGGAATGTCCAGAGCTTCGGAATCATCAGGAGCGAGCTCAAAATAAGATATTTAATTTTCCAAAGTGATCGCGCCAAAAATACATAAAAAAATGGCTAATAATCGTGGATTTCTTCATAGGAGCCTTTATTCTTATAGCTGGGTCCAATTGATTTTTTATATGGTTAATTATACTAATTGGGAGAAGAATTGGTATATATTATATCTAGTGATTCTAAAGACATATTTTATGATAAATATATATATATATATATAACGAAGGAAATGTGGTAAAGAACCAGCTGGACGATAACGCACCAGAGTACTCGATACATAGTGTAGTAGAGTGGGTAATAGGAAAATTGTCAGGACCCCGACAGCTGAGTTCAGGCTGTTTTGACAGGTAGTTCGGATCTAGCTGTCCAAACGGCCGGAGCTCAGCCGTCAGGGTTTGATCCTTTCCTATGTATATATATATATATATATATATATATATATACATATAGATATGTAAGTTTATCCCGGGTACAATGGGGGTAAGCACAGTAAGTAAGGTACTCGATACAAAGCAGACTAGAACTGTTTCATTCGGAAGAAATCATTCAGGAACCCCTGTGTGCGAATACGTCCAATATCGAAGATAATGCAGTGGAATCAGATGTAATTCAACCAAAATTATTAGTTATTTACAGCGGGCAGACTGTATTTCTGGATTCACATTCCTCCAATGCTTCACAAGTGAACTGCTGGTCACACACTCTCACACAAACACACACACACACATACACACATACAGAAAACAAACACACACATATACACACACACAAACACACACACCCACACGCATACACACACACACACACACACACACACACACACATACACACACACATATATATATGTATTGGCAGCAAAGAATATAAATATATATATATAAATGCATCTACTGAGTATATGCCCTTAAGAAAAACATTGCCTGAAGTATCTCGGAACATAAATTGCTTTTCAAGTCAAAAACGTAATAGCGAATGAAATACGATTTGAAAATAATTTTCCTTATCCCTTTGAGGTAATGTATGAATTGATCGATAGTTACTTGGTTTTTCGCGTGGTGAATATTGTGGAAACATCAATCTACCATAAATGTTTCATTCATCTTATTTGGATATAGTTTGAAAAATAGTACAACGTATTATTTGAACTTGTTTACATAAGAATCAATATTATATCACTGTTTTGACAATTCCTTCCGTCAACCAACCTCTACCTACGTATTCCGTTATTATATACACATACATCATATTGAAAGACCTATACTCAACCAGGCTGACTTATATTAGTAATCGTAATGGCAGTGTGTGTTTATTTACGGTTGTTTGTCTCCAATATAAATTTTGATATTCATTTAACGAAGTGATATAACTAATTCCTAATTGGAAATATATTTAATTCTAGATTCCCAAATCCACGATGACTACTTCAGATATCTAGTAAAGCCAATAATATGGGAAATGTATACTATTCTTTTTTGATTCGATTCTACATATTTCAGAAACGCAATCTTCAACGTTTAGTCACCAAACATCTTTCGACTCTGAGTACCAACGAAAACGTAATTTTTATAAGTGATGTAAATTAGCTTTATGCAATGCAGTCTCATTCTATCGTAACTACAAATTCCACACTCAGATAATTGTCTCTCTTCTTATGAGTATATATCTGCTTCTCTCTGTATTTCTCATGTGTTATGTATATATCCACATATATGTGCGTGTGAGTGTGTCTGAATGTATACATTGTATATAACTTATGCGAACAAATGTTCTCCCTGTCTACGAAAGAATATCTTCAAAACCAACTGTTAAATATGTACACCATTTTAGATGCTGTTTATTTTACTTTAGAAAATAGCTGAATTATATAGCTGAAGGCTCTTACAAAATAAACGATAGAGATGAGACAACCATTATGAGGTAGGCAATCGTAAACATTTAAAAAATATAGACGGCCATGGAATCCTGAACGAAATTTAAGCGGTAAAACATCAATTACAAATATACACATATATAAGCACAGTTACCCAAACATACACTGGCACACCCTGACACATACAACACACATACACACACACACATATATATATGTAAATGAATATACATACATATATATACAACGTTAATATTGATATAGCTCAAATTCTATTTCTTTTTGACTTATTTCTAAATTCGTGAAATTTTCGGAATATTCTCGGTGTAATGTGAATTCTTTCAAACTAAACTAATTTGACTTGTAAAATAATTGTTTCTACTTTAGGCACAAGGCCAGCAATTAACCAGTACATTACTGGTACTTTATTTTATCGACCCGTAAGGATGAAAGGCAAAGTTGACTTGTAAAATAATGCAGTTAAATATGCTATTTCTCAAACCTCCAAATGTATTCATATATATATATATATATATATATATATATATATATATATATATATATATAGATATAGATATAGATAGGTAAATATACAATTTTCAACAGTTGAAAATTGCAAACTCGACTGTCACCACATATCATGAACCTGAAGATTGCGAAAGCATGAAAGTACTTGTTCAATTAACACTTAGAATTTAATATTCTATCATACTATTTCATTATAATACCATATTATATATATTTTAAAGGATTGTAAATAAAACGAGTAAATCAGACAAAGTTGGAATTCCTCTTATTAATATATATATATATATATATATGTGTGTGTGTGTATGTGTGTGTGTATATATGTATGTATATATATATATATATATATATACACCTGCAACTCTGATGGTATCCAATGATGTTGTCATGTTCTTCTTTTTGGTAAATAACATCTTACGTTAAGAGGGTGGGACTGGCTTTGTCCAGTGCTTTTGCTCACTATAAAAGCTTCACAGCACAGGCATTGCTTTATATCTGGAGATCTCTCTGCACTTGTCGTCACATGGTACCATGGGCCCAGCACTATATGTCAATAATTGACACAAGTGTAGTGTTTGTACCAGAGTTTTCAAGTCGCTGGCTGGACTAAAATTCACACTCGTTCAGCGCATCGGTAGGGGTTCTCCTACATGGATATAAAGTAGTGGCCGTACTCGAAAACGAGTTGGCAGCCACCATATATATATAAATATATATATATAAAGTGAGAGTGAGCTGGACGAGAGAGATAAGGATTACACCAGTTTTAAATAGTGAGAACATTATTCATCAGAGTACTCGAATATTTTCCAAACTGGAAATAGCTATTGAAACGGCAAGAGGTCAACATGAAAAATGATTCACTCATAATGATAAGCATTAAACGTTTTTTTTTGCTTGCCTGTGATATGTATTTGTCTTTGCCTGATATATTTTCGCATAATTTTGATAACAGGGATAAACGTGAGTAGTTTAATTACGGATTTCAAAATTATTAATCTAGATTAGGAAAACTGTTAGTGTTATTTCTCTTTACAGTGTTTTCATATTATGATACACAACATGTTTCGTTAAAGATTAAATTAATTATTTCAATAAACATATATGTAACATGAAACATCCACGTGTTCGCGTATGCCCCTTGTGTTAGATAACATCCAATCCTCCCTGAATATTAAAAAGTTCTTGAATGGAATACTATTGTCTATAATATCTTAGAATATCCGAGGCGAATTGTGGCAATTATTTAACTGTATGAAATAAATGGATTGTGTAATTGCAATCTATTCTATGTATATACTTGGAACATAGATGTTATTTAAATAACACTGAAACATGTGTCCTCAAGGTCGTGTAAAATGCCTGATGCACTTCAATTTCTTATTAGAAAAGAATTGGCCTACTGATAAATCTAAAGTAGCTATCTTACCTCGAAAACAATTAACTAATTACAAGTCTATCAATGACGATTGTGACATTTTCCTTAGAACTTTTATGTAGGTGGAATCAATTCTGATGTCAACAGCGAACAATTAGAATATTTCGAATATTTCCTAAGAATGGGTATTGTTACGAATTGGGAAATACAGAATTCTCAATAGTAGAACCAAATTTATTTCCATTAAGCAGAATTTATTCAGAACTGAAGTTTTCGCTCGAAACGAAAGTCAATTCCTTGCAGGATCAACAATTGATAGAACATATTCTCTGATTAATAATATTTCAAAATCGTGCCTGCGTGAATATTGCCATTAATATGAAATCTAAATACAGAAGAATGCTCAATAATGTAATACGATTTGCTTATAGATACACAGATATGTATATATATATATATATATATATATATATATATATATATATATATATATATATATATATTATATATATATATACATATATATATATATACGTGTGCGTGTGTGTGTGCGTGTGAGCGTGTATGTGAGTTGTGTGTAATGGCGTATTAACGTGAGATACACTAATGTGAATAGGCAACACTGCAACATAATAATGGCTCTGTATATTACATTGCTGCTCTCTAATGTATCGAAATCCCTCCAATTAGAGGGTAGAACTATTGCACACATACCATGTATATTGCAGCGGTAAAAACATATTTCATTATAGGACTTCGGTTTATCCCATAGCGACACAAGTTTAGAATTACTTATATTGAGGGATAATAGGATATTTGAAAGGAAATTATGTGACTTTATCATTCATATTCAGACAATAACCGGAGATGTTGCTATTTAATCACCAAGATTGTTTAATAATTAACAGTAGCAGTGACATAGACATACGTATCTTGCACATACAAACATTTGAATACTAACAATATGTAGGTTATTAGGTTACTCCTTTCCCAAATCTGATTTATTTCAGAGACAATGTAGTCTTAATATAGTGCCTCAAATGGTGCATTACTATATGATATGTGGAAATAACTTATAATTATTTAAAAAATGCAAGTTGCCGTGCTTCTGTCTCTTAAACGACTTCTGTCATTTCATGAAATTCTCAGTATATCTCCTTCATTATCTTACATTAAGACAGTCAAAACAACAGCAATTATTTTGCAGTTGGCGTTTCGCCAAACCGAGCTATAATATTCCCAATCGGAATAAGATATATAATTTTCCACTTTTAGAAATTGTCTCACCAAAGCTTGCAAATACAATATAAGCTCAACGGACAAATGTATGTTAAACTAATAATTCCAGGCATTAATTTCAGAAGTTTGTTCCATGATTCTCTACGCAGTGGAGAAGAGGAAACAATAAAGAGGCTGCTCTGGATGAAAGAAAATACAACGAATTTGAATACATATATTCATCAAGACAATTACCACTCTAATCTAGAATAAGATATCATATATAATCTTACCAGAAAGATACATAACAAAATCAAAACCTTACCTAACTTACTAAACTTGTCTTTCCATCTATACTTATAAATGTTTCAAATCCGACCAGGTTATAAATAGGCAACCAACAGCACATACATCCTATCTAGAAGGTGGCTATATGATATATACTAGAGACACTTGCCCATTGCCCACCGACTTACAAACTTCAGTGCGATTTGCATTCAGAAACATTATAGATTGTTTAGAGTATTAATTAATCAAGGATCAATGATTCTAGATCGAGAGGAATTGCCTTATAAATGTTCGACAGCTGAGATTATATTGAGATATGTATGGCATCTGAATCAAGTATTAAATACACACCAGAGGTTAACGAATCCTTTGGAGAATGAAGGTAATGTCATGCAACAAGGTGAGGATGTTTTCATAGAATGAGTATTGAGAATTTGGTCTTTCCAAATCAAATTCCCTTAATACCGAATGTGAATCAGGTGGTCAAATCAGTTCTATTTGAAATCAGCGTGGAATGAAACGGTATATCAAAGGTAATGTCATGTTAAGAAAAACACCACCACTATACTGTAGTGAACAAACGAAACGTATGCACCAGGTACGGCGCCTTTGTAGTTTACTGGCTTTAATAATTGTATTTGAACTCACCCTATAGCCTTGGGCCTTGCGTTTCCTTGGATATTCTTGACTAACAATTTACTACACACACACACAACACACATATATACATATATATATATATATATATACTATATCCATATATATATATATATTCATTTCTGTATATGTGTTTGTGCATCAATGTGTGTCTCTGTGTGTTTATATAATTTAAACTAACAATATGAAATATGTATTATAAAAAAAATGGATGCACATATTCAAAGACAGACCTGTAAATCTATTTATTTTACGTACGACGATATCCAATGCATTATAAACGTACAATCATTAATTTCATGGGTTAAATTAATCGTTTCAATAGAGAGCGGAAAGAAGATCCTGAGAATGAAAGCTGATTATCGACGCCTTTAAGTCTCTTCATATAGATTGCATGAGATAATGGGCATTATTTGGAAAGGAAAGGATAGAAATGGAAAATGAGTTTTTAAATATTCTGAAAAAATATGTATTCTGAAGTGTGCGTCATGTAATATGATTGCAGTGCAACACAGAGTTAATCATTTTTTTTTCTACTTTTTTGAGAATCCGCGTCATCCTCTCATCTTTCCTGTAATTTAACTGATGTTTTATTCTTATTTTTGCTGCTAAAACAATCTACAAAATGAACAACGTTTGAGATATTTGCTCACGTATATAGTAACATGCCTACGCACATATATCTTTCTTGATAGACTCGAAATGCTAGCGGTATATCTACTTCTCACGTTTCAAGTCGTCTACACATATTTCAACCCTATTGCAAATTTCCTTCGATAATAATTTCCTCGTCTTTTGCATCAGCCTTTAAGCTTTTTATATGTTGTATTATTTCCCTTTCTCCCCCTTTTTTTTCTACAGTTTGATTAATGCTGGTGTTGCAGCTGAGGAAGTTATGGTTGTTGAGTGGGGAAGTGCTCATTGTTGTTGCTGCCACTACTCCTTTCTCTTTTGTTTTTATAGTTCGGCTTTTTGCTGCTACTGATGATACTGCTCTTTTCCTTCCTGTTTCACTGAGACATTCCTCTTTACCTTTCGCCCACCATACTTTTGTGTAATTCTGTTTAAACTAACCTATCACTTTCCTCTTGACTCTTTCAAAAGCCATCAACTTTAACCTTGATGCCATGCCGATTACATTATGAAACAAAAACAAATTTAAAAGTAAAACAGAAACGAACGAGAGCAATACCCAACAAAAGATAGCGCTGACTTCCTCTAAATACAAACGATTTACATATTGACCCCTTTCAGCTATAATTATATTTCCAAACAGCGTTCTCGTGGATATTATGGATGGATGCCAGCGTAAAATATTTGCCAACTTTTATCTGGTCGATGCAAATAAGTTTAAGTGGATGCTGATTGAAACCATCTAAAATATTTAAAAAAAATACTCGAGCAACATAAAATAAAACATAAATAAATAATATAATATAAAATAAATTATCGCTGAATTAATATAAATTTTTTGAAAGTAAAATGGACGTGGGGAGGGGAGTATCCGTTTAATGTTAAATTGGTATCATTCACTCTTAGATTTTATTGCCTCCGAACTAAATCAATTGGACACATGGCAAAAAATAAAACGTTGAATATATGCCTCTAATACCAGTAATTACCTTTTCGAATATTCATTGTGATGGACAATTCCATCATGTCAGATTTTATGTCATTAGAATAACAGTCATCAAGTAAAAAGTCTGAGAGGCAAAGTAACAATAAAATCAGAGAGAGAGAAGCAAATGACGTATACTAGAGAGAAATAGGGTGCGAACTATATGGCAGAGGCATGGAGTTGTGCAAATAGAATTATGGAGAATTAAAGAGAATTGGTATGTTTGTGTCTTAGCCAATCTGTATGCATGTGTGTGCGTGTTTGTGCATGTGCGTGCATCTGTGCGTCAGAGGGAGAGCGAGAGGCAGGGTGTAAATAGTGAAATAGAATTAATGAGTGAAGTCTCGAAATATTTTATAACTCTCAAAACTCACGCTATATTTTACAGCCTTCTGCTGTAAACCTTTATTGATTTCTTACTGTCTCCCATTGCATACACCACATCGGATGCGTATACTTATATATACATAAGTACAGTCCTTCACTTGCATATATATATATATATATATATATATATATATATATATATATATATATATATATATATATATTTCGTTTCTGAATTTGTTTAGCAAGGTTCTTTATCTGAAAACGTGTGTTGAAACCGATATTGTTATGTCACTGAAGAGTTCACATAATGTGTGACGAAAGAACTTTGACAATATATGAACAATCGTCTGGTTGTGGAACCAACCAACCAACCAGATATTTATAAATTCCTAAATTTATAAATTTAATTTCTAATAAATTGAAGTGAAAGTAACTGGTGCGTGTGTTTCTTATTGGCAACATGACCCTCCCAAAGCATAACAATATATATATATATATATATATATATATATATATATACTTATAGATATTACGTATATATATATATATATCCACACACGCACGTATATATATATATAAAGAGAGAGAGAGAGGGAGAGATATAGAGGGAGAGAGACAGAGACAGAGAGAGAGAGAGGGAGGGGTGAGAGAGAGAAAGAGAGATGGAAATTAAGAGAGACACGAAAAGCGATATACTTTTGCAATCTTATTAATTTAAGGCTTGTTGAAAGAAAGCAACGGATGTTTGAACTAGCAGACGCCAGTCCTTCACGGAGTAAAATTAAACGTACATGAATACGGCGTGGGTAAGGTTGAATAAAAAGGGTTTCATCATGATGTGCGATCTCACCAGTCTTATAGGAGTGCAGGTAGAACGGTACCTGATGTGTTGGTGCGGATAATTTACACGGGGAGAATATCATACATATTAATTCAAATGTTAAGAGCTTACCATGTGCCATTTGCAGCTTGGAAATGAAGGAAAATATTTGAAAAAACACAAGTTAAGTGAAACGAACACCAAGCTATATCTTTTTAAAAAAACTTCCACTATTGTCGAGAAGATTTTCTTTTCCAATTTTCCTTATGGAGAAATCATCAACCACATGTTAAATATATCCAAATGATTTTCAACTGCGCTACCTTCTTTCATTCGAAACAATATTCCAACGATCCAAGGTACTATTTGCGTGCCAAAATATATCAGATAGACTCGAACCATAATCACGACAGTAATTTGGGAAACGAATAAAATATAAATCTCTATACTGCAGCAAACAATAGCTAATAATCAACAAGATACATACAAATATATTGAAGAACCGCAGGTTATTTTTCATTGTATAGTTGAACTATAAAATGCTTTTGATATCATAAAGAATTGGTAGATAATACAACCATTAAATATAGACACATTTCAATAATCACTTTTAGTTGATATTCAAAAATTTACCAAGTCATATTAAACAAATTTAGAGAGTTAAGAAAATATTAATAAAGTCGAATATTTTACATTAACTAAAATAAATCATGCAGAGTGATAATGTGTCTATTCTGCTCATTGAATTCGCGTTAGAGTAGTTATGTTCATTTATTATTCTTTTATTTTTACGTTTAAGCCAGACATATGCGGACAGGCTGGTTTAGGGTGTATTCGTTCGATCAAATTGAACAGACTGATCTTGAGTCTATTCGTTCGATCAAATTGATATTAGCAGATTTTTGAAAAGTTTCGTTGTTTATCATCGATCTCTTTTTTGTCGAAGGCTAAGTGGCAGCATAGAAACAGAGAGTGATGGAAACACTAGGCACACACACACATATACACAGAAACACGCAGACTTATATATTGTTTATCTCCTAACAACCTGGTGAAACAGAATATCTCTCCCGGCTCGATTTCCACCTAATAATAAGAGAAGGAGCCGAACAGAAATGGAATTGTCATGTGCACTGAAATACCCCAATGCATGTCTTTAGTCCTTCTAACAATTTTGTCGATCCACTAAGATGGGGACGAAATTAAAAATAGAGCATAATTTAGGCAAAAGGTAAACATCACTAGAAGGAATCTGTCGAATATATCAACCACAGTATTTTATTGGTAATATATTATATCGATGCCGGAAGAGTGTGAAGGTAATTTTACATAGGCGTGATTTGAACCCAGAACATAACAAGCCGGTAGACATTGAAACGTTTTATCCGGAGTTGTAACAATTCTGCCAATTCCCATCTTTTATGGTGGTATTAATTAAACTAGCAACTCTGAAACATAATCGGTGTAAGGTCATTCAATTTTAATGTACGTATTTCTCCCTATTCCCTATGTATTCGACGGCAGTTTTATATCTCTACCTCCCCCTTTTCTCTCTGTCTCTATATCTCTCTCTATGTATATATATATATATATATATATATATATATATATATATATATATATATATATAAATATATATATATATTATATACATATATTATTTCTGAAGACAGCATATATATGTGTTGGTATGTGTATTTCCTCCGATAGTTTGTAAATTTTTCACATAGATCTATATGATATACATACCAACACACACATGTATATCCTAGAAACGGTCGTAAAATGATGCATTTTTTAATATAAGGAACTGTTTCTTTGTTTTTATTCATTGTTTTTCTTAATTTATATATATATATATATATATATATATATATATATATATATATATATATATATTAACATAACAGATTAAAGTGTAAGCAAAGCATCGCTGCTTTCACCCTTAACGGGATCTTCTGAAATTATCGAGCCCTCTTTGGATTTTAGTTTTCAAATCTATTATTATTACTATATATATATATATATATATATATATATATATATATATATCTGTCTCCTCGTCCTTAGTCAATCTAACTTTATCTAGATTTTTGTAAAATTACTGATTATTTTCTTAGATAGTATATACTTTTGTTGTATAAGATCTATTTACTTATAAACATACTTTAATAGTTCGATTTAATTCAAGCCCTTCATATATCTTTGACATCTTCATATGTACTCTTTCTTGTATTTTATTTTTAACCACTCCAATCTAATTTTTTTCTTTCAATCTCAAATTTCCGTAACTTACTGCTCCAGTTACTTGTCACATTGTTGATTTAAAAATGTTCGCTTAATTTATTTCTCAAATTATAGTCGAAGGAAATCAATTCGAAGTTTTTGAAATAGAAAACGAATTTCTAATCCCAATAACTCCAATGAAAATACTTGAATACTTACACCCCCGACCCCACCCACCCACACACCCACAGACACAAACACACACATATATATATGTATATAAATATATACATATATATCTATATCTATATCTATCTATCGATCTATCTATAAATATATATATATATATATATATATATATATATATATATATATATATATATATATATATATATATATATAAATATATACATATATATATATATCACATAAGAAACGGAGAATAAGTGTTGCGACGAATAAAATATATTAGACATATTACAATCGTATTTTTCCTTCGTAGAATCGAGACATATCTGAGGGCCTTGCGACTTCAGAGCCAGTTTCGATCATTACATCGATCGTGCCTCGAGCTGGTCGCCACAGAAACGATTGCAATATGTCTAATACATTTTATGAGTCGCAACACTGATTCTCCGTTTCTTATGTGATATCATACTCTGCTCTGTAAGAGCAGTTAGTGCTCCAACGGCCTACCGAGTACGGACGATTTAAGCATCCACACCAATTATATATATATATATATATATATATATATATATATCTAACAAAGGAATTGTGGTAAGGAACCGGATGCACCATAACGCACCAGGGTACTCAATACTTAGGGTAGTAGAGTGGCAAATAGGAAAAAGTATGACCCCGACGGCAGAGTTCTAGCCGTTTCGACGGCTATTTCTGGACAGAAATAGCCGTCGAAACGGCTAGAGCTCTGCCGTCGGGGTCATACTTTTTCCTATATATATATATATATATATATATATATATGTATATATATATATATATATATATATATATATATATATATATATATATATATGTGTGTGTGTGTGTGCGCATGTGTGTGTATGTGTGTGAGGTTTTCAATGTAGTCTCTTCATATATAATGGACAAGCTTGTTTTCTTTTGTATAGTATATCAAAGATACCAGTATACGTTGCATCATGGAGTTGTTAAGCATTAGTATGTTTTCAATTTGAGATTGAGATGTTCAGACGGTCGTATGACCTAAAAGGGTTTTCATCCATTCTTCTACTCCAGGCAATCTCAACCAACACGTTCTTTAGATCACTCTATTGAAAGTTAATAAAGTTAAAAACTATTTGTATTATTTAGTAGTATGGCTTTACTAGTAGTAATTTATCATACACTGACAGAAACAGCGTACAGATAATGGATTTGCATTGTATGGTCCGTATTAGGGTTTTTCAATCGCACTAAAAATGTACATAAACTAACATATTTTATAACAAGACAAGTCAATAGAGAAAAAGGAACAATGTCGCTTAGGTAAAGTAAAAAGAGTATTACTGATTATATATATATATTTCTGTTTGTCTTCACAGAAAATGTGTAATGCAAGATTAACCTTTTAGGAAAGAAAATGGATACATGTATCAGTGCGTAAAACATTAAATAATAGTATAATGAAAGATTTCTAAATGTTGAAATCTGAAATGCAACAGAGAAAATAAATTTCATATATATATATATATATATTTATTAAAATAACAGATTAAAGTTTAAGCAAAACATCGCTGCTTTCACCCTTAACGGGATCTTCTGAAACTAACAAAGTCAATCTGTAAACGCAGAAGTGGATGTTTCAAAAAACGTTGCAACCGGAGGAAGACATGAAGACGATACTTTGGTTCGTGGAAACGTTTGCTGGCAAAGAACGGGAAATTTATTATTATTATATATATAGATACATTTATTATTATTTATATAGAATTTATTATTATTTAAATTTATATATATATATATATATATATATATGTATATATATATATATATATATATATATATATATATATATATATATATATATATACACATGTATATATGTGTGTGTGTGTCTCTATCTGTGTGTAGGTTGCTGGTAGATCTGATTTTGTTTTTACTTTCCAGCTAAGTGGTATATTTCGATAAAAAATCTATCATTATCTGATGAGATTTTCAAATATAAACGCCAGTATCACTGGCGCTGTCAATACCTGCACAGTAGATCGACATGAGTAATAGAATTATGGCCCCTGTGAATAATTGGGTTACAATATGTAGGTGAATGAACAAACGAACTCTTATATATCCCTGAATAATGCTTGAAAAAAACAATGTTTTTTCGAGTGTTTGATCATAGCCATCTGGACTATTGCTATAATATGTTGTTACATCTTATAGGAGATCTAATAAATGTGGTCCTCGAAAAAATCCAAATGCTGCTATGCGAGGAAGACTATCTAAATGCAACCCTAGCTCGTCAAGTACTAATATGACGGAAAAGTCGAAGTCTTCGGAATGTTTGTCATTGATGAATGACGATTTGAATCAATCTTCATCATACACGCGATTACGGATAAATCTACAGGTAATTACAGTTGTCTTTACTCACCCCATCTCACTAAATACGATATTTGGCAACGTCTTCGTGAAAATATTAACGAAAAGTGTAAACTTCAACTTCAACAGCATTAAGTAACTGGAAATGCAGGTGATTCTCCGCGTTTTCTTTTCCTTCATCACCACTGCCACTGTGAATCTCTTCGCTATAATAGGCGGACCCCCCCCCCCAGTAAGCCAGCAAGCCTCAAATTAATTCAAACATAGGTCCAAGGCAACTCATTTTATGGGAGGTGAAAGTCAGTTACGTTATTGCATTGATATAAGATGATAAAAAGGCAGAGCTAAACTTATCGTATTTGAAATAAAAATATAAAGGACCATAAGCAATGATACAAATATTTATATCGGATACTCTAACGATGCTGCTACACCATGTTTAATTATACGAAAATAGTATAGGCACCCACACATTTTTGAAGGACGTTTATACTTTTGAAAAATCTACATTGTCACTATTTTCTTACGGCATCTGACAGCTAATACACATTTTGGTGCTCATGAGATTTATTTACACTGCTGTATGTGCTCATCAGATTTACTTTACACTGCTAGTCATGTCAGTATTTATTTAATTGAATAATCTTTCTAATCTTCTTATATTGATTTAAGATATTGCCACGACATTTCGTGTATGTTCCGCCAAATATGAAAAATCCAAAAATGTTTACCGTTTAATAGTCATATTAAATTACATTTCAGAAATTGATGCAGCTCGATATTCTAAACAAACTCAAGGTTGAATAACTGTAAAGGTAATTCACTGCAATGAATAACACCTGAGAATGTTTTACTCAATGGAGTGTATAATATCAATATGTTACATGAGACTGGGGCAATACAATTAATAATCTTCTATCGAATTATTGAACAAAATAGAACACACTAACAATTATTATCCGTCACACATAACATCTTATTCTTGTATCATTATTTTTTTTTTCAGTTTTTCATCACCCGCCCCAATCGGCTAATTAAAAAGGGAAACAAAAATAAAAGTAAATGAATATAATTAATAACAAATGTTTAAAAAAAAACAACAACAACCGAGAATTGATTTATCTTCATTTACGCTTAGTTTCTTTAGGTATTTTTCGTATAGTTTATCAACTTATTTTGATATTATATATTTTATAACAAAGATAAGTTCTTGTCGGCAAACCAGTTCAGACGAATCGAATCTTGCGTTCGTTCAAATTAACTCTCGAATAGTATTTACACTTCGCTTAACAATTAAACTCAGTCAATAACGCAAGCAGGAAGCGAATCAGTCAAAAGTAATTGGTTGAAAAATCGCCATTGTGGAGAAAATGATAAGTGGTTAAACCAAACGCAAACAGGAGGAAGAAATAACAGAGAATATAGTAAAATAAATATGGTTGGTTGCAGGTGGACAGGGAAAAAAACTAGTTTGCTTAATACTTGTGTTTGCAGACAAGACAACAAAGCACCCACTGAAACAGAACACAATAAATACAACATTAAAAAAGTGAACTGAAAGAAATTAGAGTGGAACCAAAACGTAAGAAATTAGTAGCAAAAAATAATACACACCACTATACAATTTCACACGTATACACCAAAAAAAGAAACGTATACAAACAGGTACGCATGTGCAATTTTACAAATGCATACAGATATAAGCATGCAAACACAAACATATATACACATACACGCAAACGCATGCATGCGTATTTCCAGCAGACACTGCATTGACTGAAAGACAAACATTGAGTACAAATCCAAGCTACATTTATCAAAAGCGGCCTTTGAACTACATCAGGGCAGCTAATATTGAACAAGAAAGGAAATGAACAAAGTACAAACGAAGCGGAAATTCAACCATTCTCTGAAGCAAACATTAAATAATGAAGTGAAGATCGATCTGGAGAATGAATCTACCGATGCCGGGTTGTGCGCTGTTCTTTATATCAAATAAGAGCGTTAAGATTAAATAACCGCAAATACGTAGCTATTATTTATTTGTCAGATAATATATATATACAGTATATATATATATATATATATATATATATATATATATATATATATATATATATATATATATATATATATATATCTGTGTGTGTAAATGTATGTATATATATATATATATATATATATATATATATATATATATATATATATATATATATATATATATATATATATATATATCAGGCAGATTTTAAATGTATATTTCTCTTCGTGCGTCAGGCTAATCAGTGAATTGTCTTTCTTTATATTTCTGTCCATATATGTGAGGTCTGTTTGATGTATAATATATAATATCTAGTACATGACTAGAAAACAGAACCACCCCATATATAATTGCATTTAAACACAAACAGGAGTGTACACATCTATATCTATTTCTCAATCCCACTATATACGTGCGCACAAACACACACAATCATACACATACATGCCCATACACATATACTCACGCACACATATACATACACGCAAATATATATATATATATATATATATATATATATATATATATATATATATATATATATATACATATATATATATAACAAAGGAGTTGTGGTAAGGAACCAGATGGACCATAATGCACCAGAGTACTCAATACTAAGGGTAGTAGGGTGGGTAATAGGAGAAAGTATGACTCCAACGGCAGAGCTTAAGCCGTTTCGACGGCTGTTTCTGGACTAAAAGAAAAAAACTGTTTTTTAGTCCAGAAATAGCCGTCGAAACGGCTTGAGCTCTGCCGTCGGTGTCATACTTTCTAATATATATATATATATATATATATATATATATATATAATAACTTAGAGTTTACACTCAATTGGGTCATTTACAATTATTTCAACTTTAAGAATCGCTTCTGAGCAGTATAAATTAATATATGATAAACATTTACATGTTTTAGTTGCAATTGACTAATAAAATGGTTTGATAGAAATATCTTAATTCAAATACATATAGTTTGCCTGTACGATCTAAAAAATAATAAATCAATACTCACAAATCCGTATGGGCAAAAGGCCCTGGTACCTAGACACGTTTAAATTTTAAAATACAAACTTTTTCCGCAAATCGGTCAGAACTTCAAACTTTAAACATGTTTCACAAAGGATTGTATAATAGTGAAATAATTAATTAATTAGTAGTGAGTTAATTAATTTCCTGTGTTTATCAATAGGTACCCAGATAAATTAAGTAACTTCACCTCAGAAAAATATGTAAGGTCTGGTTAACGTAGCGAAAATACACGAGGTTTTGCACACGACTTATTCCAGTCCTCTAACCTCCCACACATAGTGTTAGAAATAACAGCCGTTTATATGGGATTACAAATTCAGCTCGACTGAGGGAGCAGTAATATAATATAACTTAGAGTTTACACTCAATGGGGTCATTTACAATTATTTCAGCTCTAAGAATCGCTTCTGAGCAGTATAAATTAATATATGATAAACATTTACATGTTTTAGTTGCAATTGACTGATAAAATGGTTAGAATGAAATATCTTAATTCAAATACATATAGTTTGCCTGTACGATCTAAAAAATAATAAATCAATACTCACAAACCCGGCTGTTATTTCTAGCACTATGTGTGGGAGGTTAGAGGACTGGAATAAGTCGTGTGCACAACCTCGTGTATTTTCGCTACGTTAACCAGACCTTATATATTTATCTGGGTATCTATTGATAAACACAGACAATTAACTAACTCACTACTAATTAATTAATTATTTCACTATTATACCATCCTTTGTGAAACATGTTTAAACTTTGAAGTTCTGACCGATCTGCGGAACAAGTTTG
>OZ024749.1:46650909-46660909 GCA_964016885.1 Eledone cirrhosa
TATATAAGGTATGTTGAAGTAAGTTCCTATAAATGAAGAGCGGCTGGTCTTCAGAATATAATACATCAAGATACATTATCTAATATAACAAAACAGTAAACAAGATTAGAAATTCTTAGATACTTCAAAAGATGTATTATATATATATATATCTATAATATATATCTTTTTCTATGATTTCGTAACAGATGTTTGTGATCTTAAATTAGATAATTTGCTTGATTAATTCCTGTGTATTCTCTTTTACTTTTCTCATTAACCATTCACATTGTCTCATCAGTAAAGAGTATAGACTCAGATGTATACACCTTTACAAGATTAATAACACTGGTGTCAGCTCTAGCTTTCACCATTCTTGTAACTCAATTTAGTCGAACGAAGTTATAAAAATACTCGAAACAGAGATAGCTTGTTTCAGAAATATGAACAAAACCATTAACACATTAACAACATCGATTACTGTTATATATATATATTTTTTTCCTTTTGCTCTCTGTCACATTCTGGAAGGTAGTATGAAGTAATTAAGTCTGTGTCTTATATTACTTACTTACCAGTCTCATAGCGAAACTCCAAAACTAGTATCCTAACATAAGACAGACATGTTACTTCTACTTAGGTTGACCATGATATCTTAAATCTATTGCCAGTATAATGTGACCATCTTTTCAACGAACATTGATTAAATAATTTGATTTAGAATATTTTTTTTTTATCAAATTCTAACTTGGATTAAATATAAAAGCTTTATATCACAGATCGATAGATCTGGTATTGTCCTGTTTAGAACTTTATAAGTGTTATTTTAACCCCCCCCCCCCCCTCCCGCCAAAAAACTGGTTAATATTTCAAACATCACGAAACATTCAAGATTTGAAATCATGACGTACAAATGCGAAACTAAGTATGAAATTGAATAACGTATGATATAAACCACTGCTAACAGAATCATTTCGGCCATTTGTATCCAAACATTATCACTGAATTGCAAATCATATTTAATTGTATAAGGACATATCAATTCATAAGACCTAACACTGTATAAATATATATAAGTATATAATATAAAGTAATTTATGATTTCGTTCAATTAAGTTGAATTCCAGTCAGCTATTTTTGGTATTATTAAAAATTCATAGGAAATTATCATTGAAATATTCCAGTACATTTCTTATGAGACTATAGTGAGAAGTGGATTATTGAAAAACCATTAAGATAACTAATACGTAAATTCAGATTGGACAAAGAGCAGAATAAAGGTGCAAATCACAATTGGCAGATGGTTATTAATTCACTACATGTCCGTCTATACATTGTGTTTATTGAACTTTACGACACTTGATAATTAAGATATATCCTATAATTATGAATGCAATTACTATATATGATGTAATTATAATATAGTCCTGAAAGATCGGAAAGGATATCGTGTGGTATTCGTTCTGGTCTCTTCGACTTGAGATCAAATTGTGTCGGCTTAAGCGTCATCTTCCGGCGTCTACACATAAAATATATTTTAAATAATGAAGTACAACTAATTTTCTGTATATTCCCTTCTTTCAGAATCCATCATAATGCCTTTCGATTATTTAGAAGTGACTAATGGTTGAGCCAGTAGCAAGTAAAAACTTTTGGTTTAAAATTCTATATGCTATTGGGGCTGTCGAAATATGCACGGATGTGTAGTTAATCAACGGACATATATAATAAAATGCAATTAAATAATATATTTAATGGGGACAACTATCCAAATGTGTTTAAAATTCGCATTTAAAATTCGCATATTGATGATATCATTACAGATACCATTGTTGAAATTAAGAAATACAATAAAACCTTCCAGCCTATTTAGTTGGAAAGGCCGTGCAAAATTTAAGGCATCCACTATGCATCGACATAACTACTTTAAGTATTGTAATATCATCATGTATATGGCTGAAGAAAAAGGTTTCTAATAATATTCCTCCGCAGAGAATACATTCATTTTTATATTCTCTTACATAACACACTTTTAAACACAATTGTTCAGAGTGTAATTCTCAACGTCTCCACAACACCTCGATTTCTAGATATTCAGCATTGCAAAAGGACGTTTTGCGTTTTAATATTCATAAGTTTAGAATGTTTTAGTAATTAGGAAAATGTCCTCTCTCTACTTCATTCTCTTTTCATTAACTACAGAATTCACCTCCTTACAAGTTAGTGTAAAATGTAAAGTTATTAATTTATTTATAACTATGGAATTTTTCGCTGTAAAATGAAATTTAATATCCTAATAATTATTAGTGGCGCTCAATATACACACTATGTTGTGTGGAGTTGATGTGATGATTATAACGTGACCCCTACCCCATTAACTATGCAGTACATTAGGGATCCACGTCAAATAATAATCAGATACATTATCCATTAATAATGAGTTCTGAGGATTGTAATCAGGAACTAATTCAAAATGTCACCAGGAATGCTGTCAAGAAATTTGTTTTATTTTAACTTCCCAAGGAAAAATATCTCCAGATCTAGCTGTAGTATTTAATGCCAATAAAGTATATTGCAAAATTTGAAAACTCCTGTTAATGAAAAAACATAAAATAACATCCGACAATTAGAGCGGACATATAAATACCCTAGTTAAGCAACTGAATATAACCTATGACTACCATGAGTCCCACATCTTCAACATAGATAAAGCTGGCCACTTGAGGAAGCCATATGACCTCGAGATGTAGCTTCTTAAAACGCTTGTGAATTTTGGCTTCCACAATAAAATCCAGCATGTATGGGCGAGTGAAGAAATTTGATGTTCGAAAAATATGTCAAAGTACTAACAGTGAAATAACATGATTCACTTTTTAGATAGGGAGACAGCCAAACAACAATTAATGGATTCTAAACGGAATGTTGACAGGAAATTTCTCCTAAGCCTTAGCTTCGATAATAAAATTGGCTACTATCACACAATGTTAGCAGATTATGAAAAGAAGTTAAAACTATTCAATTAGACGTTGATACAAGGTTTTCTAAGAAATGAATGATTTATATTAATTCCAAATGGTTTTATATTTTTATTTTTCCAGGATCAACTATAGTTATTCCCAATTCTATACGCATGGACATCGGAGTAATTAATCAAGCTCAAATAAGTGAGCATTATGTGTATGTGTTTGGCAGAATCGGTAGAGGGTCGGACGGCAGGCATTACAGCATAGAGTTATGAACTTTTATGATCTTACTTCAAATCGCGTCGAGGTTAACTTTGCCTTTCATCCTTACGGGGTCGATAAAATAAAGTATCAGTAATGCACTGGGATAATAGCTGGCCTGGTGCCAAAAGTAGAAACTATTATGTGTATGTGTCTATATGTATGTGAGTGTGAATGTGATTGGGAAAATGAGGGTGAGTGTGTATGATTGTGTATGTGTGTGTCTGTATGTGTGTGTGTGTGCATCTGTGTGCGCGACCGTTGAATCAACCCACATAAAATATGTGAGACAGGAATATAGTTCCGATGTAATTGAATTGAAATTTCATGTGCGACTAATATATAAATATTGTGACAATGATATTTAATTTAAAAATACATTTTAAAAATTACCTTTCATGTCAGGTTCATAATATAATGTTCTATATAATTATAAGGGCGGTGGATTGGCAGTATCGGTAGAGAGTAGGACGCCATGCTTTCCAGCATAGTTACGTCCCTTTACGATCTGAGTTCAAATCCCGCCGAGGTTGACTTTGCCTTTCATCCTTACAGGGTCGATAAAATAAAGTACCAGTAATACACTGGGTAATTGCTGGCCTTGTGCCTAAAGTAGAAACAATTATAATGTTCTATATAATTATAAGGCGAGCCGTCGTCTATCACAAAATAAGAAATACTATAGAAGAAATCATGTGAAAAATAAAATAATGGTTAATGTATATGTTAAGAACTGTTTATCCGATGACATTTCAAAAATCTGTCCTACGGGGTTATTCATAAATATCAATATATCTTTAAAACTATTCATAAATATAAACAACAAACATTATGGAATATGTGTATATATAACCCTACATACGCATATTATATCAGGTAGCCTTCACATGTTACCGTTGATATGTAACTGAAATGAACCTGTTGATTGTTCTGGTCGGTGGTGACTGATGCTGTAACCAGAGCAAACCTGCTTCATGAGGATGGTAATATATGGACGTCCTGCGATATGAAACAAAACGTGGAGGAACTCATATGAGTCACCGGCCATCTAATTTCCGAGATAGAAAGCTATAAACTGTATTTACATTTGTTGGCCCATCTCATGCCACCTCGTTTCATTATGTGAGGCAGTTGTGGAGAAGTTAAACTCCGTGACAATGAAACATTAGGACAGTTGTCCCAGATTTCATGTGGCAAATCTACTTAAATTATTTACTATCAGCAAACACAATATATATGGCTGGTCCTACACCGTCAATTATAAGATTTATCGCATAATTAGTACGGCAGACCATCAGATCAACAATAAGTTCCATCCAAAATTAGCAATCAGCATGTCCATTGAGTCCTTGTTTTTAAGTATATAGCAGGAGATATATATCAATGCGTATGGTAATTAGTTCGCGTTCCTAATATATTATTTATCTTAACTAGTCACGTTGTTTCTTTCATGTACATGTCAACTTTATAAACACAAAGATTATACGTGATTACAATGTATTTTGTAGATACGTGTGCTTTTTAAGCGAAATGAAATATCATTCTGATTTAGGTTGACTTCCATATTTTGTAAAAAGAAATATAAATTATTTCGTCATTTTAGAAGGAAAACATTGGAAAATTCAATAGTAACAATAAATAACACACAGCTATCTATAACTGGTTTTAGTTTCTCTCTCGCACTCACATCATATTCGTCATTTTGACTGTATTTCTCTCTCTCTCTCTCTCTCTCTCTCACTCTCTCACTCTATCTATCTATATACTATATCTCTGTCTCCATCTCTCCTCCACTTTCTCTCTCCATCTCTCTCGCCTCTCTCTCTTTTCCCACTCTCTCTCTATTTATATATATATCCCCTCTCTCCCTCTCTCTCGCCCGCTCTCACTCCCAATCTATCTCTCTCTCTATCTATCTATATACTATCTCTCTCTCTCCATCCCTCCTCCCCTCGCTCTCTATCGCTCACCTCTCTCTATAACTCTCTCTCTTCTCCCGTATATCGCATTATCTCCCTCATTATACCTGGTCCGCACTCCATTTATAGAATGGCTGCTCATTTTCCGAAAATAGTCCAACACAAATCAATTAGTTGATTCCCCCTTGAGACGGTAAAATAGATTATTTCTTGTTATGAAAATGGCACAGAGTACATAACTTGTTTTCATAGAATAGTCTGTTGACGTGAGGTCTGTCGCTCTTTTTATTTTAATATAATGTTTAACTTATTTTATATTATATCTTAAAGTTAAAAATGTTCCATCATATGCATTCCGCTGAACACATATACACACATACAGACACACACCCACACATACACGCACACATGCACATTTATTGTATATATATATATACATATATATATAAATATACCCCCCACTCTCCTGAGCGTGAATTTAATAAACATTTATTGTACTGCCTATCTGTTCTGTCCCTGTTCAATTTTTCATTATATATATATATATATATACATATATATATATATATATATATATATATATACATATATATGTATGTGTATATGTATATATGTATATATATATATATATATATATATATATATATATATATATATATATATATATATATATATATATTTAACGGAAATATAAACGGAAACACACCGAGCATTATAATAATTGTTTCGGTAAATTCATACATACATATATATATGTGTGCATTTATATATATATATATATATATATATATATATATATATATATATATATATTTAACGAAGGAAATGTGGTAAGGAACCAGGTGGACCATAACGCACCAAAGTACTCAATACTTAGGGTAGTAGAGTGGGTAATAGGAACAAATAAGACCCCGACGGCTGAGCTCAAGCCGTTTCGACGGCTAATTAGAATTAGCCGTCGAAACGGCTTGAGCTCAGCCGTCGGGGTCTTACTTGTTCCTATATATATTTATATATATATATATATGTATATATATACATTCTACTGTACGTCTGTATACATATATGTATGTATACATACTTATATATATATATATATATATATATATATATATATATATATATAAATATATATATATATTGTTAAACTTTGGGAGGGTCATGTTGCCAATAAGAAACACACACACCAGTTGCTTTCACTTCAATTTATTATAAATTAAATATATAAATTCAGGAATTTATAAATTACCGATTGGTTGGCTCCACAACCAGATGATTGTTCATATATCGTCAAAGTTCTTTCGTCACACATTATGTGACCTCTTCAGCGACCGGGGATTTTTTTCTTTGTTTTTGTGCCCTCCTTTGTTCTGTCCTAGGCCAGATTATAACAATATCGATTGCAACACACGTTTTCAGATAAATGATCTTGCTAAACGAATTCAGAAACGAAATATATATATATATATAAGAAATAGGATTTCCCTTCAAGCATAGCTTTATACAATATGTCTAAGTATTTCGTATCTCCAAGCAAATACGGTTTGAGGAAGCCGTAGCTATGCAAACACCGGGGGGGGGGGGGTAACGCCCTCTGGTGATGTTTAGCAGAAGCAAGGGGGACAACCGTCTATGCATTTCAGGCTTAACTGGCCTTCGTCAGGACGCTCCCTCCCACCGCTTGCGACATATATATTTACATACGGTATATATATATTATATACATATAATAGACTTATATATATATATATATATATATATATATATATATATATACATATATACGTACATACCCGTCTATTTCATCACATATATGCACGATTACGTCACGGCCTGCTGCGACAGATATCAGGTTCATGTTAACATAGAAGTAATTAACTCAATGAAACCTAAATGGAATTAAGGATAATGTATAGAACATACAAACAATAAATACTAATACTCTTTGTGACTCACATCCAATTGTTATATTTGTTTCGAACCTCCTTATTTGTTTATCCGAATACTTAAATATAAATACGTATATAGTATAACTTTACGTGACTGGTAATTTTATGAATGCTAGAAGTGGATGTAATGCACACTTTGTATCACGAGTTCATTAAGTACATTGATATATATCCTTTGATACAAGAAAGGAAACTCTCAAGAAAGTCTCAGGGTGAAAACAAGTAAATGCCTTCAAAAGTGGCGAACGAAAACACGCGTTGAAAATCTGTGAACATGAAAAAATCACCAGCAAGTGTCTTATGATGTCTTATGATAGATGTCTTATGATATATGTGATATATGTTTTAGCTTATCGTATGGTTATTCATGTTTAAGAGAAAATTCCATCACATTCTTTATATATATCATGGAAAAGCTCATCCAATTGATACTCAAAATTTCACGACCCATGCACACGAATATAAATCCACGCGCTCACACACACACATGTATATATATATATATATATATATGCATATATATATATATATATGTGTGCGTGTGAGAGTGTGTGTGTACAGATATACATATATATATATATATATATATATATATATGCATGTTATATTTCGAATACCTGATGATATCACCGGATTCATACGGAACCCGGTCATTGAAATGATCATAATATAATAAACCTTTCAAGGATTTACATAAATCCACCCTCCTGTCATTTCATTATAATATATATGCATATATGTATATCTGTACACACACTCACACACACACATACACACACACACACACACACACACATATCTCTCTCTCTATATATATATATGTTCTACATATTAAACTGTTTGACAGAATACAAGTGTTATTCCGAGCAACACTTGTAAATCTTAATTAAAGGCACTAGCATGACGCGGAATGTGCAATCTATACTCGAACAAATGAAACGGCAGAAATAGATTAGATAATTGAATAAGCCATCGAAATTACTTCTATAGAAAATATGAGCATTTGCTGCAAAATTTGAGTTTCATCTTGTCTTCTTTTCCATGCATTTCAGTTTAGGAGCTGGCATATATGAAGTAATATTTAAACGTGAGGAGAGAAAACGACTATTTCGAACATTAAAATCATCTATTCATATTTAGGATTGCTAATCTTTCTTTAAAATTTGGCTCTTGCATATGTTGTATGAATATATTTGTATATAAATGTATATCAAACAACACGAGTATTGTCTCACATCTTTCTATTTACCCGTATTTTACTACCACCTGTCATAATGATTTTCTAATAATGCTCCCGTACACCTTTCCGCCTTCTATATATGCCCCATATATATATATATATATATATACATATATATATATATATATATATATATATATATATATATATATATATATATATATATATATACAATATCACTCATACATATTTTTACATATTTACATATATGTAATTATCTCTGGGTGAAGGTAGGAGAAGATGGAGAGGTAATGCTCGGCAGGCAGATACAAATATAAGCTGGGTATGTTATAGTTTGTACCTAGGACTTATTATATATATTATTTCATTTTAATATCATTTAAAAGAATAGGCCAGGTGGCCTATAAAGAAGTAAGTATTGAATTATTCATTAGGGAAAATATTTGTTGAATTGCTCTGGGATCTTGAAGAAAAAATGAAATATTACCTATCTTACATTGCTTTACAAATCTCATGGTTTAAAAAATACATCTCTGCGAAGGACCATTCTGTATTAGCTTCCAACCTGACTTAGCCACCCATTATATCGGAAGGAATATATTATTCTTATTACATTAAAATATATGATCTACTCATCCGTAGAATAATATATACCATCTCTTTATTATTTTTCGAAATGGAATAAGAAAAAAAGACGTAATTAATATCTTGAAAAAAAAAATATATATATATATCAATAGTAATGTAGACGGTATGGCTTATAGAAAATTAGATAGATGATTTCATCTCTGCATAATGTTGTACTCTTATATTCCGCACGCGAAAGCACACGCTCGACCGCGCAAGCATACACACATATGAATGTGTGTGCACATATACTTATACTTACATTCATATTATATATATATATATATATATATATATATATATATATATATATGTGTGTGTATGCGTGTGTGTGTATATGTATGTGTGTGTGTGTTTGTACATGTTATGCATATATATATATATAGAATATGTAACTGCATTCAACAATGTCACCGTTTAGATTGCAAAATTTAACATTTAATAGTGATGTCGCGTGACGTTGCAAATAAATATCTCATTTAACTTCACGACTTCTACTCGAAAACTCTTTTGTTTAGCTTAAACTTCAATTTGTATATTTTATTGAAGTGTTTACAGTTTGCATAATAAACATGCTAGCAGCGAAATATCTACTATTTTATCATTTAAAATATGCTTTTGAATTTCTAAATATTCCTGATGGTATTTACTATTGCGCTAAAACTTTTTACTTTCATCTTATATTAATATAAATTGTCAAGTCATCCATTTGTATTATCTCTTCAAGTGATAATATTCACCGTTGGCTATCTCTCACTTGCAAGCAATATGTACTGTGTACATTTATAAACTAAGAATCAGGTGAATTAGATACTCTATAAAAGTGCTCCTTGTATATAATTGATTATATATCACATTTCTATAATAATTATGACTCAGACATATAAGCAGCACACACACACACACATATATATATATAAGTTTTTTATCCCCATATTCTGAATATTAATCCTACTAGAGCCAAGCTACATTGGTGACTAAAACCATTATTAAAAAATATCACATGGTTCCTGGTAGAAAATAACCGTCCAGTCTCATATTCTGACGAGTTTTCCTGGTCTGTTACCATCACGTGTTCCTTTCTCACTGCTCAATCGGTAA
>OZ024749.1:46668409-46673409 GCA_964016885.1 Eledone cirrhosa
CAATAAAGGACTTTAACATCTGAAACAACTTCGCTTATTCTCATTCTCTCTCTCTCTCTCTCTCTCTCTCTCTCTCTCTCTCTCTCTCTCTCTCTCTCTCGCTATATATATATATATATATATATATATATATATGAGTATCTAGCCCGGATATATATATATATATATATATAGGAACGAGTAGGACCGCGACGGCTGAGCTCGAGCCGTTTCGACGGCTAATTATGGACGATGCGTCGGGGCCTACTCGTTCCTATTACCCACTCTACTAACCTAAGTATTGAGTACTTTGATACGTTATGGTCCACCTAGTTCCTATCCACATTTCCTTCGTTATATATATATATATATATATATATACATATGAGTATCTAGCTCGGATTAAATCTTAAATGGAAGCTTATGCGATGCAAACATATTAAAAACAGGTAGACATAATAGTCTCTCTATCAACCCCTCCCCCCCTCCTCTCTATATCTCTCTATCTCTCTCTCTCTCTCTCTCTCTCTCTCTCTCTCTCTCTCTCTCTCTCTCTCTCTCTCTATATATATATATATATATATATACAGTTTAATCGGGTGGAAGATCATGTAGACAGAAACGTTTTAACGATAGTGTAATTTAACCAAATAACAAATGTTTCGATGATATAAAATGGAGAAATGAGTTTTTGCTGACATCAATTTTTAACATCAATTTCATACATGTTATAATACAAATCATTTCTACTTGTATACCGGGTGCGCTTTTCAAACACTTTTTTATATTATTTTCTTTATATAACACGATCTGTATAATGAGGCTTTATATATATAAGTGTGTGTGCATATATATATATATATATATATATATATATATATATATATATATATATATATATAGATATATTTGTATACCGGGTGCGCTTTTCAAACACTTTTTTATATTATTTTCTTTATATAACGCGATCTGTATAATGAGGTTTTATATATATAAGTGTGTGTGCATATATATATATATATATATATATATATATATATATACTTCACCGTACTTTTGACTAACGGAATTTTAGCCTGATAATGGGGTTTATAACCCTCAGATACACGTACGTCAATACTCATCTTTTTCCATTTATTTGAGGGTTCTAAACCACATTATCAGGCTAAAATTCATTTAGTCAAAAATACGGTGAAAGCTATTCTATTTTCTAGTTTCAATCCTGCTCACTGTTTCAAAACATAATTACTTGATATATATATATATATATATATATATATATATATATGTATCTATATATATATATATATATATATATATATATATATATATATATATATATATATATATTATATATATATATATATATATATATATATATATATATATATATATATAACACATATATATCCTAGAAACGATCGTTAAATAATGAACTTTTTTTGTTTAATATAAGGAACTGTTTCATTGTTTTATTCATTATTTTTTTTATATTTTATATATATATATATATATATATATATATATATATATATATATATATATATATAAATAAATGAATAAATATATATATATATATATATATATGTATATATATATATATATATGTATATATATATATATATATATATATATATATATATATATATATATAAATAAATAAATGAATAAATATATATATATATATATATATATATATATATATATACATATATACATTGATAGCAAAATGCTCATACAAAATACAATGGGAATGAAGTGTTTATGTCTATACGTATATACGTGTGTTTTATATAAAAACACGTATATACGGAGAAACAAATTATATATGCTCCCTTGTTTCAACTTATGCGTACTTTTGATACTGATAAATGCGTCTTAGATAGATGGATGTATCATCTTTAACAAGGATCCCTAAGGAGAATGAAATAACTATATTTCTTTGATGCACTCGTCAGTGTATAGAAAACTATAAATATATGTTAGAGTTCGACATGAGGCCGCTAATTCAGCATTTACATACATGAAAAAAAATAAATATATATATAAATATATATATATAGAAGGTGAGTCTTATTGTAGCAACAAGAACACAATGCAAATATCGGATAAATAGCAGTCCACAGTTTATAGGAGTGGAGTATAAATAATATAAGATCAAAAGATGGTTAGAAGGGTTCCAAGTATTTTATTATGCGCATTTCAAAAACAAATATCATCATGGGATGATATTTGCGTTCTCAGCAGATAAAATAGGGAAACATGATATATATATCCTTACCATTTCCTACCCCACCTCCTTTTTTCCCAATCTCATATATACATCTTACTTTATTTTTCATATTTTATTTTAAAACTTCACTGCTCACAAGTGTATTTTAAGCGTCATATCATGTTTTACTATTTTATCTGATGAGAACGCAAATATCATCCCATGATGGTATTTGTTTTTGAAATGCGCATAATAAAATACTTGGAACTCTTTCAACTATCGTTTTATTTTATATTATATATACATATATATATATATATATATATATATATATATATATATATATATATATATATATTCACATTTACATACATGTAATTCTCGTAAACAAATAATAATTTTTTTCGGGCAAAAACACAATGGACCATATACGCCTCCGAATTCCTCCAACATATTATATAATGCAGAACATTATTGACTCTCGACAATATGTTAGGAATAACGGAATTTTTCGGATAAAAAAACGATAACCTCTCTCGAATATATTCGATCTAATTCTGATACAAACTGAGACATTTTTTCTTAATTTTATGGTATGTTTTGTTAGATATATAACATCATTTTCTGCTGACTTTGTATTTAGTTAATTACAATATATGGCTATTTAACTCGCAGTTCTAGGATCTTGATCAGGTGATATCATTTCAAGGAGTATCTCATTTAGGGCTGTATATTTTTCTCAATATTACAACGTTTTGTTACTGAGAAAATCAATTGTTCACGGTGTTATACATTAAGGAGTACGAGTATTCACGTATATGCAGGTACATTATGTTGATACCACTCTGCGGATTTAAACTAGATAATATGAAATTTAAGTTTCATTTCATGAAGTGGATGCTTCTATCTAACCACCAATGGAATGCGTTTGAAAAATGGCATTTTATTTCTGTTAAGGTTTAACATTAAGTGATAAACTCTGGCGCCCTTCAATCACTTTTCTAGCTGTGGTTTATTCCTGTTTCATTGGCGTTAACCGATTGAGAATATAAAAATTTACCTTGGAAAGAAAGAGTGTTAATCGCAGATTCAACAGTAATGCAGTAACACCAACACACCGCGCCTATCAGATCCCATGTCCTTATAATCGACATTAGTGAATATTTCACTGATGACAAGCATTTTCTTACTTGTATAGCATTACTTGATAGTAATGAAACTTATTCTCACCTTTGATAGATGTCCCATTTGATAGATTCCCAATGGAGACCTACAGTCTTCAGTATGAATTAACCTTTTGCTTATCATTCAAATCCTTACGTTTAGTCAGGAAATTCTATAAATGCATCCACCTTTGATGTGTAAATCTAACTATAAATCGTGGACGACAATCAATATTTCGTACAGTGCATACTTTTTCTTACTTTTCTAATATTTCCTAATACATTAAAGGAGATAGATATTATATCAGGCTATGTCCCGAATGTCCCCTCCTTCACAACTTCATTTTATTCGAAATAATTTACTTGGCATCAGATGATATATTTTACACAACCCCTGTAGTTTTGAAGGTCAACGCCAACTTAATCCATAGCACTTTCAAGGGCCAAGTTAAATAAGCACAGAGAGTTCATTTCGAAAAAAAAAAAGAAGAAAACTAAGAAAACTATCATAGCCTGAAAGACTGAAAGACGTAGATAATATCAAACTGATAATTGCATGGAATCATAGAAGAAACCATGGGATAAACCATAATACTTCCTTGAATTTCATGAAGAATTGCAACTAGCAGGCTTCAATAAGTTTATTGAGGTAACCTATGCAGTAAAAAAGTTAAATGTCGATGTGAAAGACTTAAAAGCATAAGTAAATGTTCATAGTAAAATGTCATATCGTCATGTGCTGCAGGTGTTGGTAGAGAAATGAGTACGAAAGTAATGTAAAATCTACTATGGAAAGACTGCGACAAAAATATAATCCATTTTACTAAATATCTGAAAAACTGTATCACTAGCATTAAAAATATTGTTGAAAATTCGCTAATTATATTTACTTTTGGAGAAGCAATGTAGCAGAGTGTACGTGTTTGCCGGTCTAGAGTGTATGCAGGAATTGTTGTGATGTGATAAACAAGGCACATAAAGACCGAACACGACCTCTTTCAGATATGAATATCCTCTCCTATTTCTATTTGCCTTCTTAAACAGAAATAATGGTAACTGGGCTTCCGTACACGAGATTAAAGATTATGAATTTAACGTGGTCCATGATTTATGCATCTGATATATTGAGTACAACGAGTGAGGTCCTCAAAATTATGGGTATGGAATGTGTAACAACAAATTTATTTAATTTCGAGAGTGTGGTCAGAATTAGCATCTTCATTTTGATCCGTATGTTTTTAAATAGGATATCACACAGACATTCTTCTAACGACGATGCATACAACACACACACACACACACACACACATATATATATATATATATATATAAATCTACACATACGTGTATATATATATATGTGTGTGTGTGCATCTGCGTGTGTATGTGAGTAATTATATACGCATCCATATGGACAAAGCTTGTAATGTCTTCTACGGAATTCTTTTTAGGAATATTACGTTAAGAAGAATGAATCCCGATGTAAAACAACGCACAAAACGACTGAACATTGCCTGATGAGATACACAAATAAAGTTTGTACCGATAAGAGAATGCAGTTGTTCGAGTATTGAATATTATTTCCCTTGTGATATTGAAGTTTCTGTAGATTACATACAATAGATATGTATGACAAGGTGGTATTG
>OZ024749.1:46678409-46683409 GCA_964016885.1 Eledone cirrhosa
TGTCTTGATTGTATATTATTGTGAGCTCTCCACCCCTCTCTCTTTCTCTCTCTCTCCCCCTCTCCTCCTCCTCATCCCTCTCTCTCTCTCTCTCTCTCTCTCTCTCTCTATATATATATATATATATATATATATATATATATATATATATATACACATGTATGTATATATGTATATATATATATATATATATATATATATATATATATATATATATATATATATGTATATATGTATATACATATGTATATATATATATACATATATATACTCATTCCTTGCCTTGATTGCATATTATATATATTGTATATTATATATATACATACGTGTATATATATATATACATATATATATATACACGTATGTATATATGTATATATTGTATATATATATGTATATATATATGTATATATATATATATATATATATTGTATATATATATATATATATATATATATATATATATATATATATATATATATATATATATATATATATATATATATATATATATATATATATATATACGTGTGTGTGTATGTATGTATGTATATGACTGAAGAAGACGCAGTAGTGAAATCAAGACATCTGTGTGTTTGTGTGTTTGTGTGTATGCAGTTATGGTTATTATGAATAGATTCATACCATCGCTCTTTTATATTAACGTGCGGCATCTATGAACATGACCATCACTCCCATCTTCCTACACCTCCGCCCTCTTCATCATTTCATAATCAACATCAATATCCTTATCAGCAACAACATCATCAGCTACACCATCATTACCAACCTCCTCCTCGTCAAGCTCCTCGCCACCCTCCTTGAACTCCTCATCATAATTTTCATCACCATCATAACGGTAATGAAGTAACGAACTGTAGTAGCTGTCTCTACATAAAAGTAGGCAATTATAATAAAGTATTGGTTCAATATCATTAGGTTAATCAGATGGCTCATTCTGTTGAAGAGTTCTATTTTCGTCATATGACCTATGCTCAACTTGAAGACTGCTTCTTATAGAGAATGGAAGAGAAAGGCGTTTACATCAAATTGTATCGTAATATGACGGATATGTTTAAATGATACTCGAAGTGAAATGTGTTCTAAAGTATATCAGTAAAATATTGCTGAAAATGGAAATGAAATGATGGTATAGATAAGTCAGTTACATACACATTCTTATACATATATACTGACACAAACACACACACATACACTCATTTACACACACACACACACACACACACACACACACACACACGTATATATATATATATATATATATATATATATATATATATATATTTATTAAATTTAATTAAAATGAACCGAATTTCGTGAATAAAATGCAAACAAAACAACCGTTACAAAAAGAGACTGATGTATGTAGCTTATTAACTGTAGTATACTTACTTTGCAATCAATATATTTTGAACCACGATTTTGAGAGAGGGGGAATATGGTGGAGTCAATAGGAGGAAGAGAAAAAGAGTAAGATATTTCCTGTAATATGTATGCCTACTTGTTTAATTTTACGTGAGCTAGATTGGTTTTATTTGAATCACAGATGTAGTATTTGTAAATAAATATCTAATTTAGTATATAATATGAATCATTCTTAGTAAGCTACGACATGAATTCTTAACCTTCTTCATTGCACATCTGGAAATAATTCAAAGCCTGCTCTGCTTGATGTGATATTTTAGGCATAGTCGATGGACATTTTATTTTGTTATTCGAAATGTGGAATCCTTAAATATTCTATCTAATGTTTTAAAATCCGAAACAAACACCTTTTCTAATACGATTTCTCTCTCTCTCTCTCTCTCTCTCTCTCTCTCTCTCTCTCTCTCTCTCTCTCTCTCTCTCTCTCTCTCTCTCTATATATATATATATATATATATATATATATATATATATATATATATATATATATATATATATATATATATAAGTATAAACGGGCTTTGTAGTTGCTGGATCAGGTGTACTTTTAAAAAGAGGAAAGCAAGAACGGACGAAAATATTCGTTCATCAGTTGTCTGCTGGGGTCTTGGACATTTCAACGCATTAAATACGGAATATATATATGTATATATATATATATATATATATATATATATATATATATATATATATATATATATATATATATATATATGATACAATGTTACAGTATCGTGAGAGAGAATAGAGAGAATAAGCGTTATAGAAAGAGATGATACAGATAATTAATTGCAAATCGTACTCGATGCTTGTACAAACAGGGTTAAATATTAGAACCGTTAATATTTAGTGTGCGAATTTAAGCAGAGCAATTATAATCGAATAAATAAAACCAAATAACACGGGAATTAATTCCCTTTGTTCATAAACATAAACATTTAACTTTGTAACACCGAGATATGAATTTCGATTTTAAAATCGTACTCCTACACATAGAGGGTTCTTTATTAAATCCTTTATTTCCTTGTGTGCCTGTGAAGAGCCCTTCTTGGGCGTAATATCTGTAAGACCTTTTTATAAATATATTTTAACGGCTTGCTTCTCTTTCTCAATTTCTTCGATTATATATATATATATATATATATATATATATATATATATATATATATATATATATGTGTGTGTGTGTGTGTGTGTGTGTGTGTGTGTGTGTTTGTGTGTGTACAGACACAGACATATATATATATACATAAATATATATTATACTACAACATGCGTAAATGTAAAAATATATATAACTGGTTCTTTACACGTTTCTCATTTTGTTTCCGTCTTTACCAATTTCTATTCGCGTATACTACTTTTCCCTCCTTTATTCGTTCATTTTACCTTATATCACGATTTATATTCCTATATTTTTGCATTTCATTCATTCTATCACCCTAGTTGATTTCTCTCCTATCACTAAATATGTCACCTACTTTGTCAGATGAATAAAGCTTCAAAATCTCCCTCACCATTGTTTCCTATTTTTATTTGCATTTCGCCTGTATGTTAGGTCAACATCATCGGAATTTGTCTTGATTATAGAATTCAATTTCTAGTGGATTGAAAAGTTAAGCTGACACTAGTGATAAATCGTACATAAATCGTTCAGAAAATGACGAGTAAAAAAACTGCGCAAAGGATTAGGTTTCTTTGTAACTTCCTCCTGCTGAGTCTGCTGCCCTGCGCTTATAAGGAAGTAACCTTCTACAGCCTTGGTTTTGTTTCACTAAATAACATTTACTTCCCCCGCTCAGATCCTCACACGAACCTTCTCAATATATCACGCCAGTGCCCTTATTCAATATTTACTTATTATATTATTATATTTACTTTCCTCGAATCAAGAGTATTTTTTTACATAGTTCAATTGAATATAAATGGAAAACGCTTATTATCTGTATTTTGCAAGGTATATTGAAACGAAAACGTAGAGAATAGCTATGAACAAGGAAATGAAATGGTTATATGATACCCATTAACATGTCTTATATATATAAGGTTTCCTGACCAAATAGGCAAATGTGAAAGGGAGAGTTGAATAATCTGTTAATTGTAACTGCGAATTCTGTATGTAAAGAGGTGTTTATACTTTCTTTATAAGGCCATAACATTAACGATATCTCTAAATTAGAGGAAGTAATTTATGAAGCACTCCCTAGCTATCATCAGATACTTGTATAATGCGCCAAGTTGATTGACGAAATTTAATGCTATGTAACATAACTAATATTCCCCTTATCACGATTGTAAATGTTATAGAATTGACCAATATTTACACTGTGTTCCGAAACTAACAACAATTGTATTTTTAAAAGGAAGACATTGAGTGGAAGTATTATCTGAATGCAGATATAATTAGACGGATGTAAACATGCACTTATACAATTAAATATATTTACAGCTCTGATTAACTTGTTCAAAATGTAAGCAAGCTGACCAGAAGGATATTCTAATATTCAACTCCATAATTACACACTGGTATATAGGCGTATAAGAAGACCAATAAGCAAAGTTTACCATAGAATTTTGGATAACAAACTAAATGTTTGACGAACTAATTAATAACTTGTAATAAACCTGAAGTGAAAGTCAAATATGTCTTTCTTAGTGTTAAATTGGCAAATATGGTATATCATATAATATAATATAATATAATATAAAATAAAATAATATAATATAATTAAATATAATATAATATTTGTATTTGCTATTAGTGTTCAGTTAGCTCTACTTCCAAATCATATATTATATGGAATCCTAATCATCGACTTGAGTGTGCTTCCAATCAGTCACATCATTGTTTGGATATAGTAGATTTCATCCTATTTGGCCAGAATATGTTAGATAATATACTATGTCTAAAATGTTAACCTCATATCGAGTGTACGTATATTGTGATAGTCAAACAGATATGTCCTCGAGCGTATAGGAATGCTAAGGTAACATGCATTTTGTTGTTGACGTTGTGATTGTCATTTAGACACATATACTCATGTTCACTCTACATTACCAAAAACAAAAGCAGGCCACGGCTCTCCCTTGATCATCTATTGGAGCACTAACTATCACACGCCTTTGTATATTTGTAAATATATTACAGAAAATATCGTTCATTTTTAGAAAATACCTCGTCATTTAAGCGGTTGTCGGTGCTAATTAACTCATACATTATTGCATAGGCGAATTAACTTCATAGATTTAAGGAATAAGCTAATGAGACATATTCTATGTAATCAATTGATGAGTTATTATTGTGTACACAAAGATGGGATGGTGGCAGCTGAAATGTCTTGGATCATAAGTTAACTTATCCTAAAGCTAAATAACATTAACAAAAGACTAAACCATTAATACCAATGATCCAAGCAAACAGGCTTACTAATTAAGTGTTTATGTGTAGCTTATTAATTTATATTCAATTACCAAGAACATAATGAGTGTGATTTTATATGTTTCCGCGAACTGCACTAAATTCCTACATATATTCCAACATATATTTAGAAAAC
>OZ024749.1:46688409-46718409 GCA_964016885.1 Eledone cirrhosa
GGAAAATACCCAATAGTCTGACATTGTGTGGCACCTCCCTGTTCTCCTATAATCTAGCTTTTACCTTCTCGCGACGTTTCCATCATACAATTCTAAGTTCAAATTCATTGAAAGCTCTGGCTCGTAAAATATATGCCAGCTAAATTTGAATACTAGTTAGTATTTTCGAACCTCTTTTGTGATTATGTAGAGGTTATGCTAGAGGATTACATCTCTCACTAAAGCAGTGATGTGGTCCAACGAGGAATTCTGTTTATTTTAATGACCTTTACATATCCATCTATAAGTTTGCTAACATGTGAAGAGATATAGATAAGGCTGTCATTTCAGCAAATATTTTGCAATTTCTTTTTCTTTTTTGTAGAAATGGAAGATTTATATATTAACCCCCTTCTGGTGCTTTCTGCCTCGAGGCAAGTGTGAGGAATGTTTTCAAATTTGGTATCTCATAATGTTGTTTACAGGAATAGAAGAGAATATTTTGGGTAACATACGATATGAAATTATTGATCTGATTTCAGCCATGCCTTATTTTAGGATTTTTTTTTTCAAGTAAAAATAATCGATAATTGTAGGTTCTATTCATAAAACTAAAGTGAAAAAAATATGTGAAATACTCAATTCAAGGTATACATCATATTGTTCGTTTGCATTAACAATACATCATTCAAAATCCTACGCTGAAGTTATGTTTTTGCATACAGTGATTTATATTTGAAGAAATGTGACTCTTCTATAATATACTGATGCTCTTTCGATTTAAAACTTCGGGAAGTTTTAAGTGTATTCTACATTTAGTATTTATTTTTAAGTTTCTTTTCTATTCGTGGATTCGTTTAAATATATTTTCAAATGCATTGAAATCACACTCGCATTTTGGAATTTGTTTATGCGAACGAGATTATGCACCTTTCGAGTAAATTATGGGTATATATACTTTTCCACTGACTGATGAAATGACAAGTCAGTCAATCATATTGGTGGCCTCCCCACAACCCCGGCGGACAGAATGGAGAAGGCGTTTCCCCGAGTGAAGGCAAGGGAGACCCGCTGGAAAAGCCATTCCAACTCGCGGGGCTCACACTTGCGGCTGGCCTGCACAGCGCCTATGGTAGTGAGTAAGGAGGTAGCCCTAGGGCAGAGGACACCAAAATTCTCCACTGCCAAGAGTACAGCAGCAAAACTGTCGGAGAGCGACCGGTATTTAAAGAGTGTAGCCTCATCAGCCCGACGTGCAGCAGAACCTGGGTTAGTCGCAGACCGCACCAGGTTGCGGCTGGACGAAATTATGTTTACCATTAATGTGGATAAAAGTGTGTACATTGTTTATTTAGTATAATTGAAATGTATGCTAAAATGCACTTGTGTTTTTAGAGAGACTGATGAAATATTGAAAGTTTACACAAAGGTACACATATAAACATGTATATATATATATATATATATATATATATATATATATATATATATATATATATATATATATATATATATATATATATATATATATATATATATATATATATATATATATATATATATATATATATATATATATATATATATATTTATATATATATATATTTATATATATATATATACATATATATATATATTTTTAAAGTAAACAGAAATAACAAAAACGAAAAATACAAAAGCTCGGTACAATGTTATTATTAGTTTCACGCTTGAGAGTAGGAGTGGGGGGACGACGTTTCGGGCATAAGCCCTTTATCAGGAGAAAAGTGGGTAGGAAGAGAGTTCCGAGGGTGTGTGTGGGAGTGATGGAAAGACATTGAAAAACAATGATTAAATATAATATATATGTATATATATATATGGAACTAAGCAGATTTAGATATAGAGAAATATATTTTATCTTAACTGATTTTGTTTCAATGCGCATAGACTAGGTCGTGAAATGTTGTTACTGCTACAAATGATGGCATTATATCTCATAACCTTTCATCTTCTTCATACACATCAATTTTCTACTCATCTCCTCATCATCACCCAGCTACTACTACTACTACTACAACTACTACTACTACTACTACTACTACTACTACTACTACTACTACTAGTATTACTGCTGCTGCTGGTGCTTCTGCTACTACTACTACTACTAATACTACTACTACTGCCATACTACTACTACTACTACTACTACTACTACTACTACTACTACTACTACTACTACTACTACTACTTCTTCAACTTCATCTTCTTCTTCTACTCCTCCTCCTCCTCCTCCTCCTCCTATTTATTTTTCTTCTTCTCCTCCCCCATTCTTCTTTTTCTTCTTCTTCATCTTCTTCTTCGTCGTCGTCATCGTCGTCGTCGTTAATAATAATAATAATAATAATAATAATAATAATAATAATAATAATAATAATAATAACAATAATAATTCATCGCCTCCTGTTCCTTATAGTCTCTCACTGAAAATGCAGATCAGGTGAGCAATTCCATTTAAACAATCGTTAATCGATGTTTCTTACTTTTTCCTCTTTTCTAACCTTTGGCTATTCCAGTTATATTTTTTTTCCGTTTTCCTGTAATCACTGAACAGCTTTATAAAAGCGGGTTATATTCATGCTATTGTATTGAAAGCCCAACTTTTGCCATTGTGATTTGTTCTAATCTATGAGACACCCACGGGATAACTTGATCTTTCCTATTTTCTTTTTAGATCTTTTTCGTGTGTGTTCGCACAATTATTTGCCATTTGCTTTCAGCCATTCTTCTCCATTATTCCAGGTGATTTGTTATTTATTATTTTTCACCTGCTGTGTTCATTTTTAATTCACTTTTTTTTTCTTTCGAATGGTTATTTGTTTCAATTCACTAAGTGCACAGCTCTCCGATGATATAAGAATAAAGAAAAAAAAAATCTACAAATAAAATATAGAAATCGATACCCAAAGAAATACACATAAACAAGAAATTAAACAAAGCAATCCCTACTTTCTATTCAGGTAATTCTTCTATCCATGTGTGACATGTGCACACACACACATACCGAGACACACATATATATATATATATATATATATATATATATATATATATATATATACATACATGGATGTGTGTGGGTACATATATATCTATATATATATATATATATATATGTGTGTGCGTGTGCGTATGTATGCGTGTGTGTGTATGTGTATGTGTGTTTGTATGTATTTATATCCTTAATCCCACATGTATGGTATTTTCCAGTATAATATAGAATGAAAGTAATAAATAAACGTATAAGCCATTCACCGACGGGAAGTGGGAAAGAAGAAACCTGTGCACAGTACAACATAGTATGTATTACCAGTGATATATGTTTTCCATGTAAATAATTATGAAAGACTGTGATTGATTTACTATGAGATGAAAGACTAAATTTATCATCGTTTGAATTTCAACTCACGTCGTCAATTTTGCAAAGTGGTTGCCTTAGGTATGTTCGAAACTTTATAACTAGTTTTGCAACAATTCGATTTTCTCATCAAACAACAACAAGTTTTAGTTTTCCTCCATTGACAAGCAATACATGTTATTTACCCCGTTTCCCCTAACAAGCAATACCTGTTAGGGGAAACGGGATAAATACAGGTATTGTTATGTAATATCCGTTCCTCTAGCTCTATACTGACTGGCGTTCAATGAATAATACAATAGAAATCAGCAAACTATTTTGGATTATCAGCAAATTATTTTATTAGTCAGCGGCCTTTTAGAATTACTATATCACACGTTGTGTTTAGAAAAAGCTGGATTAGTCTAGAAAAACACAATGACGACCGGGTTTGACCACAGCAAAATATGTTTTATTAATCGAAGTTCATTAATCGAAGTTCATTTAGCTTTTGGTTTCGAGCCCTGCCAAAATCATTTCTCATCAATGGTTTCTATGAATAATGCCCAGGTGTCGATTTCATCATGAGCTAATCAAACCAAATTGCATCATTAAACATATACGATTCTTTGGGGTGAGTAGTGGCTAGTTCTTTCATTATACGGGCAGTGGAACCGATTATCGAAGCTGTCTTTGATTACAGTCGACATTGGCTATTTTCTACGTATATATATTTGCTATATATATATATATATATATATATATATATATATATATTTTCACTGTTTCGTTTTCTATTTCATCTTTCATTTTTCAGTGTATCTTCTCAGGAATGGACAGCCTCCAAACCATAAGTCCTACTTTCCTATTATAACAAACGATGCACAAATATATTTCTTCAATATATTGTTATCTGGTCGGTTGTATCGGGTCACATTTGGCTCAAACACACACACATGTATATATATATATATATATATATATATATATATATATATATATATACATTATGAAGAGAGAAGAAACATTTAGATATAATTAGTAATAAAATGTATCATACCTAAACTGCTCCTAGATTCCTCGACTACGTAGTTTCGTGGCATAAACAAAAACAATACATCATAAAGCTATAGAGTCCTTGCGAGGTCTGCCGACTTATCAAGAGGATACCTCATTTTACTAGTCTCAAGAACGCGTCTACACGACGTGAGAAAGAATCCCAAAAGGCGGAGGGGGAGACAGTCACGCGATATAACGGTCGAGAAACAGAGCTAAGCCTCTTATAACCCCGAAGAAAATACCACGGAGGCGAAGGGGGTATTTATATCGAAGCCGTAGAAGAGGTGGTGAAGGAGGCGAGAAGTATGAGTAATGGAAGCTTTCCAGCAGTCCCCACACTTCAAAGATTGCTCGACCAGAGGGAGTTATTAACAATATATTTAGAAACACACAGATACATGCGGACACACACATATACATGAATGCATCCGCACCCAACCGTGAGTTAAGGGTGCCAATTTCACCGATGTTGCTCAATGAATGACCGGGACAGACCAATCCGGTTGAACTAGACTGAACCAGTATCAGAGTTAAAAATACATTATGAAGAGAGAAGAAACATTTAGATATAATTAGTAATAAAATGTATCATACCTAAACTGCTCCTAGATTCCTCGACTACGTAGTTTCGTGGCATAAACAAAAACAATACATCATAAAGATATAGAGTCCTTGCGAGGTCTGCCGACTTATCAAGAGGATACCTCATTTTACTAGTCTCACGAACGCGTCTACACGACGTGAGAAAGAATCCCAAAAGGCGGAGGGGGAGACAGTCACGCGATATAACGGTCGAGAAACAGAGCTAAGCCTCTTATAACCCCGAAGAAAATACCACGGAGGCGGAGGGGGTATTTATATCGAAGCCGTAGAAGAGGTGGTGAAGGATGCGAGAAGTATGAGTAATGGAAGCTTTCCAGCAGTCCCCACACTTCAAAGATTGCTCGACCATACTTCTCTCCTCCTTCACCACCTCTTCTACGACCAGAATTAGCCGTCGAAACGGCTTGAGCTCAGCCGTCGGGGTCCTACTCGTTCCTATTACCCACTCTACTACCCTAAATATTGATTACTTTGGTGCGTTATAGTACACCTGGTTCCTTACCACATTTCCTTCGTTATATATATATATATGTATACATATATGTATCTATACACTATTTTTTATATGAGTTACTATGCACTACAACAAAGCAGCCTCCACTTTCAAGAGATATTTACATATAAAGGTTGGTATCAGCGCATTTACACAATTGGATTTAATGATGTCTGTAGCCCACCCTCACTTCTTATATCTGTATTGTCTGTTGTAAGAGTTTGCTAAAACTTGGTCAATTTATAATAAACGTTGTTGTTTGCATTTAATAATTCACCATACAATCACATGCTACCTTCATTTATGTCATTGATATTTCTGTATTAATCCATATTTCAAGCTTGGTTTTGACAAGATGCATAATACATTTAGCTGAAAGCAGAAGATCAATATGAATTAAATTTATAAAGAACAACGAAATCCAGTTTCTCAACTGTACACATCTAAGCATAGTAACATTTACATATTCTCTCACAGTCACACCTCTCAATCCCCAGCTTTCTTTTCGCAGTCTATATATGTCATTTTGTATGATGTTTACACACACACACACACACCCATACACACGCGCGCGCACATACACATACATACACACACACACACATACACACGCGCGCGCACATACACACACACACACACACACACACACACACACACACACACACACACACACACACACACACACACACATATATATATATATATATATATATATTGTTATACATTGGGAGGGTCATGTTGCCAATAAGAAACACACGCACCAGTTGCTTTCACTTCAATTTATTATAATACATTTATACATTTAGGAATTTATAAATTTCCGATTGGCTGGTTATTTCCACAGCCAGATGGTTGTTGATATATTGTCAAAATTCTTTCATCACACATTATGTGACCTATTCAGCGACTGGGGATTATTTTCTTCGTTTTTGCGCATCTCCTTTATTCTGCCCTACACCATCTTGTTTCTGTGTGTGTGCTGTGTGCTCAGTCTTCGCATGCGCCACATCCGGGTGTCTGTGTGCGTTTATATTCGTTTATTTATTTGTTTATTACATGTTACTGGTTGGTTGTTTTTTCTATGTGCGTGTGTGTTTTCATTTTGTCCTTAATAGTAAGATGTGATGTTGCTGTTCCACTCATTTTTTCTATTTAATTTTGGTTGTAATTCTTTTATGTTTATTGCCTCTGTGATTTGTCTAAACATTGCGTTTTTTCTGTGTGTAGATTCAATTTTTATTTCTATGTTCTCAATTTTACCCTTATGTTCTATTTTAGCACGTTGGTAGAGTACAGATGATGCTTTACTATCGTGAAGGTCTCGCCAGTGTTCATTTATCCATTCCCCTACACTACAAGCTGTCTCACCTATGTACACTATATTTTTATCTCTACATCGTCCTTCAGTACATCTTATGCTATATACTACATGTCTAGTTTTACAGTTAATATAGGGGCTTAATTTACAGGTTATACATTTCTTAACTATACAGGGGGGTCTTTGAAAAGGGTATGTCTTGCTAATAAGTGTTTTTTATGAAGGTACCTGGTCTTTCTACTATCTTAATATTGAGTTTATGTTTATCTAGGGCCCTTCAACAGTACGTCCTCATCAGATAAAATAAATTGATGTCTGACACACCTCAATTGTGCTGATGGTTCAATTCCAGTTTTGGCAGTTATTAGTCATGACAAAACTCAATATTTATATACCATTAGTAGTCACATGACAAACTACATATACTTGAGAGGGTACGTAGAAAAACGTGTATAAAATAATACAATAAGTATATATAAAGACAAGTAAAATATATAAACATATACGTACATAACTGTTAACATTTTAAATAATTAAAAATGTAAACATCCGTAATATAGAAAAAGCAAATGAGAGTGAGAGAGAGAGCTAAATAGAGGAGAGAAAGAAAAATATAGAGAGTTGATACTAAACTGGACAGCACAGTTGAGGTATGTCAGACATCAATTTATTTCATCTGATGAGGACGTACTGATGAAACAGCTCAGTACCTCTGAAATATATGTAATAACATATATTTGATCACATGAATCTCTATATTTATTAATATTTGTAAGTAATATTAATAACTCCAGAAAACCACAGTTGAGTACTTCTAATCTATGTAAAACTTTATTCATTGATTAATCAATGAACCTTGTTAAACTGTTGGTCATATACACATATATGTATATATATATATACATATATATTTATATATAATATTATAAAGCTGGGTGTCGTGTGTATTATGTATGTATGTATGTATCCTACACACCTCCCTATATTTTCTTAGCTTTGCTCTCTCCGCGGTTCTTCCCTCTATCTATAATAGATAATTCACCCTCTCTATAATTTAACTGTTTTAATCTCTTCGTCGCTCTTCACTCTCTAATATTATAAAGCTGAGCGTCGTATCCCCCTCTCTCTCTCTTTCACCCTCTCTATAATGATGAATATATACCCGTTAAGTGTGAACGCAGCGATTATTTGCTTACACTTTAATCAGCTATTTCAATATATATATATATATATATATATATATATATATATATATATATATATATATATATAACCAAGTAAGTGTGTTAAGGAATCAGGGGACCATAACGCACCAGAGTATTCGATACTAGCTGTCGAAACAGTCGGAGCTCAGCTGTCGGGGTCCTGTCACTTTTCCTATATATATATTTATATATATATATTTTTTCCCATTTCTAGTTTTCTATCGTATAATATTTTCCGATGAAATTTCTTGGTATTGTATCTACCATATCAAGCTTTTAAGTAACATATATAATTATTGTCTTTGATAGGAATAACTTGTGTGTGAATCTAATATGTAAATTGATTGTATCAAAATACCGACAAGGAGCAACAAGAAAATAAATGAATTATCCTAACATTCGTCGTTTACGCAAAATCTAACTTGTCCAATGAGCATCCTTATTATATTTATAAATATTTGAATCCATCATTATTTAATCTCTTGTAAAAACATTTTAGCAGAGATTCACATAATAATATGAACGTCTATCTAGAAGGTACATTCGTGTATAGTTCTGGTTTATCTTATATATTTTTAAAATTGTCTGAATGATATATAATAATTATTGTCCCATATCACTTCAAAGAACATTTGTTACAATTATCATTTAATCCTGCCTGTCATGAGTAATTCAATTACTCTCCTTCGATTCTGACATTTATGAAATGGTAAAATTGATAGTAAGATTTCGATATTCTAATCATTTGTGACATAAATTGTTTTCTATTAAAGAGAGTTAAACTTATCAACTATTCAAACATTTCAGTTCACTAATTTACTCCGAACAATGGTGATGATCGCCTCTTTATTTTGTTCAAGTACATCATTTTTATTCTACATATCTTCCTGACCTGTAATTTTAAGGAAGTGACATTTCTTTGTACGTATGTATGGTTCCATTATATTATATCAGCATGTTCTTAATATTTTCAGTGTAATGTGTTTCCATTCTTAACTCTTTGAATCAATCGTGATATGAAATTTAAAAAATACGCTTTCAAAAAATATTATTGAATTTCAATTATAAATGTAAGGAAAAAGCCATAGAAAAAACAATTGCAATGTATTCTATGAGATTATGATTTACTTTTGAACATTTATGCATTTGTTTTTGAATATTTATTATAAAGGAACATATTTTTTAATGAAAGCTATGATATGACATACAGAATGCAAAAGGAACTATGAAGAAAACCAAATCGCATAGGCTTCCATATATATTAAACGTATACACTTAATTTTTAACTGAGAAATAGAACATTGGCTTGGGATTAGGAATTGCATCTAACCAGCATCTAAAGTCCGGGACTGTACCACAGTTGAACAATGACAGGGTTATAAATGAATGTTCTGTTAAATATAGGGATGTCATAAATGCATCAAAATTGTACGGAGCAAATCGTTTGCTGATAAAGGTATGTCAATAAGTTTTCTGATAGATTGTATGAGCATTATCCCGAGTTTTCAAGTACGTATGTCCGACAGCTGACGAAAAACAATCGATTTAGTTTTAAGGTAGAACCTATATAAAATAAAACATGTTTTCGTATAAAGTAAGGAGAAAAATATTGGATAATGTAGTTCTAAATATAACGAAATATATACGTAATTATACAAAAATAAACAGAAGGAAAAATAGATGAGAATTGTCACAAATGAAATAACTATAATCATAAGACTTATCATCAATCAGTTCTAATTAAAGGGGAAAAGCAGCAGCAACGATGAATGATTGCTGAAATATCTGTAAGCAGAATTGGAATTCAGGAACTGGCTTTATATATCGAGGTTTTCCCCCAGTTCCAAAATTCTAAAAAAATAAATAAAAATAAAATATAAAAAGAATAAAAAATAAAATATAAAAATGCCAAGTAGATAGCGTAAATAGATAATATTGAAATATCAGAATATTGTTTTTCCATACTTAATTCACGTCATTATTTTCTACCAAAAATAGAATTATTTTAAAACAAGTCTCATAAATCACAGAAAAAATAGTTCGCCTTATACAAGTACGTAATTCGTTTACCATAATACATACACGCACATTTTCTCTCACATACACACATGTACACACACACACACATACACACACACACACACACACACACACACACACACATATATATATATATATATATATATATATATATATATATATATATATGTATATTTATATTTATACATATATTTATAAATATATATATATATATATATATATATATATATATATATATATATATACTCGTTGATTATTATTTACATTGTTTATAAATACATGTACACACACACAAATATATATATATATAGACAACATTTGACGGGACTAGCATGGGTTTCCTGCTAGTACCGGTTGCATCTCATCGTACTCAATAGGTATGTTACGTAAACTTCCGAAGTAGGTACTTTTAGGTCCCGAACTATTGTACAGGAAAAAGAACAAAGACCAGAACACGCTTGACACTGTTTACGACCCTCTACCAGTGCTACCATCATGCAATTTTCAACTCGGAACAAAATGACTGACTTCGTTTCCAGCATGGAAATCAATGAAACGATGTATGTAATACATTTTAAAATGCAGCTGTCAGCTTGAAACTTTTTCTCAAGGGTACACAGTAATTACGTATAAATGGATCCACACTGACGTCAATGGAATTTGAACAAAATACACTTGATCGAATACTCAAAATGTTTATCCCAGGCCCTAACGACTATCAAAGCTCCACATTTATATTGGTTTACTTAAATAATATTTATTGACACTTAACAAGCTATTAGCTATCATTGATTTTTTTTCGCTTTAAGTTTAGTCATTGTTATGACGAAAGCGTTATCAAAATTTCCCTTTCATTTTATGAATATAAAATATAATGAATATAAAATTCTTTCTTGTCTGACGACAGAATAAACATTTTAGACATTAACGTGATTTTAAAGCTATTAAAAATATTCTAATACACAAACATAGTGACAATACACATTGAAAGTTTCAGGTGTGTCAACCATATAATTTACTATTAAATAGCATTATAAATGATGTCATTTGACAGATTACATTTCAACACGTTAAATCACAATTTTTTTGTTACTCTGTATGAATCAAAACACACACCCACACTCATAAACAGACAGATATACAGACACATAGGCATTCACACATACACACGCCCACTTTATTAAGAGACGTATCCCTTGCCTGGCTGTCTTATAAAATTGCATTATAACATATCACCTGGATCGAAACTTTCCCAAAATATTCCATAGAAAAATGCTTTTGATAATGATATAACAACTCATGATTAAATGTTAATATGATTTCAAAAAACGCGGGCTTGTATAGGTGAAAAAAGGTTTGCAAAACTAGTGCTGAAATAGTTGCCGGTCAGGATTTTCGAGAAAAAATCGAAATCGTATCAAATTTCCTGCATAGAATAATTACAGATGAATCATAGGTCTTCAAATACAGTGCAAAAAACGGCAAAAATTCCGTCGTCCGAAGAAAGCCCTCATGAGTTTAGCCCGGGTGAAAACCATGATTATGAGTTTTCATGAAAACCGTGCTATTGTTCAACGAAAGAAAAACAAACATGATCGTAACTTCTGCAAAGTCCTGTTGGAATCACATCAAGCACGAGTCGAATAAGAATGAAGGACGTCATAGATTGGATACTTCCTTACTCATAGAGTTACAGAATTTCTGTCAAAGAAAATGTTTCCACATATCCCTACAACCCTGTGGTTTCTACCGCTTACCTGATTAAACATCGAAGTTGAACTGCCGTTATTTTGGGGATGTGAATAATATTTAAAAATTGTAGATGTCAAGTTAAGGACACGAACACAAAATGACTTCCACTAGTGCTACTATGAATGTAAACACGTCGAACCACTATGCAACTTCAAGGAGATAACTTGTAATTTCATGTAGTCTAATATACGGTTAAATGAAACATCAATACCCTTATACGTTTTCAGGTTTAGAAATGAAGAGAACGTTATTTCTATATAGAGTTGAACGTTATTTGTTTTAAATCTTTCGGTGTATGTAAGTATTTGTTTGGTTGCTTTCTAAAACCATGCTTGTATACTTCAAACAAGTCATGATACATTATTATACATTTTCTGAAGTTTTCAATCGTTGCCTTATATCATTCCGTTGCAACCATCTCATTGTGTTGCTTTGAAGTAGGTTTCTCAAAACAACAAGGTCCTTATGAAGGAATGAACACAGAGTGTTTTAACATTATCGTATTTGCTATTTCAAGGAAGAATACGAATTTTACAATGTGATGCTTGTTAACGATGTATTATCAAATTTCATTGATGTCCAGAAACTGATGACATCATACAAAGAGGAAATGGTGTGTTTGACTTCCTGAAAAACAGGAACTTACGATGAAGAACGTTGTTAAAATATTTGAGAACGAGTGTGAAATATTTATTCAAAATTACTAACGGGTAAAATCCTATTAGCAAGTCACCGTTATACGTCATACAATAGGTCACGTCCTCCAGAGATTTTATTCAGAATGTTATAGCAAGGAATAGAAGGGCTTAACATCAAGGAGACTGATAAGTGTGTTATAACACTTACACTAGCATGATTTTGGGAATTATTGACTGATGTTAGGCTGAGAATTAACTCTCTTCATATGAAATTCTATTGGAGTTTGTATGTTTCTATCGAACAGTTCCGCTATTTTACAAAATCCTCTGAATGCATGAAAATAAAACATAATTATTTTAACCTCTTGCTAAATTTACTTAATCTCCTGAACTATAACTTTCCTATTAAGAACATCATTCACGACGTGTATTCTAAACCAAGCAAATACAAACGTACATTTCTGAGACTATTTCAGAGTCGACATTTTATTTCACTACTATATTTTTATTTTATTCTATAAATAACTTATACAATTCTGCTGCTGTTTCTTACTTACTTATTTATGAAAGATAAAACAAAATATATAATTTATTGATTACATTAATTTATGATGATGGAAACACGAATGTGTGTTTGATGAATTCAAATATGTGTAAGTGTTGTTGATTCAGTACTAATTAATGATCAAATAATAACATTATTCGTGACTATTCACCAAGAACTGCTGTATTTGCAATTTTACCAACATACAACCTTTAGTTATTTTGAATGGTTGAAAATAAACTATTCGGTTAGATTAGAGAATGTGTAGTTGGTTTCCAAGTTGAAAACAGCAAGTTAGATGATAAGTGGCGATAGATATAAATTGATTGGAAATACTGATACTTATTGTATACTGTCCGTATTGATACTTATTCATATATATATAAACTTACATAAATATATACAAACACGAATCTCCTTTTCTTTTCAGTAAATATATATATCCTGTGTATCAGCTACGTATACTGGCACTCAATCGGTCGCAATCACATGCAATATTCTCCGCTCCAATTTCACTATCTCTCTCTCCCTCATTCTATCTCTGTGTTTCTCTGTGTGTCTCTCTCTCTCACACACTCTCACTCTCTCTTCATATGTATATACAGATATATATATATATATATATATATATATATATATATATATATATATATATATATACAATATATTAACAAATGGAAACTATATTTATAAAACCATATTTATTTCATTATACATATTTCAAGTTCACCAAAGAAAATTATGGTGCGCTTTCATCAGATGAAATATAATATAGATCAGTTTTATAAACAAATATTGACATACCCTAAAAGAATGTGACCATGTCGGTTGGAAGCTCCCGCATTATTTAAGGGTATGTCAATATTTGTTTATAAAACTGATCTATATTATATTTTATCTGATGAAAGCGCACCATAATTTGCTTTGGTGTCCTTGAACTGTGTATAATGAAATAAATATGGTTTTTTAAATATAGTTTCCATTTATTAATATATTGTGTTTTTACTCCAAAAATGTGTTGAGTGCTTTATATGAGTTATAACAATATTTGCTTGTTGTATGCTTGTTGTATGCCAACAAATTAAATATAAATTATATATATATATATTAAAATAACAGATTAAAGTTTAAATATTATATATATATAATATTTATAATAATTGTTTCTACTATTGGGACAAGGCCAGCAATTACCCAGTACATAAATCGAACTTTATTTTATCGACCCGTTAGGATGAAAGGCAAAGTTAATCTCGGCGGGATTTGAACTCAGAATGGCAAGGGCCGTAACTCTGTGCGTCAAAGCATGACGTCCGACCCTCTACCGATACTGCCAATTCACCGTCCTATAATATAATATTTATAATAATATGGTATTAATCATATAATAACAAGCAGGCATTCCAAATCAAAATGCATCTACTATTGAAATAATACAGAATTAACTGATTGCAAAATCATAGTGTTAGATCTATTAATTATGATGTAACATAAAAGAGCAAACGTTACACGATAAGGCACAACGGAAATTGTATCGCCACATATGATCGCCTTTGCAGCGTGTTGTAGGGCATAACGTAATACCGAAGTAAAATGTGCCCTCTAAGTTATACTAATTAAATACTAAAATATAATCAAATCATAACACTTTTAGCACAAATATTCTATTTACTACTTTAATATCTCAGATATCCTTTATCACAATCTCCACTTTCTGATGCAATATAATAGTTACGAAATTTCAATCTTAATTACTTTCGTCTATTTTGTGTATATACCGCAACATATTCCATAATTCTAGGGTCAATATTCTCGTTTAAAGAGAAACTATGGTACGTATGGCTTTAACAATCTTAATCAAATGTTGACATGATCAACTCGTACGCGAAAACAGCTAGACAGTGTAATTCGCAATTTCTGAGTGCAGCATTGTTCGTTTATCCATAAAAAAAAAATGGTTTGTCCCGCTAGAATAACCCGATTAATAATAATTCCGCACAGCTTCAATATTACGTATAATTAATAGTTGTTGCCATAAAACACTACGCTAACGTCATTGTAGACACCAGACAGTAATAGTAATATATATATATGTATATATATATATATATATATATATATATATATATATATTACAGAGATTATGGATAAACAAAGTGGAATCTAACCTGTTAACTCGTACTACATTATATATATATATATATATGTGTGTGTGTGTGTGTTTTCATTATATGAAAAATGATATACATTTACTGCGTTAACTTTCAGAAATGGCTCGACTTATTTCAGTACGGTTAATATCCATTAAATAGGTACATAGTTATTCCTCTATAATACCGTTATCATCGTTTCCCATATGATATTAGCACTCTCTATTTCCTCTTATATAAAAACCATTAAATTAATATAAAGTTATAGGTGACTGAAGCCAAATAGGACCATTCTCAAAATTCATTCAATGGTTACAATCCGGTTGTCGATATCAATGTAATGGATGATTTAATGCAATCAAATATAATGTAATGTAATGGACAAACATTCGCACACAAATATAAATATACACTTATATATATAAACACATACATATATGCTTGTTTTGCATTGCGTGTGTGTAAATTCTACGTGGAACTCAGTAACCTTCCGCTATTTCCAATAATGACCTAAACCTTGAGGGCTGAACATCAAATTTCACAATTGCTATTAATCAATTTTATGAGATTAATTCTTAACATGTGATATCACAATCAATTAAATATTTATTATTCCGTTCTTAATTGATATACCCAATCTAGAGATTGGCTAGAACTGTTGGGGTGGGTTTAGATAAGGTTTAAGAGAAATATAATGAAATGCATGGGAACACAACCACTAGGCTTTCAACAATTACCTCTCTCTATGTTAGTATCGCATAAAAATTACACTAAATTAATTAATTTCAGCATGAATTCGCTTTAATAGGCATTTACGGAAACGAATCTAAATTAAAACTAACAAAATAAAACGATGAAATTAGTCCATGATGCAAAATAAAAATATTCTACTTTAAAATAATTAGTTATTTTGCATTTTTGTTCATTTTACTGCAATCCATTATAGTTGGATTGCTGCGCTTGAAACTAAAATCTATGCTAATGTTAAATGCCGTTCCCCATTCACATTATCTTCTCTTTTGTTTTTTATACATTTGCATATTTTATTCTAATATATTACACTCTGCTGCAAATCAAAGCTAACTCCAATTCCCCCCCCCCAAAAAAAAAGAATAATAATAAATATTGTAATTCACAATAAAAATATCAAAGCTTTGATGATTCAATACGTTGATATAGTATTCTACACTCAGATCACGAATTTTCATTATGACCGAGCAGTTAGATTATTTTCTCTCCAACTGCTTCCTACCGGTGCATGTCAAATCTTAAAAGCGTCTACTACCAAATGCTATGCACCCAAGAAAATATCGAAGCAACGGATATTCACAAACGCATGAAATTAGCGTCATTTATAATGTTGCTGGAAAGAACATTTCACTAGACATGCAACATGTAGATACTGAAATACGCCTTACTGTGTAGATACTGAAATACGCCTTAATGTTTTGAGTTTGCTACAGAAAGGAAGTCACCTGCTGACAATATCAAACATTACAAGGTCTGTCTCAATGTAACCCTGAACGACATGAATAACAACATAAACTGATTACTCAGATTGGCTCCTATTGCCAATAAAGGTTTTACCGGAGCCAGGTATACATTCAGCCGAACAGAAAAACGTGAACCCCCACATAGCAAACTCTGCTAACATTTGAATTGACATTACAGAAAACTTGGAATTTGGGTGCATACTCTATTTTCCTACCATAATTGTACTACCCAGCACTGGACAGATACACGATACCAATCTTTCTAATAGTAAATGGTATGTTTCTATTGACTGCTAATGGTCGAATAATCATCGACACAGGTACTTGTACTTAAATAAGAATTATCGGAAATGTTGTTATAATAAACTAAAGAAGGACGGAAATCATAGAGCTCTCTTGGTAACACAACACAAAAGTTACCCCAAACGGGGTTATGGATCAGTTTGATTGTATATGTTTTTACCGTTCTGATGGTCTGTATATATATTTACGCATACCTGTAAAGGTATACGCCGTTTTTACATGGAGGCACGAATTATGTCCATTTTCCGTCTTTATGTTGAATTCGATATATTAAAGTGGAATGGCGATAACAATGACCTTGGAAGTTTCATATGACCTACACAATCGGCGACAATTGTCCCGTGTATTCTGCACAACAACTAATAGATTATTAAAGCAGGTGTCTATTTTATATTTTTGTTTTATATTCTTTAAATAATGTTTTAATTTGCGAAATACTTTCAGGATTTCAGCTTCAATACCTTTTCGTCTGTATTACAAATTCTTTTGGCTGTAAATGTGGAATAAATGTGATTACATAAGTGATTTGGACAAATGTGATATATTGAATTATTTATATGAGCTTCTAGCGATTCCCAATAGAATTTTTCAGTAAAGTCTCTCTAATGGTATTTGGCAACATAATTCTATTTTAGTCATATATGCATTGCCTCGGTGAGGGATTTACCCAAATTATCTGTTATTCTACTAAATGTATTTTGAAAATTCTGGATTGATCAAAATCAAATGGTTCTTAGGAATGATATAAGAATTCTGCCAAGCAATCATTGGAGCATTTCTAATAAAACTAAACCGATTCAGTAGATTTCGAATGCGACTCGATGGAAGATTCGAAAAAAGGGCATAGCACATCAAATAACAATATGTAATTTAATCTTAGGTACATACACACATACATACATATATAGTATACAGCGAGAGAGAGCGATAGAGAGAGAGAAAGGCGAGAGAGTGATACAGAGAGAGGAAGAGTGATAGAGAGAGAGAGTAAACAAAGAGAGAGAGATAAGAGCGTGTTGTAGTTTGCATGAAGCATAGTTGAATAGGAAAAACAAATTTAAATAATTTTGAAAATCATACAATGCATTAGAAAGAAACCCCGAAAATACTTGGGCTTATCAAATTTGCTAAGGTAAGATTCTTTGTTACACTAGCAATCTCGATTTTCTTTCTAATGGTTTTCAATATTATTTAAATATATATATATATATACATACATATATATATGCGTGTGTGTGTGTGTGTGTGTGTGTGTGTGCGTGTGTGTGTGTGTGTGTGTGTGTATGTGTGTGTGTGTGTGTGTGTGTGTGTGTGTGTGTGTGTGTGTGTGTGTGTGTGTGTGTGTGTGTGTGTGTTAGTATGGACATCTATGTGTACGTCTGTGTCTGTTAGCTTGTTTGTGATTACACTTGCTGAGTGACCGTAAACTCTAAATTAAATTAATAAGAATGTGAATACAAAATGCATTGGTTTACTTATGCATACCACAAAACATACTTAATTCAAAGTCTTCGATTTATGGGAAAATAATTAAGTTTGAACTATTTACATATTTACAGGCTCAATATATTTGCACTTATGTTTGTTTTCTTCAAATTTTATCACCTCATAACTGTAGTTAACTGAATTAAGCTTTTTCTAAACTTATTTGTTTATATGTCTTTCCCTCTCAGCATTATATGTCATAGGATGGGTATTAAACTACTTTCTTAATCTTTAATTACAGGAAATATAACTGGATACTCATGTTTGTTACGATGAATACCATTAAGATTTTATACCATATCATTATCACATGTCCCCTTCGTTTTTATTATTTTTGGCTTTTATTTCTTCCAATTGATGCCAAACCACGCAGTGAAATATCTGTATATAACTGATTCGGTCGCAGTGTAGTAAAACTTATAACAATCCTTTGATATTGTGTTATATTCTTTCGATAGGGTTCGATATAATATACAACCATTTATTTTGGATTCAAATGTTACCATTGTTATCGAAATGAATACATTCCTATAGATTGTATTACTTAAGAGAGATGTTCTATTTTTTCTTTCAAACAAACAAGGAAGACAGATTTTTAAATAAGCTGCTACATATTAAGAAAATTTACACATAGAAAATTACGTAATTAAGTAATCTTCACAGGCGTCAAATTTTAATTCCATTGATAGTTTCTAAAAATTACATTGTGTGCTATACAGTATTCATATCGTACCACATGTTATTATAGGCGCTGTATCACTATATCGTTAATTACTGATCACTACAAAGAAAAAAATGGATTTAAAGATTGCAAAGATATAATATTTGAAAATAGATCTTTTTAAAAGGATGTACAATTTCACTAGTCAAAATAATACATGATTTAACAGTATCGTATCAGTTATGTATGATGGTTACTAATTAAATTTTTAAAACGAAAATGAAAAACTCTATTGATATTTGATAGGGAAATAACACGGGTAAATAGTAAAATAACTATAGACGTACATCCGACGCATATGGAGGCACACATAGCAAGCAATATATATATATATATATATGTATGTATATATAGATATATAGATATCTATAGTTATTAATCATAGATATGTATTTATCTAATTAAGACGTTATCTACATCTGTTTTGTAAATGTGTAAGCCACTGTACGTACGTGGATTTGCAGATACACATCTATACATACACACATTACACATATGTAAACCCATATATATATATATATATATATATATATATATATATATATATATATATATATATGGATATATACAAACTTATATACATACATATTGTGTATATACATTCACTATTCTATTAGTTTTTTTAAAAGTGTGCGTATATAGTTCAAATTAATTAATTTTCCAAACAAATAATTCCTTCTCTAATCAATTAATAAAACTACGCTGAGATATTAACAGTGAAATCATAGAAATCTTTTCATCAGTTTCAATATTATTTTCTAAAATATCATTATCTACAAAGTAAATCTAAATACTATTTACTGCGAATCACTCCATAGGATCAGCTTAAATGAATTAAATATACATACTAACAACGAAGTCGGTGATGTGCTAAAGTAAACTTAGTTTATCAGACTGAATGCATATTTGTATTAGTTTGGTCTACTGAGTTCAGGTGTTCACTTCCCACCACGACATTTAATTTACGTCAAATGCTAATTGTAATATTATGAAAAAACCCTGTAATTTGGTCATTCCTATAGGCCATATATATATATATATATACATATATATATATATATATATATATATATATATATATATATATATATATGATACCAGGTGGACCATAACACACCAGAGTACTCAATACTTAGTGTAGTAGAGTGGGTAATAGGAAAAGAGTCATGACCACGACAGATGAGCTCTACGCGGGTCGACAGCTCTGTCTCTCTCTATCTCTTTCTCTCTCTCTCTCGCACTTTATATATATATATTGTTATACTTGGGGAGGGTCATATTGTTGTAATATTACTGCCAGACATAATAACAGAGCACACTCACTGTCTGGTTGGTTTTCGCTTCTGTATCTTTTATATCTCCATAGTTAATGTATCTCACAGTGTATGTATATGTGTGTCTGTCAAGCTATCTGTATGTCTGCATCACAGGTGTTTTATAACGGGAGAGCACAACATTGGAATAAAAAAACCCACTAATCACAACATCTGACTGAAGATAGATTGATAAAGAGATGCATAGATAGATATATCGATAAAGAGATAGATACATAGAACAGAATTATCAAATTTAGTCAATATGTTTGGGAATGATTTATAAAGCATGGAATAAAATTATAGTAATTGAAATAATTGAATGGAAAATGAAATACAGCGGGAGGAGTGGGAGACGTTAGGTACGTATAAAATATATCGGGCCGATGGAAATTTTAATATTGTAATCGAGTGAAATAATTCATTTGAGCTGACACACATAGCACTTACTATGACATTTCCCTAAGTTTCACTTGGTTTAAGGAATAGAATATACTGAATAGGAAAGAACAGAATACTTTTCGCAACGGATGACAGAAGGGTCAGCATGGTTATTCATATGATTAGCAATTATTTTACAGAAGTGATTGGCCATACTCTCAAGGTATTCAAAAATAATACCAGCATACGTTTAGTACTGGCTTGTTATATGTAAAGAAAATAAAATTGGTGGAATTCATGGTTCGTTTGTTGCAATTGTGACAGCAATGTGATTCCTATTTGTATAACTTAGCATAGTAGGGTATTTTTGTAAACTATGTTAGTGTTTGCATAAGTGAATATTATTGAGAATACTCTTGTAATGGGAGAAGAGAGATGGCTATATATACTATGATGTCGAATGCTCTGCCCAAATTAAATATTAAAGCAATGAACATACATGAAGTATGGGAAATATGTTGATTACTTTACTGGTGGGAACATTAAATATTGTACATTTATATATTGTATTAAGCATTCCGTTGGTGGGCATTCTAGAAATGCCATTCAGAAATTATGCAAGCTGAAATTGTGTATTCAACATTGTGATTGTAATTTACATAATGCCTTAGGCTGGGTAGTCTCTGCAGTACAATCGTCTTATCTATCGCATGACAATGTATTTGATTGTATTTTATTATGGATTTGCTGTAAATGGTCAAAGGATAGGATCTTAAATCAGCACAGGCTGCTGTTAAGTTACCATCCATAATTCATGGAGACATCTTCAAACCTGGTTTTATAAAGAATGGATACACAAAAACTCAGTTGCTGTTGAGGGAGATTGAAACAGGTATATGTTGCGAAGGGAACTCTCGTCGCAAGAATATGCGTAATAGTTAGCATGTACTCTCTTTAAATTTTAGTGATTTGTTATTTTGATATTCGATTAGTGTGGCATCGGATCATTGATTTCAGTGCTCCTATTTCCCCTTTCCATTTTTCTATCAACAATTCAATATGTTAGCATTATATTCTGCGTTTATATTAACAAATGCATCACACGTTTCCGAACATCAGGCGTGCATCTGACAATCACATGTTCAATTCTTAATATCGTTTACGATTATTTCACAAAAGGGATTCATACTAATTCATCATCTGAAATATCATGCACAAACGCAAATGTAAATGTAATATGCTGTAGATCTTGTCTTTAAGCTATCAGTTGGATGTCACATACACAGTCCAGCTTGATTTTAGATCTTTCTGTGAAAGCATTACAGCTTTAGTTGTAATTTGCCACACAGATTCATACATATATACGTACATGTACACATTCATGCATTCGTACACACATGTACAGAGCCACACAGATACACCGAAACTCACATACAACACGCCCATATATATATATATATATATACACTGGATCACCATGTGTGCGATTGAAATATTGCTGTTATTGAAATATCAATGAGGCATTATCACGCCAGGTAACTGTAAAATGTATGCATATATATATATATATATATATATATATGCATACATTTTACAGTTATCTGACGTGATAATGCCTCATTGATATTTTAATAACAGCAATATTTCAATGGCACACATGGTGATCCAGTGTTGTTCACATGTACAATTAAAAACACCCTAATATTCTATTTTATTTCAGTCAATGTTCCAATGTATACTCGGAAGCCAATCCACGTTGGGGTTGTTCCTGCTGATTCTATATGCAGCTATGATTTCAATGTTTAGAAATATTTAAGAAATATCAAGAAATATTCTTTCTTATTCTGTAAAAAATAGAATTTCTTGTATTCAAAATCTAATCAATAGCAGAATGAATGATGATATTAATTGATGATGTTCTTATATTTCAACTCTTTAGCTTGATTTGGTGAACATAACTGTGATCACGGATGAAGCGCTCCACGTCGTCTGGTGTATTTAATATTATGCGATTTAAAGAAAATATAGAATTCATATTGAAGCTAAAGAAAGCAACCAAAATAATTTTTAATTACAAACATATTAAAATCCTTTAATCTAATACGTAAATTATGGCTAAATATATCGCTGGAATACCAGGGGAACTGAAACGAATCTTGAATAATTCTCCAATAGCAAGGAAGACCATCGGTTCCATTATCATCACAATTGTTCAGAGGAAAACAAATCAGGATGGATATTTCAATGAGGTGTGATGCCGAAAATAAATGCATAGGTGGAAGTAGGCACCCTCATATATCGCTGGCTGTCGAAATTTCATATGTATATATATACATACATATAAAGAGAGGGTGAATGCGAGAAAGAGAGAGAATGAGAGAGAGAGGGTGAGTGAGAAAGAGAAAGAGAGAGAGAGAAAGAGAGATACAAATAGAGAGAGACAGATATATAGATATATATATATAGAGAGAGAGAGAGAGAGAGAGAGAGAGAGAGAGAGAGAGAGAGAGAGAGAGAGAGAGAGAGAGAGAGAGAGAGAGAGAGAGTGAGAGAGTGGTATCTCGACGTATGTTTCTCTATATTTCCTCGGCAGTAATTGTGTGTGTATATGTGTAGGCAATTTGCTAAGCGTGATTTCAAACTAAATAACTAGATGTCAGATTTTATTTTACTGTGTCTTAACTAAATCCGTTTCATTCAATAAGTTTCAGTCTTCTTTCATTCCGTATATCTTCATGGCAGTTAGAATAATTATGAATGAAGATATACGGGATGAAAGAAGACTGAAAGATATTGAGTGAAACGGATTTAGTCAGACTTCCTCTATATGATTATACTTCTAAATGATATGTTGACATATAACGACTATATGCTTAAATATATTGAATATTAAAAGTGTTGCATTGTTCGAGATATATTCAGGGCGGTGGATTGGCAGTATCGGTAGAGGGTCGGACGCCATGCTTTGCAGCAAAGAGTTACGACAATTTATGGTCTGAGTTCAAATCCCGCCGAGGTTAACTTTGTCTTTCATCCATACGGGGTCGATAAAATAAAGTACCAGTAATACACTGGATAATTGTTGGCCTTGTGCCAAAAATAGAAACAATTATTCGAGCTGTATAGTCCACATCCTACGGTTTTATATATCTCCTATATCTCGACAATCAGTCTTCTTGCAAACACTGATAAACTCATATGTGTAAATACACACACACACACCCACACACACATATATGCATATACATATATATATATATATATATGTGTGTGTGTGTGTCTGTGTGTGTTGTGTAAATGTGTGTTTGCGTATGTGTTTGTCTCCGTGTCTATTTGTATGGGTATATGTCTATGTATGTATGCGTCCGTGTGTGTTTGCGAGCGTGTCCGTACATATATGCATGTTTATACGATACAGAAATTCATAGTGACATTTAATTAAGATAATCTTTATATGTCTACTTGATGATGTTCACCAGATGTTTAACAAAAGCATTCTTTTCATATAGATCATACTTTGGCAGATTTCTGTTTTCTTGTATGTAAAGCCATTCACATAAATGTTGATTTGTATAACATAAATGGTTTTGAGCGTTTGATATAATGATGCATACATTAAATCAAGTCGTCTATTTTCAAGAAAATTGACAGATGATAGAATTAGGGTGATAGTCTTCAGACGCAAGCGTTAATAATTCTGACACACACACACAAACTCACGCACCACTATATATGTTTAGATAGGCAATGGTTTGGAAAAGCATCTGGTATGTCCAACATTATAATTACCCAGTTTAAAAATAAAATGAATTTACTTACTCGCAAATATTGATCGCCCACTTCTGCTGAATGACCCGTTTCCTTATGCTGTAAAATATTACGCATAATTAGGTATAAATCCATATTACTTATTATTATCCATTTTCAATGAATTATTAGTTGGATACATGGTTCTCGATTTGGCTTAAAAATTACGATGGGGAATATTTCTAAAAAATACGAAACATTTACTTTACATGAATAATTATATAATCTATCAAGTATTGTGTTACTTGATGGCTATTACATGATTACTATATCATGCAATCCCCATTGGAACGGGTTTGCATTGAAGAACAATGTTTATATGACATTTACAGATTTTTACATGTATTTATAGTAGGTATATTGTAATCACTATATTGCTACTGTTGTCGGTTAGTCACATTTAATCGATGGCTGAGAATCCTTTAATGAAATATATTTCCTTAGTTAAACTACATTACTATTACGGTATATGCCACGCAGGACTATATTTTCTATCCGATGAATTTTCTCTTAGGGTAAATGCAAGTCTATATGTTGAGCAATAAGTATGTTTTTTTGTGTTGTTTTAAGTATGTTGAACAACGGCAGAGATGCCTGTGTGTGGCCTCGATATTAAGATATTTAATCTGTGAAGTAGTCATTTTATGAGAATCAGTAATTCTTGATTTGGAGTTGGTTGCAAGTGCAGAATTTCGCTCATGTTATAATGCAACTAATGTGACATGGAATTAATTTACTGTAATACGATTTGGCTCTGTTATAACACCCATGTTAACTTCATTAACGTTTCAGGAAATTTATTTTATTTGAGATCTAAGATATTTATCAATTTGAGATCTTTGAAATAATTAACAATGCGTTTCAATCTACACAGCCAATTCGAAGTTGTTGATGCGACGTCAAAATTTAAAATAATATATACTAAAGGTAAAGTAAATTTGGAACACGTTTAGATAAGATTTCACAATTATAAATAATCATTTATACTATCCCCATGGAAATAGAATTTTGTGGCCACTTAAGAAACACATATACACCGATCTAGCTGTGGAAATCTAAGATAAAAAGGAAGCCATACAGATTTATGTATTAGGATATATAGGCGAATTTCACTAAAATCATACACTGCAGCCTACACTCTATAAATTCTTTTCATATGTAATCGAAATGTCCTTGTTTCATATTCTATTATATACACTCTGGTTGCGTATAGCGTGCCTGATTTGGTACACATACATGAAATCAACTGTACTACCCAGACATTATATATTTATATATATATATATATTTATGTGTATGTGTGTGTGTGTGTGTGTGTGTGTGTGTGTGTGTGTGTGTGTGTGTGTGTGTGTGTATATATATTTCGACAGCTAGATCCGATGGCTGTCGAAACGGCCGCAGCTCAGCCGTCGAGGTCCTGACACTTTTCCTATACATATATATATATATATATATATATATATATATATATATATATATATATATATATATATATATATATATATATATATATATATATATACAGATAGATAAATATGTATGTATGTGTTCGTGTCTAATTTTAATGAAGGCGTGGAATCAATCATAGATTAAGTCTAATTTCTATTTCAACTGGTGAATTTTAAAGATTGTATATATACATATATGCATGTATAGATAACCACACACATACCCTCACACACACACACACACACACATATATATATATATATATATATATATATATATATATATATATAATTCGTCGTGATTGTACATTTCAATTAATATAGGAAATCGTATTTGGAAACCGATGGGAATATATGATATAGTAATAGATTATTTCAATAATACGACTCAAGAAATATATGTAATTCAATTATCTGTAAGACTACTCCTAAGATAGATATTATCAAGAGATAAATCATCAATAATATTTCGTTTTGGTAATTAGAACATTTTACTGAACTCAAATCTAAATGTGGTCGCTTTTCTATCATTTAATATGGAAAAAGCAAATTAACTTATATTTACAACCACAATCTAAATACGATCTTTGATATCCTCACTGAATTAGGTGGTACTATCCTTCGGGATTTAATCTAACGTCGTTTTTAGAGTATTATGACCAGACTCTACGATTATTTAGAGAACACCTGAACGCTAGATTGTCATACGCAGGGACATGGTGCCAAACACGTCAATAAAGTGAGCGGAGCCATATATAGCCAAAGTCAATATGAATTAAGTTTAACGTTGCACTAAATATTATATATTAAATATATAGTAAAACAAAAGAAAACAATATCATGTATCTTCCCTATGTCATTAGGCAAAACGCTTAGAAAACCAATCTGAAATCTATATAAATATATTTTTTTTGGAAAAGGAAATCCTACGTTTTGTCAGCACTTTCCTGATACCATATTACACCATAAGTGTAGAATATAAAGTGCTTACACCTTTAGTAACTACTGCGGTTAGAAACGATGTGTACAGGACGTTAGAAGCTTTGCCAAAATCACATTGATAACAAGTGTTACGTATCTAGCAGAATTTGAACTCGCTATGTTTTAGCACAAATAATCTAGATAAACTTAGATATCGTAATTAGGTAAACAGCTGTTTCTGATTATTTCTATTCCAGACGTTGTGAGATATGGTCAGGTGCAATGTTGTGTGGCATTAACGATTTTTTTTCTTTCTTTGTTTTTAGCAATATAACGATATTAATTATAATTATAGGAGTTGAATAAATGTGAAACATTATATATCATATTTTAGATAAACTGTAAAAAGTATTTTAAAGTTTGATTTTAAAGGAAAATCTATATTATAAGACAATCTATTTCTCTCTCTCTCTCTCTCTCTCTCTCTCTCTCTCTCTGTATATATATATATATATATATATATATATATGTGTGTGTGTGTGTGTGAATTGCCCATATTGTATATATATATATATACATACACACACACACACACACACATATATATATATATATATATATATATATATATATGTTGATATGTTGATTTAAAACTGCACTATCAACAAGTGTTTTTTAGCCTTCATATCATGTTCTCCTGTTTTATCTGATGAAAACACAAATATTATTGCTTGATGATGTTTGTTTTTGAAATGCGCATAATAAAATATATGGAACTCCTTTAACCATCTTTTGATCTTATATTATATATATATATATATATATATATATATATATATATATATATATATATATATGCATAAATACGTGCATACATACTTACATACATTATAAAGAATCCCTCTGGAGGCGGAGATTTGACACATAAGCGCTTGTGATAAACTGCATATGTCGCATGCCCGGCAGCATCATTTAACTACTACACAAATGCGTCTGTAATGCCTTTTTTATGAGCAAGGATCATTGATAAAATTATATTTTGGAAGGCGAGTACATGATGCGTATTTTCTAGTATTTACTTTAGGGTTTTACTAATGAGGGTGTCATATTGATATTAAGTAGTGTCGAGGTCTCAAATTTTCAATAATTTTATTCAGATGTGACGCGCGTTTCACGGGAGAAAAGAACAACGTGTCATCACTGTATCGACCGGGCCCGACTCTGGAATAAAAATCTCATCAGACCTCTTTAAACAGAAGTCTTTTGAGTAATGGGACATGTTTAGTGAAAAGGAAAGCTTTAACACCCCCTTGGAATAATTTGTTGTTATATTATGCTTGTATGTGATGTGTGGGTAAGTGTTTGTTTATGTGTGTGTGTTTATGTTTGTTTATGTGTGTGTGTTTATGTGTGGGTGTTTGTGTGTGTTAGTGTAAGACTAAACAAGAACATTTAAATAAGCTCAATATTTTATATAAAGTAATGTTTTAGGATATGTGTTCGACTGCTCAATGGGCAATACATATCTGTGTATACATGTGTTTATAACCCTATGGAAATATACGACATTTACTTTGAGTGAGTGTTATGAATTAATATATTATATGTTTTGTTAAATAAACAGTTTGTAGTTATTGAAATACCTGCAAACTATATAAGTTATTCATGTATGCATCATATATAATATCATACACTTCACACAGATAAGTAGATTAACGTATGATTAAATAAATAAATGTATATATATAAATAAATGTATATATATATATATATATATATATATATATATATATACATAATGTATATATAATGTATATATATAATATATATATATATTTATATATTTATATATTTATATATATATATATATATATATATATATAAAGGCTCAATGTTTAGACAAATCACAGAGGCAATAAACATAAATGAACTCGAACCAAAATTAAATAGAAAACATGAATGGAACAGCAACATCACAACATACAATTAAGGACAACATGAACACACACACACATAGAACAGACAACCAACCTGTAACATGTAAATAAACAAATAAATAAACAAATATAACCACACCCATACACCCGGATGTAACACACGCTCAAACTAAGCGCACAACACACACACAAACAAGATGGCGTCGGACAGAACAAAGGTGAGGCACAAAAGCAAAGGAAATAATCCCCAGTCACTGGATAGGTCCCATAATGTGTGACGAAAGAACTTTGACAATATATGAACAATCATCTGGTTGAGGAACCATCCAACCAACCGGAAATTTATAAATTCCTAAATTTATAAATTTAATTTATAATAAATTGAAGTGAAAGCAACTGGTTTTTGTGTGTGTTATGACACACACAAAAACAAGATGGCGTAGGACAGAACAAAGGAGAGGCACAAAAACAAAGAAAATAATCTCCCGTCAGTGAAGAGGTCACATGATGTGTGACGAAAGAACTTTGACAATATATAAACAATCATCTGGTTGTGGAACCAACCAACCAGCCGGAATTTTATAAATTCCCAATTTTATAAATGTATTATAATAAAGTAAAGTGAAAGCGAGGGGGCGTGTGTTTGTTATTGGCAACATGACCCTCCCAAAGTATAATAATATATATATATAGGTAAGTTATTCCTGGTTGAATCGGAGGTTACCACAGTAAGTAAGGTACTTAATACTTAGCAGAGTATACAAGTGTTAATATAGATGAGATTCTAGAGGAATAGAACTGTGTCATTCTTTAGAAATCATCAGGATTCCTGACGAAACAGTTCCAGTCCTGTAGAATCTCATCTCTCTCTCTCTCTCTCTCTCTCTCTCTCTCTCTCTCTCTCTATATATATATATATATATATATATATATATATATATATATATATAGATGATATTCTACAGGACTAAAACTCTTTGATCAGGAATCCTGATGAATTCTAAAGAATGAAACAGTTCTAGTCCTGTAGAATC
>OZ024749.1:46720909-46728409 GCA_964016885.1 Eledone cirrhosa
TTACGCATTCAAACATACTGACCTAACTAGCAATGAAATGCATATTATATTATCGGCTAGGAAAACTTTGATAGAATTTAATGACCAACTATGGACCAGAGCAGATAGAGATAGCAATTTTGACATTACTATGGGATCATCCGACTCAGCCCAGGTAACTGACCTTGTGGGTTTATTTTTAATCAATTCGCTACATAGGAAAATACCCGGTACTACCGGAGGTTTATAAAGAGACGACATGCTTTTACTTATTGATAATAATAACTCTAAACTAAATAGAAAATATAAACAAATTACACAATTTTTTAATTACTTTAATCTTAAAATAGAAATTGAAAACAACCATAGAATAGTCAATTTCCTAGATATAACATTAAATCTCAACACATGTCTTCACTATCCTTTTCACAAGTTGAATGAAAACTTAAACTATGTAAACTTTAACTCTAACCACCCCAGATCTGTCAAAAACACTATAGTAAACTCTGTCCAAAAACGTATCTCTAGGATCTCGTCGAATAGAAAGATTTTCGACGAAAAAGACCAATACTACAATGAAGCATTAGCTAGAGCAGGATATGCTGATATGTGTACATAGATAATGATAGAGAAACTAAACAAAGTAACAACTTTTTTAATTACGGCAACATCCTTAACAACTATAATAGAAAGCATTACAATAATTCCAAAGGCCAAAAAAGAAATAGAACTAGGAACATAATTTGGTTTGCCCCCCCTTTCTCACTAAACATTAAAACCCACATCGCTAAACTATTTTTTAAAGCTCTTGATAATTGCTTCCCTAGAACACATAGATATCACTCAATTTTCAATAGACATACAATTAAATTAACCTACTCATCCACCAAAAATTTAGCACAAAATATCAATAGAATAAATAATAGGAACTTAAAACCTAGTGATAACAGCATAAATAATATACAAGTTAACAAATGTAACTGTAGAGATAGATCTAAATGTCCGTTAAATAACAACTGCTTAGTTAAAAATATAGTATACAATTGTAATGTTAATACTGACTCTAATTCTTTTAACTACGTCGGTTCCACATCGACGGAATTTAAACTTCGCTATAATAACCACAATAATTCTTTCACAGATCCAAGTAAAAAATCTTCAACGGCACTATCAGGCGTACTATGGCAACTTAAGCTAGATAACGTTAGATATTCGACGGCTTGGAATATAGTCTCAAGAGGGATTCCTTTTAATTCATCCTCTGAGACATGTGACCTCTGCGCAGAGGAGATATTCTTTATACTAAAATCTAAAAATTCCCTTAATCTACGGACAAATTTATTCAGTTGTTGCAAACATAGATTAAACTCAACGTTTAAATATAAATTTAAATTTAAAATGTAGTATATTTAGTTTGATTTATAATTATATGGGAAACTAGCCGATAAATTTTGATTCTCTTTTTACTCTTTTTATTTTTATTTTATTTATTTAAACATTCTTCATGAAAAATTAAGCTATCCTAAAAGTTGATGCTCCAAATATTTCGAATAAACGTTACACTAGATAAACTTCTATATTAAATATAAGAACACATGTAGACCAAATTGGGCATCCTATACTTTTTGAAATGATCTTTGCTAGATGCGATTTGATAGATAATTTTTGGCTTTATCTGTTTTTCGACTCTGATGTTTATAATAAACTTGGCAATATATTGTCAATTAATTTTGAAGGGTTGATCTTTGTGGTTTATTTTATTTTTATTACTGTAGTATTTCCTAATTTTTATTTTTAATATTTTTAATATGTACATTTTTTAATATGTAATATTTTTAATATGTAATATTTTTTCGTAATATTTCTTAGTTTTCTATTTTATTATTACTTATTATTATTATTGTTATTTTTAGTTTAGTTTTGTTTCCGATATATTTTTATTTATATTTTTATTTTTATTTTTATTAGTATATTGAAATCTGCTCTATCTTTGCTTGATAAATAATCTTGTAGAGTAGAGACAGAAATAGTAATATTGACTCTATATACACATATATGTATACTTAAATTTTTATACCGCATTGAGAATACTTTCCGTGAACTTAGGGTTTGCAGAATTGATCATGTACATTCACATAGATGTTTGTAATTATCACATAAACATATGAATTTTTTTTAAAAACTAAACATAAGATCATTAATGTTCACACATTGTGGATACATATCTCATTCAGGAATACTGATATTTACAATGCAGAGGCTGGTTTTGTAAATACTAATACCTCTACATTAAAACAGAGGTTGTACGCCTCGCCTGTGTCTGGATATTTTTGAATTTTCTCTCTCTCTTTTTTTCTCTCTCTATATTTTTCTCTCCCTATATAACAGCTGGTTTTCCCTCCGCATATCTCCCTTACATTAATACTAGAGCTAAATAAATAAATAAATAAATCAATGTATCATTGATACGTTATTCAACAGTCGTCCCACTACCTAGCTTTCTATATATGTATCTATCTCTATTTCCTCTCTCTCTCTCTCTATATATATATATATCTTTCTGTTTCCTTACATGAAGTTCTTCTCTTTATCTATCTTTCCATCTCTCTATTTTGTTCCATGCATTTCTTCTTTTTCTTTTTCTTCGTTTTCTGTCTTTCTTTCCTTTTTTCTCTCTTTTTTCTCTCTTTCTCTCTCTCTTTCTTTCTCTCTGTGTACAATTTTGTCACAACCAAATCAACCTTCTCAAATGCAAGTAGATGTTGTTACGGTATGTCGAATCTATTTATCTATAAAACTGTTTATATTGTATTTTGTCTGAGGAAGGCATAGCATATTGTTAATATGTTATCCCTGAAATATATATAATGAAATAAATATGGTTTTATAAATATAGTTTCCATTTATTTAATATTGTATATATATATATATATACACAGACATATATATATATATATCTATATCTATATATATATATATATATATATATATATATATATATATATATGTATACACACATATACACACACACATGCGCACACACATACACACACACACATATATGCATACACGATTCATATAATGTCCTATACATTTATATGTATCAGTTTTTTTTATGCATGCTTCATTCAACCAACTATTATTGCCAAGAAACTTATGTTTTTCCTCCAATGTTTAGAGAAGCGTTCAAGTTGAAAATTAATGCTTTCACTCGTATTCAAATCTCATATCACACAGGAAAACAAATGAAACATTTATACGTTCATTTACATCAATTTACAGTGTAATGTCTTACTCGGTGGAGATAACATTTCAAACTCCCCTTGTAGATATCGTTGGAAAAGATGATGTAGGCATCATAAATATTAACTATTTCAGATAATCATATATGTATCCCTCATTTTTTCCCCACACCCTGCCTTTCCACTCTGTCCATCTACATCACTCTCTGTATATATATATATATATATATATATATATATACATGTGGGAAATGGTGTAATTGTGGATGTTTGTGTGCATATTTGGTGTGCCTATGTATGTGTTTCTATAGGGTATATATAGATAGATATACATAGGTTTCATAAATATGTATCCAAACTAAGAGAGATACGTATATATTACATAGGGTGAAAAGTTCATGATTATGTAACGGAAAATATTGAATATTTAGTCAAAGCGAAAAACTATTGCCATTTATTGGCATAAAACTGATAATATATAGAAACGTTATCTTTCACATTAAATTTGAACTAAAGTTTTGAGGGCATATCTTGGTTTAATATTCCGGTGGGTGAAGATGAGTCAATGCTAATGAACTTTGCGTGTCTTGTGAAATGGATCAGATTTATGTTTACAAATATGAGTTACTTATGAGCTAGATATCGATATATGCAACGGCTTGAATTCAGCAAGGAAAGGATCCGTCAAATTGTTTGCTACATATCCATGGATGAGTAACACAGATTTTAATACATAACACATGTTCAGATACGAAATACATTAAACCCCAGCTTGATTAATTTTGTACATTATATATATATACATATGTATATATATATATATATATATATATATATATATATATATATATATATATATATATATATGTATATATATATATTTTATATATATATATTCAATATAATTCACGTTTTCCTTTACAGCTTCCCTTTATGGAAACAAAACTACAGAGTAAATTATGACAGAGATACATTTTCTAGCCTAAACAATGTATACAATAGGATACTACTGGTATATTATACACTTCATTCTCTTGCTCACGTGCAATATTGAATAGACGATACTCTATATTTTAAACAATCTATAGTACATGTTAGATTATGTTGATTAAATCCTCGTAGAATAAAACAAAGGAGTGTGTGGATGAGAGCGAGAGATTATGGGAGCGAAAGAAAGGAAAGTTGTATGAGAGAATTTAGAGGAGGCTGTGGATACTTTACTATTTTAGCAACATTCTATGCTTGCTGTTGTTAATTCAACAAATGTGTGATTATACTGGTCAATATCCGGCTCAGAAATCATATTACCTGAGGAGGATTTGAACTATGGACTTACATGAAATATATAATGCTTATTTATATCCAAAGATCTTAGGATAAGGATAATGTCACTATGTAAATTCCTGCGTGAATGCGATATCATTATTTGCAAGTATTGTTTCGTGCTTTTACGTTATATCTTCGAAAACGACGTTCTTCTGCTTAGCGTTTGCACAGACTTCAAGTGAGATTATTCGGCCGACATATATACAAATGTCAAACTGAGCGAAATTTAATGTCAATCCAGCCGTAATTTTCTAGTCCTTTTTTGTGGCATAATGTATAACGGAACTCTTTATCAAATAAGCTCTCCCACTTATCACAGAATTATATAGCACATTTTGTGTCTGAAAATATAATTACACTTTTAACACCATATCAAATAATGAACAGATTTATGGCCAAAGGCCTTTAACCTATTATTTTCTTCAGGCTGCATTATTTCTTGTATCCTACCAAATTTTGAAAAGTGTGCCCTCAAGTAGTAAATTCCAACGTCATCGTTGTGTAAAGAAATTATCATGATATATACCGAATTTGCCTCGTTCGATGGCCAATTAAGCATTAGCCTTTCGGTATTATCCTCAATGGAAAATCAGCAAGATATTATCAGGCTCAGAATCCGAAATTATATGAAGAATTATGAGCTTAATATGTATCTGTGAAGTAGCTAATTGTGAATTATCCACGTTTGGGCTTTAATAGCAAATATCGAGCAATTGTGCTAAGTTGTTACAGTGACAACATGCCATGTGCATTAGTACACTTGCTTACAAATGAATGTTAAACATATGATATATATTTCCTATTTTTCCGAATTTGCATTAATATCATATATGCGTGTGTGTGTGTGAGTGTACGTGTTTGTGTGTGTGTGCGTGTGTGTGAATATACATATGTGTTTCATGCGCATATATATATATGTAACAGTGTATATATATGTATGTATAGATACGCGCATGTAGGTTTATGTGTATGTCTATGTATGTATATTTGTATGTATACATACATTTTTACGTTATAAGATGTTGCTTCGTTCTAACTCGGGGACACTTTCAGTTTTAATAAATATCACTTTCAAAATTTGTATCCAAAACATAATTGTTTTGTTCTTGAAAATGTGGGTAATAAAATAATTATATTGTGTTGTTTATTAAACAACTTTGTACAATACAAAGATCACTCTTCTTTCATTTAATGTTCTACGGAAATACTTAACGTAATTCACACACACACATATATATATATATATATATATATATATATATATATATATATATATATATATATATATATATATATATATATATCGTGTTGTGTACATCTATGTGTGAACTAGTGTCCTACCGTTTATGGATATTTTAGAAAATTAACCGTTACAAGTTCGCAACACAGTTACGTTCATTGCAGATTTTAGCTGATGCAACATACACCTGTTGAATAGAGGATAAAACTAATTTATGTGATTTGTTGTTTTATTGTGTGTTAAAGATGAAGTGCCGATCAAGTTACATCCATAGTGAACAAAGGCTGCTTTATTTGACGCTGCTGTCATTGAACATTTACATGAAGCCTTATATCCGAAAACATTACAAACAAAGACGGAGAACGTATCTCGCAAGCAGGTATTGAAATATATATATGTTTTCATGTGAAAAAACACATTAAATACAAGGTTGATGCATCCCCAAAGCAGGGCATCAATAAACTTTAGAAGGAATACCCATTCAGAAATATCCGGAAGAGAACAACAGACCATTCTATCATCGACACTTCGAGAACAACATCATATCGCTTGAAATATATTTAAAAAATCATGAGACAAATGAGAATTCACTAGCTTCACATTGACAATATTAGGAAATGCATCATCATTTTTTACTGGTTGCAACTTATGTCACAAATATCTTAAAGAGAACCTTCATATTCTTCAGTATAATCAATTCCTATGAAAGTGAACTAATTTATAGTTACACAAACATGAACAATGTATTCTCATTAACATGGAATCGTGTGCTAATAAAAACTAAGAAAAAAATTAAGCGGTTAATCCACGTATTATCTTCAACATTCTCCTAACTGAACTTAAACTCGGAAACATCACTTACATGCTTGCAGATTTTATCGAATGACAAGAAGAAGATTTGATTAGATCATACACAAACATAAAAATATATGTGCATATGAGTGTATGTAGTACACCCACACACACACATATATATATATATATGTTTATCTATCTATCTATATATATACATATATATGTATATATATATATATATGTTTGACCCTGACGGCAGGTTTTCGGGCTCAAAAATGTTCGTATTATATAAGAAAAAAGCGAGATGTTGGACGAAAAAAACCGCAACAGAAACAGAAACCCGCCATATCAATTTTACTTTTGAAAACGATAAGATTTGTTAAACCGGCAAATTAAATAAATAAATATTCTTAAAAGACTCCAGTTGCATTTTCAATTTGTTTACCTATATATATATATGTGTATATGTGTGTATGTGTGTGTGTTTATGTATATGTGTATATATATATATATATATATATATATATATATATATATATATATATATATATATATATATATATATATATTAGAAAGAGAGGTTTTTTTTACAAAATGAAAAATAACCGAGGTGTCCTACACGAGTGGAAGTATAAAGAAAAAGGGATGAAATCGAAAATGCAACCGAAGTCTTATTTTTTTTTTAAATATATATATTTATTTGGTTCCTTTACCGGTTTCGCAGTTCTTCTGCTTTTCAAAAGGTGAGTTGAGATGGAGGGTCTGTGGTTTTTCCTCACATCTCAGATGTGAGAAAAACCACAGACCCTCCATCTCAACTCACCTTTTGAAAAGCAGAAGAACTGCGAAACCGGTAAAGGAACCAAATAAATATATATATTTAAAAAAAAAATAAGACTTCGGTTGCATTTTCGATTT
>OZ024749.1:46735909-46745909 GCA_964016885.1 Eledone cirrhosa
ACACAAGAATGTACAATCATTGATTCAATAGAAAGGTTCATTCTGACAACAACTATGACAACTATATAAAAGTAGGTGACTACACGATATATAGGACTATTCAAAAGAATTCGTAATATAATCGGCTTGTCTCCCCACAGCGCCGGCGGGCAGAATGGAGAAGGGGTTTCCCCGGGAACGGCAAGGGAGACGCGCTGGTACCGCAGACGAGGGGTTTGCAAGCAATTTTGGTTTTATTTGTAGCCGAAGAACATATAGTATAGTGTTACTATCATTGCGTCGTATACGTAGTGGTGAAAATACTGGTGTCGATTCAATCGTCTAAATATCAATACGTTTGGCATTCTAACAAAACTGACCATTTTCATTTTATTTTATATCATAATATTATACTTACATTATAGCATATATGTTTATATTATAGCATAGTGTTTTGCTCTAAATATAGGTAAAATAAATATCGATTATTTTTTCTTTTTGTATCATACATATTTATATTCCCGCTAAATGTGACATTTTATATAATTAGTCTCCGAAAAGGTTAATTGAACAAATACTAGCAAAATCCCTATGGGAATTAAATCTGAAAAGAGATAATTCTCAAAAGAAAATGTTATTCTTATGTATATATATATAGAAAATATGATTATAGAAAAGAAAGATAATAAATTTCTTTCCTGATAGAGTGTCTATGGTTAGTGATGAGATTGATCAAGTTATATGAAACTTGCTATTTGCACTTTTCTAAAAGTTATGCTAGTTTTGATTTAATTGTGCGGCAGGCTATTGCATATTTTTACAATGTATATCTAAAAGGTAAGTAATACAGTGGCATAATTCAAATATTACAGTTCATGCTATAGATATTAGCTACCCATTAGGCAGGTAGTCTTTCGCTCGTTGCTAGACCTGATAGATACTAGACATAAATAGTACTGAAAATATCCACTCTACAGTCCAGTAACTGAAAGCAATGGAGGCTTTAATTGAATATTGCTTCAATCAATAGTCAGTAGCTCGTTGCTAGACCTGTTAGATATAAGAGAGAAAATGTCCTGAAAATATCCACTCTACAGTCCAGTAACTGAAAGCAATGGAATCTGTAGTTGAATATTGCTTCAATCATTCATAGAACAGTTTATTAAAATGAAACATTATATTATACTAACAATGGCGATGGATTGGCAGTATCGGTAGAAGGTCAACGCCATGCTTTGGCGCATAGAGTTACGGCCCTTGCCATTGTGAGTTCAAATCCCACCGAGGTTAATTTGCCTTTCATCATTACGGTGTCGATAAAATAAAGAACCAGTAATGCCCTAGGTAATTGCTGGCCTTGTGCCAACAAGTAGAAACAATTATATTATACTTACAGAACTCAGATGCGATTAACCCCCGAACATAGTAATTGCGCTGATAATTGCATCATTTTAGCCTTTGAATTATGTATGTGTATCTCTATATATGTGTGTATGTATTATGTATCAGCTTATAAAATATATATTGAAGTATTCAAAGAATTCTCGCTGCAAACTAAATTTGCTCAAACATCATTTTACATCGTCAGAATACCCAGATCAACTTTAGGTACATATATATATATATATATATATATATATATATATATATATATATATATATAACTTAAATATATATATTTATATTACTTAAATATATATATATATATATATATATATATATATATATATATATATATATATATATATATATATAATTGAAATATATTAAATAAGATTTCATATAGACCTTTCGTCTCCACATGGCATTACTATAATCTAAACAATATTCCGATTTCATCGCTTATATCCATCTGTTCAAAATAAATTTTAGATATGAAATTTTGTAATTTCATCACGTTTCTGCACCACATTTCGTTTCGAATTTAAGTATTTAACTTTCAGTTCATTTTAGCTGGAAGTTATATATTATGTTTTAATAACGGTGAAAGATCAAAGTGTATATAGCTAACTAAATTTAGCAATATTTTGGAGCTTTTCGTTCTAGTGTGCTTATATATAAAAAAACACACAACAGAGAAAGACACCGACGCTTATATATATATCTATATCTATCTATCTATCTATATATCTATCTATCTATCTATATATCTATCTATCTGTTTTTATATATATATATATATATATATATATATATATATATATATATATATACGATATTAAACAAATGGAAACTATATCTATAAAACCATATTTATTTCGTTATATATATTTCTGGGATATCATATTAAAAATATGGTATGCCTTCCTCAGACAAAATACAATACATAAGCCGTTTTATAAATAATTTTGACATACCTTATAATAATGCAACTTCCATTTAAAAAGTTTATTTGGTTATAAATATAGTTTCCATTTGTTTAATATCGTAAACCTACTCCAGAAACTGTTGAGTGCTTTTATATCAGTTATAAAATATTTACTCGTTGTACCCTAACCATTTTAAATAAAACTGTTGCATATATATATATATATATATATATATATATATATATAAATATTACATGAATAAATATACATATTTATGTACACATATATACATATATATATATATATATATATATATATATATATATATATATATATATATATATATATATATATATATATATATATATATATATATATATATATATGTGTGTGTGTGTGTGTGTGTGTGTGTGTGTGTGTGTGTGTATGTGTGTCTGCGTGTATGTATGCGTGTCTGCATATGCGTGTGTATGCATAACTATACATGGATATGTAGAATTGATATCGTTGAGTAGTGGAATAAATCCATATGCGTGCTTTGAAAAAAAATTCATATACGGTTGCTTTGAAACAATCAATATATTTTACTGAATATCCACATGAAATGTAATCTATCCAATAAACTGAATTTTGAATTTACTCGGTGACAAATATATTGGGTTAACATTTCGTACTTTTTAGTGCTGTATTGCCATCTCTAACTTGGTCAACAATATCATTTATAAACAATACATAGAGATACAGACACACATCCACAAACATTCAAACATTCACATAGACACACACAATATACACAGGCACACCCGTATATATATATGTATATATATATATATATATATATATATATATATATATATATATATATATATATATATATATATATATATATATATATAGAGAGAGAGAGAGAGAGAGATAAACAACCATAATCGATGGTCGAAATTTGGACAGTGTAACCTCTGTTACATCGAATAGTATTTGCGTTCTATATGACGTGTATCGATTAACCTAAGTAGCTAAATATTAGGTGATCGAATACACATAATTTACGTGGGAGAGAATGAGCAACATATTCTAACTACCGTAATTTGCTTAATTAAATACACCCACACACACACCTATATATATACACACACGCGCACATATATATTTGTATCTCTCTCTCTCTCTCTCTCTCTCTCTCTATATATATATATATATATATATATATATATATATATATATATATATATATATATATATATATATACATATATACGTACATATCTCTGTGTGTTATATAGTCTCTGTGTATCTAGGTATGTGTGTGCATGTGTTTCTATATGTCGGAGAGAGGGAGAGAAAGGAAGAGAAAGTGAAAAAGAGAGAGAGGCACAGTCAGTTTGATGGACACATCATCTCATACGGTTATGTGCCTAATTACTATCACCGACATTAATAAATATTTCTTTCTTCGGTTTGTTATCTCTGTATCGTTGGAATCAGTCTGTAACGAAAAACAATCTTTGAAATTTTCAAGAACATATTCCTCGTGTCTGATCTCTGGATAAGCAGTTAATTTCAACAAGACTATCGCATTAAGAAAATATCAAAGATGTCACCTTAGCGAAAGTAATATGATATCTTATGATCTCTTGTAAAACGGAGATATATTGATTTACAGATACTGATGTCTATACAATGACTACGATGTGAAGTTTTGTTATTTGATGAGTTGAAGTAAAATATTACGTTTTGGAAGATAAGATGTAAATTTTATGATTTATAACTTTGGCAGGAGACCAACTCTTCTGATTTTTTTAGTTGATGGTTGTGATTATAGTTGATCGAACCGTTCATCATATATGTCTAGCAACATAGATAATGATACTCACTCAGATGCATTTCATATTACCTCTAACACGTGTGTTATTTACAAGCCCAACATATTTTGAATGACATTGATATACATTCTTAATTCGATTCTAATGTGCACGGGCTATATCCGGAATGGTGAAAGCCAAAATGAATCCTTAGTGGATTAATTTGATGTAGGTATGCTGGCAGGCGTCCTATTGGATAAATGTTAACAATAATTATTTATTTAACTACGGGTTAGTGTAATTATTGAAATTCATTTATTATATAATGTGTGTGTGGTGCACAATAGAAAGTATCAGTGACCAGTATGTTCCTAGTTTATACATGGTATATATGCTAGCAGTTAATGATAAACGAATGCAAACTTGCATTTAGTCATTTGACTAAAGTTAGAATGTAGAAACGATTGTCGTTTGATAATTTTTGAAACCATTATATCAAACATGTTCAAAGCTCATATTCAACGAATCGGCAGTCCCTCATTCCATCGAGAGTAATCATGTATATGTTACGACCTATTAGACATTGTGCAACCTTGGAAATATGTTATGTAAAATCCTTAAATGAAAAGATATAATGAATGGAAAGATGCATTTTTCTTCTGTGTTAATCAGAGCAGTGATTACTATTCTCTAAACTATATATTTATCGATGAATATTCGTGTGCATTTATTCAGTTTAAATACGCCATCATTGATTGTAGTTAATTGCATATTGTATCTTAATCCTTCAAATGTCTGATACATTCGCTTATATATTGGGTTAACATGTCTTACTTTGTAGTGCTGTATTGCCAATTCTAACTTAGATGGTCAACAATATATGTTTTTAAACACAGTAAAATCTAAGCAATATCGCCTTGAAAATAGTGAGTAGTGTATCATTATATGTCAGTGACAATCCCGAAAGCAAATACATAGAGATGCAGACCCACATCCATAAACATTCAAACATTCAGATAGACACACAGAGGCATACACAGGCACACACAGGCACACCCATATATATATATATATATATATATAGAGAGAGAGAGAGAGAGAGAGAGAGAAATAAACAACCATAATCGATGGTCGAAATTTGGACAGAGTAACTTCTGTTACATCGAAATCATATTTGCGTTCTATATGACGTGTATCGATTAACCTAAGAATCTAAATATTAGGTGATCAAATACACATAATTTACGTGGGAGAGTCCTGTCAATACCAGTATATCACAAATAACAAAGGAAGACTGCAGCACCACTGCTTAAAATTATAGATATTAATAGCAGATACGTGTCTCTTAAAATACATTTAAATGTCTAACAGAGAAAAATATATCGTATATTTTAGTCGTGGTGATGCAGAATATACCCTAGATAATGTAAGGTTCGTGTGATCAAAATTAACGTGAATAAACATCTATGTGCATTTCAACGGTAATGTAAGTATTGAAATATATCTTTTCAATCATAAGGTACTGATATTTATCCTGATTTGATTCAACACGCATCCTCAAGCTTCTATAAATTTACTAGAGTTCAATCTGTTGTAAGCATATCATTTAGATTTCCGGTACGGTGCATATGTTAGTATGTTCTTCTCAGAGTGTTCGGAGAGAATGTGAAAGATGCTATACAGAAAGCTAAGGTTTCTGGAGAAACATTTAAAAAAAAACAGAAATCTGATTTTATCAAAATTTCCTACTTCATTCCCCGTTTGGAAGACCATTTCTACAATCAACAATATATAAGAAGAACAAATACCAGGTAATTCAATTGGTTTACATGTCATAGCTGAAAGGTGTAAAGGAAGATTCTGAATCATTACAATGTGTGGTTTGAAAGATGAACCATGGAGACACGCACACATGAGATAGGTGATGCTGTTATTTATATGCTCACTTTCTATATCTATTATCCATATACGAACATTTAATTAAATTTAAATATTTTGCACTTTAACTACAACACTTCATTTATACTGATTTAAATATATTTTCTTTTACTTGGTCAACTTCCTTCAGACTTGCGCCTGCGCAGAACAGTGGGGGTGAATTATGACTCACAAGGGAACGGGCGAAGAATTCAAGAGCACACGCTTTGTCCGTTCCCATGTCCATTCAATTTGGATTGCCTCGCAAAACATAACCTTATTATGTAAGAAGATGTATGATGATGTCACGGCACTGGGCACACCGAAGCGTATGGCCACTGTCGTCATTGAAATATGTATCACAGTAATATCATTAAAAGACTTTAACATCTGAAACTACTTCGCTTATCTTATTCTCTCTCTCTCTCTCCCTCTCTCTCTCTCTCTCTCTCTCTCTCTCTATATATATATATATATATATATATATATATATATATAAATACATATAGGCATCTATATGGGTGTGTGAATGTGTAAATGAGTGTGTGTATGGATATATTTGAAGAATCTGGTGGCATACATGTAAGGCAAGGTCGGTGACACAGCATGTTCTCAACTGGATGGTTGGATCAGTTAAATGAGTAAACGAGCATGTCAGAGGATATGCTGAATGAGGATACTGATGGTGCAAATTGTTGTTTACATTCATTTCCAAAATAATGCCTGAAAACATTTTCAAAATGAGAGAACACTGTTAGTGTATTCTAGATTCCTATAAATTACAAGCGAAACAGTTCATATCTTGACAGTTACAACCCGATGGGGACAAGTCATTCGATTTATCTTATGTTGTTAAATCTTCCTAAGCATAACGTAGACTCAATAATACTGTCAGTGGTTTCATTGCTGTATGTATGCGGCTAGGCTTTTGATTGCGGTATCCTTTGATTTGCCAAACCCACATGACATGTCATATATTCCTATATGTGTAAAATGAAAGAAATATTCGTTGAATAAATTATATAATTCTCTTTTAACCATTCATGGCTGGTATTTGATGAAGCCAATACCCAACAAGCAACGATTTATAGAAATGAAGTAGCTAATTCTTTATTCAGTAATATGTAATTCCTCCTTTTATTTTCTAACGTGCTCTGCTCGATCCCGTGTACTTTAACCCCACATCAAAAGTTGGAATCCTAGAATATTTCTATTCCAATAACCTCGAAAATTATGAAAATCACCGTTACATCACATATTTAAATATATACATATAATTGCGGCTCAAATGCTTCCTTGCCTAGTCTTGAAAATAATATGCTTTCTTCATTTATTTTCAGGCAACAATATTATCTAACTTCACCTCACGCAATTAATTACGAAATCGTTGTCCTTGAAGTTCTCAATCCTCATAATCTTTCATGAAACTCGAATTAACTTTATAATTGTGTCACAAAAGCAGGACACTAATATGTTGTAATTATCAGAGTTCTACATGAAAGAGTTTCAACCCCTAACAAGCTGACAAGCCATACACACGTTATCCTTCCTATACACAAAATTCCAAACGTCAATACATTATAACAATCGGCTCATGTTTTGATCTGCTTAAGCTCCAATTTATCGGTACTATAATTGTACATCATCGTATTGTATTTTGAACAAGCCCAAACTGATTTATAACAGACGAAATAATGTAACTGGCTGTAACACTGTCCGTGTTATGCTAAATATTCTCGCCGGTATAAGCGCAGTTAATCCATTTGAATCTTCATGTCAGCAACCAAAATCACACTCAACATCGGTTCTGAGTGTAATATGCGATCATATATTACAGAGTTATATGACATTTAATACAATAACACCGATATAAATTGAAACATGTAATAGAATCTCTTCAAAATCACGCACACGCACAAAACCAGTAACAACACTTACTTGTGTGTGAATGTGAGATAGCATATATATTTACATCAGAACCTAACATTCGCAATGCATTTATTAAATGTAAACAACTCATAATTTATTAAAGTACATACAGTTTGAGTCAATTATAGTACATTCACTGCATCAAATATATACAAGCTGGGTCTAGCTCAATTATTACCAGCTTTGAGCTGGTTATGAATATTTGAGGGTATATCAAATTAGATCTAACATATTCAACTCACTATTGGAATATGAAAAATGGTCGTCTACCAATTTGTCAATAAGTAATTACAGACATACATGCGTACACATATACTTATATACATACATATATATATATATATATATATATATATATATATATATATATATATATATATATATATATATATATATATATATGTGTGTGTGTGTCTGTGTGTGTATATAAGTATTGTCAGTGGTGAAGATGTAGTGTTAATGGTGGTGGTGGTGGTATAGGATATAGTGTCGGTGGTGAAGATGTAGTGTTAATGGTGGTGGTGGTGATGGTATAGGATATAGTGTCAGTGGTGAAGATCTAGGGTTAATGGTGATGGTGGAGGGTGTTGTGCATGTGGTGTTGGTGGTGGTGGTATAGGATACGGTGCCGGTGGTGACGATGTAGTGTTAATGGTGGTGGTGGTATACGGTGTAGTGTCTGTGATGAAGATATGTTAATGGTGGTGCTTGTGGTGGTGTTGATGTTAACAGTATAGGTTGTAGTGCCTGTGGTGAAGATGTAGTGTTGTTGGTGATGATGGTGGTGGCGGGGTTGATGTTGATGGGAATGGTACAGGTTGTAGAATGTATGTGGTGATGTTGTAGTGGTGAGGTTGTAGGTGTAATAGGGTGTAGGGTGTTATAACAAGTGATGGTATAGGTGTTGGTGGATGGTATGTTATATATGGTAGCATTGGCAAACATATTAGTGGTTCAAGGTTTCCTTGAATAGTCAAGGAAAACTTTAACCATTAAGGTATCTTTTTCTTGGTTATGTCAACATGTATAAAATCGAATTTTGTATTTTATCTGATGAGAGCGTACCAACGTTTTGGTTCCCTTGAAATATATATAATAGACTAAATATGGTTTTATAAATATCGTTTCCATTTATTGAATATTATACTCTAGAAAACTTGTTGAGTGCTCTGAAACAGTTATACACATTTATATTTGTTGAATTACCAACAAATTGAATATCCCATTTGCTTATATATATATATCATCATCATCATCATCATCATCATCGTTTAACGTCCATCTTCCACGCCTGCATGGGTTTGGACGGGAGTTTTCCCACTTGAGGCAAGAGTGGTTGTCTCGCTCGCATAGGACTGTCTGGCGGGTTTTCTACGGCTGGATGCCCTTCCTAACACCAAACGCGTTTACAGTGTGGACTGGGAGGTTTTTACCGTGTTACCCACACGGCCACATTACAGCGTGGACTGTGTGTTTTTTTTGTCGTGACACCTACACGACCTAATTTGTTTCGGACTGGATGTTGTTGTACCAACATAACTTTACATTGAAAGGGGTGGTGTCGATAGGGTAGGGGTAGTGGGACGGGGGTGTATTTTGTTAGAGATGCCTACTGACTGTAGTAGGTTTCACTTTGTACTTAGGTAAGGCGGGTATTCTGTATTACTGTGTAGCGCCAAAGATCTCGGTCCAGTGACATTGTCTTGGAGAGATGTAAGTGTGTGAGTTCGGAATTTATCAAGTCGTCCCAGGTTTTACTGGGTCTGCCTACTCCGTGGCTACCGTCTATTATATATATATTTGTCCCAAGGCTCTGATACCATCAACACTATACACACAGAGCTGACATATCTAAGAACTGACTAACTGCCTGATGAGGACATAGCCATTCACTGGCTATGATCCAAATATATATAGCAGTAAATAAAGGATTATGAGTTCATGCAATTGACTTATGTTTCGTCACTATCTATATATATATATATATACACACATATATATATATATATATATATATATATATATATATATATATATATATATATATATATATATATATATATA
>OZ024749.1:46750909-46785909 GCA_964016885.1 Eledone cirrhosa
TATGATAACTCTGTGATTAGGATATTTATAAAACGGTTTTATGCTCTCATCCATTGAGTGTATAAAAGACTGTAAATCTCACAGCAAATGAAGTAATGCCAGTCAAACAGAAACCATTACATATCTCAATAACTGACCTTATTGTAGAAAATGTGTTTACATCAACAACTCCGCCTTCCTATATTTCATAAGCATTATTAACAATATTGTGTTCAAATCCCGCCGAAGTTAACTTTGCGTGCCATCCTTACGGGGTCGATAAAATAAAGTACCAGTAATGCATTGCGATAATTGCTGGCCTTGTGCCAAAACTAAAAACAATTATTAACAATATTCCGAAATTTCACTAACTCAAACTTCTTCAAAAGTACTCACACAAGCATCATTCTATGTTATTTCGGTCTCTTTCCGTGACATCAGACGTCATGAATTCCCGCTTATGCCTTACTTTACACAAATAATATTATATTCTATGTATTTGCTAATACGTTTCTTAGCCTACACATGGGAACGTAGATATCGGACGATATTAAATATATTTTCATATTACCAGATATGAACACAATCGAGGTGTCTTTGTTTCAATGATTTTTGCGACAGAATTGGTTGAGTATTTAAAGAAAATAAATGTGAATCCTTATCATAAATAATTGGGTTGTTGATTGTGACATAGCACATTACAACTTTCGGTCTTTCAATTATGTGTATATTCCAATCGATTGTTTCAACACTGTTTCCATTTAACGAATGTTAGTTAAAACGAACATGTTTCTTAATGATTTCGAAAGAAATGTCATAAACATTCCAGCATGTTTCTTCCACTGGATGAGAGAAAAACAAACCAACTAACCTCATCTCTATGTGTATATATATAACATTTTGATATTGCAGAGGTAGTCACTAGATGTTTTTCTTCAAGATCAAATAGCGTTAATTAATAGTTAGATTCAAGAAACGACAAACCAACAAACTTTTGAGTAGTAGTTATAAACTATTAATTATCATTCCGTTTTTTATTTTATTAGAAAACAGATGCAAATTTAGAATACACTCCGATATATCTTCTGAGATTTAGATAATTTTTTGCAGCTGCTGTTTTTGCAGTTTTGATACTGATACACAAACAAAGATAATGATAAAATATAAAAAAAAACAAAACAATATTCTCAAGAAGAAAAACACGAACAGTCACTTATTCTGATAGTCGATATTGATATCTTAATGAAAGGAATTATTATCGCTCATATAATTTGACAGGATAGCCATTTTATAGAAGTGTTGATAGAAAATGTTCTTTCGTTTTCTTAGACAAGATTTATCGCGATGAAGGTTCTGATATCATTTGTTTTGAAATATTTTTCGATTCTAATATAGAAAGATAAAGATTGTTTGAAATCCCACTTACGGTGGAGTTGAGAAAATACCATTAATATCGTTTGTCATTTCAACATTCGCTGATATATATTGATAATGCTAATAAAAATGTAATATATATATATAGAGTGAGAGAGAGACATACACACAGACACGCACACACACACACACACACACACACGCATACACACTCATACATACATAAACACACATACACATACACCCACACACATATACACATATACACACACGCACGCACATATACACACTCATATATATATACGCACAACTTATATAAACTGAGATCTAAACGAAATAAACTATATTCCAGCTATCTAAATAATACGACCACCCTCCTCTATCTATATCTTTATCTCTCTCTTTCTTTCTTTCTTTATATATATATATATATATATATATGTAATCAGATGGTCATTAAAATATAGTATAAACATTTATAACAGTACGATTTGCTTATTTTCAAAATATATGGGGTCAAATGAAGACGGTTTCGTATATTATTACGAACAAATGCGATGAAATATGTAAATATGTTAAATTAAGCTCTAATTCTAAAGAGGTTATGAACATGTTCATGTGTTTGGATTACACAGGATTCCCCAACATAATTTACTTTTTAATTACAACAATGGAGTGCAGCAGAGAAACATAATTTAGTTTTCACAGAAGAGGGACCAGTGTGTATTACTTACTGTCCCATTCCATTAAATTTACATAATTCCTCTTCTAATACATGCAATTATTGTTGTTGCTGGTTATTGTGAATATTTCTTTCCTCTGCTGCCGTTTTCCCAATTAGAGTACTACTATGTCTTTTTTCTTAGCGGTTCAGTTAGTGAGGAATATCCCGGTAAGATTTTAATCTGTTCAGGCTCAGGTTGGATATGCACTTAAATTCTGTTATACAGCTCCACAATGGAACATATTTTATTATTTTCTCCAAATCTTCCACATTGGAATTTTTCTTTCCGTCTTCATAGGCTTGTAATACAATGTTATTGATGACCGATGATACCATTTCCTCATCAGATTCTAGTAATTACCTGATTCTCACCACTGAGTCTTCCAAATATTACTTATGCAGTTCTAAATTGCTTATCCAAGACCCTGTGTTATTTAATAAGAATTTCAATATAAGGCTAGTTTCTAAATACCTTTGCTGATTGCATATCACATTGTTACTTTAAGTCCTGTTTTTTGTCAGATTAAACATTTATAATGCGGGGTTAATACACAGTTATTAGACGATTATCCGTGTTAATAATTACTCGCTTTTGTAGATTAACGTTACTATTACCTGCGTTCTTATTATCGTCAGAAGTATCATGAGGCGCAGACATATATTACGTTTTGTTCCATTACCCGTTGCTCTTGAGTAGACTATTGTTTCACATATCTATTCTAACATCCAAATAAAAATGATAAGATTTTGGTATTGAGCGAATACAATACATTATATTTTTCATTTCGGTATTTGATTGATGTCCAGAAGAGTAAAAATCTAGAATATATTTGTACGGTATCATGAATTTGGATTTAGGCAGTAACTATCAAATACATGGCGCTTAGATAAATTTAGTTGAAATGGTCTATCATATATTTCAGCAAACTCGTATTTAGTTCCATGTTAACATAAAAAAATATATGAAGACATAATTCTTACAAATAAGATTATTATCTGACAATGGTGTTAGGGACAGATCATGACACGCCATAACTGCGAAGAAAAATCGAAGTACAAAACAAAATTTCTCATCCAAAATCTGCAATGAAAAGATGATAAACAAATGTCATTGAAACACGTTAAGAAGATTTTATTCATAGTTTCCTGAAATACTGGGAAACCAAACCCGAAACACGAAATATTCTGGTAACCACGTCGGGGAAAAAAATAAACTGAAGAAACGTCATAAAACGTGATATTCATGCAGATATGTTTAACGAAAGGTCACGAAAAATATATAGCAAAGAAGTAAAATAGATGTAAGTTTCGTTTTCTAATTCACATTAACTTCTACATATCTGTCAAGATATAAATGATCGGTGTGCGTATGATACACCGACTCAATGTAATCTTATACACTGAAACAAAGATTTAATACAGAAATATATGTTACAGATTTCGTTTACTATTGATACGAAAAAAATCGCTCGAGTGATACCCCATATATCGCATAACATGTGGATATGTTAAGAATAGTTTGTAATTACCAGCATTTGTAAATGGTGTGCCTGTACTTTCAGTTTTCTATCATATCAAAATTCACCTGAAAAGTTATCTCTATATAAGTGGGTATATGAGCTTGTGTGCGAGCATGTTATTACTATATACTTATATATCTATATATAACGTGATAATATGCTTTAATACAGTTTTAATACAAACATAATATCATATATCATTGTAACGCAATAGCAAGGCAGAGCATTAATGTCATGTTATTGTCCTTCTGTATTTCCTAGGGGACATCTTCGTTTAACTCTTCATATTACAGGAAAGGATGTGGAACTATCTGCCTTTGCATATAAATAATAATATATGTATATATAGCATACCTATTAACGGAGGGTACACAACATATAGACAAGCACAAGTATACCTATATTTAATTTTATTTAAATTTCAAGTTTTTAATTCTTTTTAATTCTTTTTAATTGAAATATTCAACATTTGATAACATTGATTACACTGATACATCGAAATCAGTTTATTTTATATTTTATATATGTTATATCCATTATAACTCTGCTTTTTTTTAAAACTGATCCTCTCATATTTTTTGAATAATTTCAATTTCACGGATCAAAGAAGAAAACATAGAAAATAGATCCTTTAAATATATTTTCCGTGCTATTTCCAATTCCACTTTCTCTCTCTCCCTATCTCCCTCTCTCTCTTTCTCCCACTCTCTGTGTATATATATATATATACATATATAGATATGTATGTGTGTGTGTATATTTATGTATAAGAGTGTGTGTGTCTGTGTGTCTCTGTGTGGGTGTGTAACAATTGTTTCTACTTTTGTCATAAGGCCAGCAATTACCCAGTACATTACTGGTACTTTATTTTATCGACCCCGTAAGGATGAAAGGCAAAGTTAACCTCGGCGGGATTTGAACTCAGACCGTAAAGGGAGGTAATTATGCTGGAAAACATAGTATCCGACTCTCTACCGATACTGCCAATCCGCCATGGGTGTGTCATAATGTTTAATAACAATATGCTTGGTACTTAATAGCTAAATTATAATATTATTATTATATATATATATATAATAATAATTGTTTCTACTTTAGGCACAAGGCCAGCAATTACCCAGTGCATTACTGGTACTTCATTTTATCGACCCCGTAAGGATGAAAGGCAAAGTCAACCTCGGCGGGATTTGAACTCAGATCGTAAAGGGACGTAACTATGCTGGAAAGCTACCGATACTGCCAATCCACCGCCCTTCTACTATTAATAATAATAGTACTATTTATAGTTATGTATATAGTATACATAACTATAAACAGGAATGTCAGTTATTTCTTGTTACCTTATTACCAGTAAGAGAAATAGCTCAATGTATGAATATCAGTTGTTTTACAGAGCAGGCAAATAAATAATACTTATGTATTCATTTATTTATTTATTTATATAAATATATATATATATATATATATATATATATATATATATATATATATATATATATATATATATATATATATATATATATATATATATATATGTAATGAGTGCTATAAATATTCTATGTAAATACGTAAAACACATATAGCCATACACAACTCTCCCTAATATATACACATCTAAGGCGTGTATATACACTTATAAGGCGTACGTAAAGGGAACACTGCTGAAATATATAGAGTAAGCCTAAAGAAATTGGGATAGTATACCATGCAAATATGAAAAGATATAGAACATTTTAAAATAAATATTTGACTGAATAATTTCCATGGGTAATGTAATAAAATATAAGCCTATAATAAAGGAAGACACAGAAGATTAAGTTAATAAAATATGAATAATTATATACAAATAAATAGATATGTAAGCTACCGTAATGTAATGTTTGTGCTTATGCAGGGAAAGTTCCGGAATGATATGGAGAGATATTCTATGATATTTAGTTGTTATCTATTTTACACGTTAACATTTTTGTTGTTTAGAATTTTCTTTTCCGGAGACTTAACACAAATAATCATTACCATGAATTTTAATATGAATATCCTATGGAATTCTGCGTTCTAGTATTCGTATATTTGTTACATTGAAATTTGTAAACTAATGCTTTATGCTTTACTGCACTGGGTAACTTATGAGTATTTCGTACAGACAAATAACTTTCTACACGCCTGATTGAACTAAGAAATAAATCTGTTAAAGTTTCCTTAAATAACACACTACCGACTTAAAAAAATATTATGACTATGAATTATAACTTGCAAACATGTATTGCATGCGTGATGCTAACATCGATGTTGTGATCGGTCAAATTCGGAGGGAGTTTGAAAAAAATGTTTGTTGAAAAGCGACACAGCTAGATGTTAACATGCAGAAAAATGTAAAGCCCTTTGTCTCTCAGCATGTATACATTTAAACATTGTGATAGACATACGAAACAGTTATATTACATATATTATCTCACAACCCCCTCAATAAGCACAGCATTATTCATAATAGAGATACTTTAAAAAGCCAGTATTTACTTCATTGGACACATATTCTCCATGTTTAAAAATAATATAATTTAGAATACAATATACAATAACAGTTAAGAGCTCCAGATGGTTCATTATGTAATACCAATTCTTGTGAATAGAAGAAAATCCACAGCAATAAATATTTTTGCAGGCATACGGGCTGTAAAGTGTGAATTGAAAAAAAACAAATAACATTATGAGACGGAAGAAAACAATACATAGCATTACATTTTAAATTAGCGTTGATATATTAACACAAAATTACTAATATAAGATTGCTAACCAAAAACAAATTGCAAAATTGCAAGTCATGAAACGTTTTTGGCGGAAAAATGTATATGATTTTCTTCATTTGAATGAGTTAGAAAATTGAGAATAAAAGAGAATTAATCGATTTTACAAATATAATCCAAGAGTAGGGAAGATTCCTCATATATTTACAATCATTATCTTCTTAGTATCAACATATTTGGGAAGAAAAACCATTATAGACTGACAAGCGTTAATTGCCGAAATAGAAATAATGAATAGAAATAATTTACCCCATACTAGGGTAGCAACGGCCATGGTAACAAACGTGGCATTAATTACCATATTACTAATAGTAATGTACATAATTACACATATATATATATATATATAATACATACGCGTGCAAATATGCACATACATAAATATATAGAGACCACATAAAATATATCCTGCAGTTCTCACGTTTCTACCAATATTTGATATATTCATATATATATATATATATATATATATATATATATATATATATATATATATATATATATATATATATATATACATATGGACCTGTTATTTTTATCTAAAGACATTTTTCCAATTCCATTCCGCCCGTCCCCTCAATCTATGTTATTTCTCATTCTTTCCTCTGGTGAAAGTCTAACGTCCGAATCCGAAACGTTAAGTCCCTCTTCCTGCTATTGTTATTTCTGTTTACCTTTTACATATATATATATATATATAAATATATATATATATATACATATATGTGTGTGTATGTGTGTGTGTGGGGTGGGGGTATGTGCGTGTGTGTGTGCATATGTGTGTATGTGTGCGTGTGTATGTGTGTGTATGTGTGTGTAAGTGTATACGTTCATATAAGGAGAAGTAAAATTTCAACGTAGGAAGACTCACTGTGTATTATTAATTTATACACAGAACATTTTCATAGATATTTCAATTATTCACGAGTGACCAAATATTAATAATACATTTATGTGATATTAATATGATTATAGCTTGGCATTTAATGTAGAATAATAAATACACGTAAGGGTTGGGGAATACTAAAGTTTAATTGCTATTATATGCATATATTTATACATTTCATCAAATTATACACCTACAGAGAGCAACAGAACCATGGCCGTACAGGTAGTGAACGACGAAATAAATAATGATGCTTCAAAAGATGCATAAATAATATAAATGCAACACTAATTATATTCTTCAGGGAAAAGGTGTATTTAGTAAAATAGGTGTGAATAGGTTAACAAACTGTGTCTAGTGAGTGAGGGAAGAAGCGTTGAAAATATTAACAGTTAATGAAAAGAGCTTTGTTATATTCTTCCATAGAAAATTATATATATATATATATATATATATATATATATATATATATATCATTTTCTATGGAAGAATATAACAAAGCTCTTTTCATTAACTGTTAATATTTTCAACGCTTCTTCCCTCACTCACTAGACAAAGTTTATATATATATATATATATACACACATAGATGCACAGACACGAAGATTGTTGGCCTGGTACCCGTTTCTTATGAGCATGTCATAACAATTCCAAAACGGTGTATGGTCCTTGACTATCCAAAAGAATAGCATTGACATGCAACATAAGCAAGTGACCCGAACGTACGAATAGTTGCCTTCATAACAACATCGTCTATGAAACCACCTTCGAATCACTGTCTCTTGCATTATTAGTTGTTCTGTTTCCTATGAAAAACACTATATCCTCTGCTATAGTAATCTAAAATCCCAGTTATTGCAAATAAACCACTGTAGTGAATATGACATTTCCATAGTAGTTTAATAAATTTATTTCACTATTCTGATGTGTGTATGTGTTTGTGTCTATATGTAAGCACGCGTGGGCATTTATGAATGTGCCATATATTTTCTTTTCGTATGTACGTACACATGTATCCATAAAAGCAAGTGAGAAGCTATCAATTTGCTATTGCAGTACAATCGATTTATTTGCAAATATATTTAGAACCATTATTATTATACTTCGAAACCACATTGGTTTCTATTAATGCAACTAAAATCTCATATATTTTCATGAATGTATTCTATAAATAAAGAAACATATTTCTGTCATTTATCTGGAACAAATATAGTGGAAATGCGCTTCGCTTTATTAATTTACTAAGCCTACTTTGGTTCATGGATTATAAATTGAGTGAATGTTTGGTATATAGTGTTTAAATAGTTAATATAATGCGAATGAAATTCGCTTCGAATCCTTGTATTAAACTAGCTGGAAATCATTCTGTAATTGATTGATGGCGTATCTCTAACATTATAAAGACTGAGTAGAAGCACTAAATGAGACAATTATTTAAACAGAACATATTTACTACAAATGTTATTTCTTTCTTACAGTGACGAGGGTAGTCAAAAGAAAAGTAATGCTTTAATGGTAGATATAATGTGTTTTCGTATTTAAAGCTTATTTTAATGTTAAAATTTGTATTTCTATTTGCGTACATCCCCGATATATGAAACAGTATTTCGTAAACTTTAGTACTGAATAAAAGGAAAACAGCACTATCGGTGTATATTGCTGTATATTGGTCTCTATATTGGTGTATATTGGTCTCTGTAGTGTTATCATAATTTTAGAAACATTATAATTGTCATCATGTTGAAGAAGAAGAAGAAGAAGAAGAAGAAGAAGAAGAAGAAGAAGAAGAAGAAGAAGAAGAAGAAGAAGAAGAAGAAGAAGAAGAAGAAGAAGAAGAAGAAGAAGAAGAAGAAGAAGAAGAAGAAGAAGAAGAAGAAGAAGAAGAAGAAGAAGAAGAAGAAGAAGAAGAAGAAGAAGAAGAAGATTGTGTCATATTGTTGCTGAAGCATCTCACTAAGCTACATTGTTTCTGGTGTGTTGTAGGTTTGTTTCTGTTTATTCATATGTTTCTTTCGTCTCATGTCACGAATATTCTGGATGGTGTCTATGTTTCATATGCGAGGAGAAAAATATATCCTCTGTATAATATTGATACTGTACGAAAAATATATTTTAACTTGTTTTGAAAGTTGTATAGTCAATGTTTCTTTGAAAATGATGTTTTGTACATTTTGAATTTGTTATTTAAACAAAGTTATCAAACAATAGATCAAGCACCCTTGTAACTTGGAAATATAGTAGACAACAACAATAAAGTTTGACTTATATTCACACTTACCGCTTAATTGACTTATGTCCTCTGACATATTTGTCTATTTTGTCGACATGTTTCAGATGTAATATGCAGAACATGGTGATTTTGAACAGTTTTATTCTATAGTTCACTAGGGAAATGATTTTGTCTATTTTACTATGCAGTATGTTAGAAGTGGTGCATAGACTGTGTTATTTATATTGAGATGAATGTGCAATATTGTTCCCCATGGGCTCTGTATTCTTTTTTTCATTCCCATTCAAGCATTTTGAATACAATTGTTTTTTTTTCTAATCTGAAAAATGCAGTTATTCTACTTCTGTATTATCTTTCCTTCTCTAACAGAGAAGTTGCCCCTATGAATATTTAGATTAGTATTATTGATTGTTTCTAGCACATATTCAGCTTAATGTTTATAAAACATTTCAGTGCCTCAAGCAAGGGAACATTCGTCATTAACATTTATTTCACCTATGAAACTGAGACCATTGAATATCTGAATCGTTATGTTGCCTAGATAATATCAAAATGTGTTTCTCTTTACATAGCATTACTTAAAACGAGAGACTATGTAATAATTTAATTCTTTCTTGCTTTAATTATTTCAAATGAAAACTAGCGCTTCCCTCTCATTTGAATATGCCAGCGCATTGAATGTTTACGTAAATGTCATAATCATCTGTGAATCCATAGTTTAGGAGCGAAGATATGCGTGATAGCAATTAGTTAATCTCTCATCTGTTAGCCATGTGGGTGTAACGTTTGTCCTTTCGCTACAAAACATATTCTACACAAGATCTGGTTGCTTAAGAGACGTTGAAGTTAAAGTGTCAGGCATAGCATTAACTTAACTAATATTACTGTAAAGGATGTTTTCTAAATATTCCTTGTGATATTGCAATGGATTCGGGTATCAAGTTTATTTCTAACAAAAAAAAAGATCCATCGTCATTGTGTATACGCCTAGTATGCTATTGATTCGGATATACTTAGTTTCAATTTCAAAATATGTTTTGCTAAAACATTACTCACATTTCTTGGCTATGAAACTTATTGATTTCCATATACTACAGTATTTTTGTTTGTGAAATTTTTCTGACTGAATGTTAAACCATATATTTGAGGGAACTGTTTCCATCAAACGCAAATTATTATTTTTGTATACAACACTTATATTTTCCTCGTATTTAAAACCTTTTAGTGTTTGTAATCTCATTCGATCATTCTCTCATATATCTGTGTATGGAATCATCATAAGGCATTCTACGGTGTTAATTTCCCTGGAATTTTTGGCCAACCGTTTAGATTGTCTATTATATACATCCTCTTATATATGATATATATTCTACGTTCGTATTTTCTATTTTTCGTAACTACAGCTTATATATTTTATATAACACAATCTACAGTTTGTAACAAGTACATTTATAGGAAACTGTTTAGATTGCTAATAGAATTGAGAAACTTAATATTGTGATTTATTATATCTTTCTGCTCATGTTATGGCATTGCCTGTGTTGTTGTGGTGGTGTTTTTGTTTGTTTTGGTGTTGTTATTGTGTGTTTATTGTATTGTTATATATTTCACTTTCGGATAGGTTTCCTTAAAAGCTTTTCATGCTCGTGTGAATTGTTCACGCATGCTTTGATACACTTAGCATGGGATTCTTCTACTTCGTTTCTAACAATATATTGTTAAATTCTATTATACTTAAATGGCAGATATGCTGTCAGTGTAGAAATCCTTATACAGATAGTCATAATATCAATAACATCAACTTACGTTTTGATAATCTCCTATTATTGATATAAACAATATAATATTGCCTGTTTTAAGCAGCACCGTATTAATCATGGCACTCCCCCGCTAAACTCTCTACCAGTAAGTATTCAAACAATGACATTTTTGTTTTGTATTTTATAATTGTGCACGTAGTAGAATATAACGCGAAAACGTGATATACATTACATATGTATTTGTGAAATATTACAGTAACAGCATGCAGCACCTTGATCAGAAATTCACACCGTTATACATAACAACAATAATTGCAACACACACAAAGCATCCTCGATATTCCTTAAGTTGACCTTCAGCATCAGTGATAACTCTCAGAAAGTGCAATATCAATGTAATTGTTACGAATATCATCAAATTATGCTCACTAATATGACACTAGGTAACATAAAGAATTTTGATAGACTCCATAAATGCAAGTGTTGAAATAATAAATATTTAATATGTTTGAAGCCATACATAAAGATGTTCATTAATATAATGTTTACAGTGGATTGTCAGTACCGGTAGAGGGTCGGAAGCCATACTTTGACGCATAGAGTTACGGCCCTTTATGATCTGAGTTCAAATCCGCCGAGGTTAACTTTGCCTCTCATCCTTATGGGGTCGATATAATATAGTTCCAGTCGACTTTTCCCTCCCCCCAAATCGATGGCTTATAAGAAACCATTATAATGTTCACAGTGGCGGTTTCCTACATTCATTGTTATTATTATTATTATTATTACTATTATAATTATCTTATCGATACACTACCGATACTGGCAATAAACCTCCTTAATGTTGGCAGTATCGGTAGAGTGTCGGACGCCATGCTTTGACGAATAGAGTTACAGTTCAAATCTCGCCGTGGTTAACTTTGCCTTTCATCCTTACGGGGTGGATAATATAAAGTATCAGTAATGCACTGGGTAATTGCTTGCCTTGTGTCAAAAGTAGAAACAATTATAAGTTTCTCAGTGGAGAGTTTCAATAGCTCAATATAACGTTACATCAATTAAAGTTGCATGATAATTGTTTCTATTTTAGGCACAAGACCGCAATTACCAAGTACATTACTGGTACTTTATTTGATCGACCTCATAAGGATGTAAGGCAAAGTTAACCTTGCATGATAATAACGAAACATGCCCAATCATAATTTCAAACAAAGATCTTTTGACTATAAAGAGGTTTGAGATTTCACTACCACGGAAAAAAAAAAATTAATTAGTGGAAACTTTGTTCAGAAATTAGAAAGTAATGAAACATCACTCCATAATACATCGTATCATATGTATTTTTACTAATTCCGACATATACGCGTAGCTATTGTGCCGAATTTATGATTTATAATGTATTACATATGAAGATGTGTAAAACAAAGAGGCGAAAGAACAACGTATGTTTTCTCCCCTATTAAGAACCCACAAAATATAATAGCAAAGGTAAGCCGCATGAATAAATCATTAGCTTGATTTAGCTCTAAATAAAGAGTTCATGAGTCTTTGTCGTTTCAAGTATCTGCCTCTAAAATGATATCATTTCTCCAAACATCACTATCAAATCTAATCTAAATAAAACAAAATTATAAACATAATGTACACTTATATAACTAAAGTAGCAGCAAAATCAAAGCGGCTAAAAGAACAATATACCAAGGCAATCTTGGAAAAATTTGGGGTTAGCTATTCACAAACTATGAAAAATATATTAATATTTTATTGACAAATCATCTAATTTGAATTTGTTCGACAACTCATATATCGATTGTGTTGAACAGTAAAATAAAAGAAATTCCTACTTAGGTCAGACGCTTGGTGGGTTTAAACACACGAGTGGATTATAATTTGAAACTAATGATTCTGCTAAATAATGGTAAATCAAACACAAATGAAACAAAATCAAGAGCAATAACACTATCAACAGCAACGGTGGCAAAATAGACTCCAACTACTTATCCGCTCCACTCCGGATAATTCGAGGCCTGGAAAGTTCTGGTGTCAGTATCTTTTTCATTCTAAATAAAACATTAATAAAGAACGTAGAATCAATCTCATTTATCTGATAAAACCTTTCTTTGCTGCAGTTTGAAATTATACAATTTGCAATGCCTCGATCTGTAATAATTAGGTGTGTACTTAGTAACTTAGATTCCTATCTACATAATATTGAGCAAAATACTATATTAACTTCCAGCAATGTATCATTAGTTTGCAATATATTTAGGACTAATTTCTAATCGAGTCTAACTGTTGATTTTTGGATATATTCAAATTCAAAAACATAATATATTCTGCACCTAATATCTCTTCGAGCCAAGAATAGATGGGAAATGTAACTACTGCCAAGAACTAAAAAAATCAACTATTAATCTTATTATAAACGCTACAATACTTACTCTTCATCGTGCACTAAGGAGGAAAACCGATGTAGGATAGTTAAACATTAATTGGAATCTCGAGTCAGAGGTGTCTAACAATATATATACACAAACGTCTGATCTTCCGATAAATAATTAGATTTTCACACAATAGCGTAATGGATTACTTTCTATTGTTTACTGTTCATTCCTGACAGAAATCCTAATATCAGTGGTATTACTCTTACACAAACACATCTATATATAACTATGTATGTATGTATGTGAGTCTGTGTATGAATGTTTGCATATTTGCATGTATGTATGAATGCATTTATGTATGTATATATGCTTGAATGTATGCATCTATGTGTGTATGCATATAAGTATGTATGAAGTATCTGTGTGGGTTTTGGAGAGAGTTGATTCGACAAATGAGCGTTAATCACGAAATATAACCACCAGGCCACCTGATTCCACTAAAAGTATTCGCATTAGTAGTAGTAGTGGTAACATTAATTATAGTAGTAATAATAGTAGTAGTAGTAGTAGTAGTAGTAGTAGTAGTAGTAGTAGTAGTAGTAGTAGTAGTAGTAGTAGTAGTATCATCATCATCATCATCAGCAGCAGTAGTAGGTGTAGTAGAAGTATATAATGTCTGCTGAAATAAAATGCAGAAGTTAAGCTACATATGTTACATTACATTGCATTACATTACATTACATTACATTACATTACATTTCAACAGCTGTTTCTGTCCTTTGCTCGTCCTTCTCTAAATAATGGAGTTTTACCAGACATCTATTAGCATACAATATACATTACTTTAGAAAAAAAGAAATATCTACTTCTTTTGTTAAATTGCAATGCTTCTTAAATAATAGTAGTTTTCTAGCTTATTTTTGATTTTTGTCCTACTTTATTTATCCTGTTTTCGTCTTTTCCTTTGTTGAATGTTTTATATTTTTATGTTTCGATGAGAGAAAATGATGAAGTAAAACAAATTTCATCTCATTTGTGTATCCTATCATACAGTCTCTCTCGTGTCGCTTACATTTTACCTTATCTGAATCTGACCCTTTCAATGTAAATATATCAGTCATGAGTGTAACGAAAGATGTGAATATCTATTTCTCATTAGAGGTTAAAAAAATCAGTCCAGTTACAAGCGAAAAGTCACAGATAGGGGTTATATGCGAGGTCAACATTATTTATCACACCCGGCTTGGTGACGTATATATTGGTAATTTTCTTTCCAATTCTAAGGGGAGTTAATAGAAAGATTTCATTAGAAAATGTAAGGTAAATAATTTTTTTCCTCTCATTTCTGATGACGAATAGAATAATTATGGTCTTCAAACCACCGTAATATAATTTACTGTAACACCATAGTGGACTATTTAACGTGGTACATGTCAGCCATAATTCGATGAGTGTGTGGAATATCGGAACAAGTACAATGTGTGTTTATTAAATGCGTTCAATCTCTACATTGACTCCACGCTTCTCTATTCTCTTAGGAAGCTCCTAAATCTACTGCACGAACAATGGGAATAATTCCAATTTCTTCATTGTACACAGCATGTATAATTTCCCGCTTTACATGTCACATACATCATTACTTCTAGCTTCATTGTAATCTCCTTTATACAGAACAAAATCTATTAATATACAGTTTCACACTTCATTGTTTATTACCACAATATGCTGTTTCCTGTGGAGAGGCTAACGGTCTAAGCCATGATATCTCATACGGTTTTGCATTTCTCATTTCCAAATACACATTCTAGGGTTTCCCTATACAATATCCTTACATTCTTAAATTCATAGTTTCAATATAGTTCCCTTGTATCATTCTTTTAATATTGTAGTGTTCTATTTATATTCTCTTTTCTGCTGCTTGGAATACTTGCTACCAATATGTCATATTACTTCTATTTTCCACCAGCATATTACACTGATTAGTCTTATGATCTATTTCTCACTTCTTATTCTGTCCCCGTTTCTTATGCCCGTAAGGGTCAAGGCATTACTACCTTTTTATGGTAAAATGTGACTTATTATTAACAACCACCACCTGCTTCCAAACTGCCCATCACTTTTCTTTCCATACTATTTTCATGTTTATTACTACTTCTTTAAACCCCTAATTTTCTATATTATATTATGTTAGAACTATATCAGAATATTTTAACGTAAAGATGGGTATGGTGCATGGCTTCTGTAGCATCCAAGGTCCTTTACCTCTGAGTTCGCATGAACTTTACATCTTATCATCTTCTTACACTTTTCTGCAGTAAAGTACAAAATATTTACATTATACGTTTGCTGAAATGTACCATGCCTCTTAAGAAATTATCATGTACACAAGTCTAGTAATTATAATTCGTTCTTCAGCTAGTTAAGGACAGTAGTACCAGGCCTTAATAAACAAATTACAGAAGTTTTAATCACTTGAAGTTAAAATTAATCAATTCATTTGACGCTTGGCAAACGATTCACATCATATGCGTTAACAAGTAGTAGCACAGAAATTGTTGCGTTGTTTGTGATGCAAACTTATCAATATCTGCATAACCTATCCCAAACACACAAAATGCCTGATTATGCGATATAGCTAATTACGCAAGCTAAACATATATATCTCAATACTAACTAGCTAAATATATGTGATAATATAAAGGGTTTCAAGAATATTTATAAGATATTTCGTACATATACAATATTTCCTGTAAATTAAAGAAAAATGGAAACTCAAAGTAAAATATGACATATACAAAATATATGTAATTTTGTCATATGTATTTGTCTACATATAGTTTATTCTTCCCCTGCAGCCACACGGGTCGGTGGCGGTTTGACAATACATGTTACAACATGAGTTTAACATTTTAAAACTATACAGATAGATGTTTCTATAAAATAATACTGCTCAAGAGAAAATGAGCCACTACTTATACCATTGTCGTTTGTCGACATTTGAAATGAAATCACTGCTCACTCTATTAATCATACGATTGTAAGCTACGAGTCATGAAAGCTATTATAATATGGACATACCATTTTACAATGATATAACATGCTAAAAATGTCAGGGATCCAAGCTGAGAAAAAAAAATTGCCTGTATACACATTGCCTGTATACACATACACACACACACCGACACAGACACGCACACACACAGACATATATATATATATATATATATGTGTGTTTATATATATGTGTGTGTTGGTATCCTGTTTTTGGTGTTGTTACTTCTATTTAAATAATATTAATTTCCGTAATATCTCTGCTGATTTCACGAGAAGTATGATGTGCGTATTCTATGAATTTGTGAATATTGGGGTTTGGGTTATCTGTCGTTGTGTGTGTTTTCTCCTTTTTTCCAGAGTAATTATTATTATATGGATTGTTTCTTTGTTCAATCATCCATATTAGAGATATATCTATTTCCAGATATTTGGATAATTTATTCATTTCCCTGACATGCACTTTGTAGTTTCCCATGTGTGTATGAGTACGTGATGATTTTATAAGAATCCTTAGAAGTTGGTTCTGCGATATCACACAAAAATGAAAGGTAAAACCTAGTAACTCAGACTAACCCATCTTTTGAAGAGAGAATCACGCTTTCAGTTCTGGGAAACCTACGACTCCACTATAAATGTTACACTCGATATATATTAAAATATTCTATCATAGATCTTGTTGGTCATGTCTGATTTGTGATAAATATCAATATTTTTTATTCATTTTGTATAATTTGTATCACATCTTTTATTTCATCAAATTTTAATTTGTATGAAAATTAATTTACAGAATCAACAGGAATCTCAAAATATGCCAAACACTAAGATCGATTGTACGACCTTTCGTTTGGCTTTCAGTTTAAAAAAAATGTTTATGAATATTAATGAATAAAATGAGCTTATTATCATGCTTGTATCAATACAAAAATATAGAAGTTATTCAAAGCAAAGTTCTTATTTTAAAAGCAGTGTATGTACGAACGTTTTACAACAATTCGCATTTTAAAAAGTTCACATTAACTTTGTAGCGTATGAATCAATCTTAGGAAGTGAGGCATCATTCTTATTTACACAGGCCGATAAAGTAAATAGAGAAGCATGCTTCCCTAGTTATATATATGTATATACTGAGAGAAGAGAAGGAGATGGCGAGAGAGAGAGATAAAGATAGATAGATAGATATGGATAGAGAGAGAGAGAGAGAGAGAGAGAGAGAGAGAGAGAGATAGAGAGAGAGAGAGAGAGAGAGAGAGAGAGCGAGAGAGAAGTAGTATCTCGAACGACTCTTTGGTCCCAGCAACGCGTACCCTTTCTTTGTCTCTCTCTCTATATATCCCCATCTCTGTGTGCCTCTTTCTCAGTAAATATATAACATATATATATATATATATTTGTGTGTGTGTTTATATATATATATATATATATATATATATATATATATGTAGATAAATCTACCAAGAGTTTACGGTAGTGTCCAATCCGTATGAAGAACTCAATGTATTCCGGATATCATGGAAAGAAGAGATGTAATGAAAAACCACTTTCGGTGAAAGATAAACGGTATACAGAGTCAAGATAAAATATTAAACAAATAATGAATAAACAATTCCTTATATTAAACAAAAAAAGTTCATTATTTAACGATCGTTTCTAGGATATATATGTGTTAGAATTGGTATGCATATTCAACAGATCTATGTACAAAATTATACAAAATTATACAAATTATCAAGATTAAATATACATACCAAACACATATATACGCCGTCTTCAGAAATAATGAAGTATATTTATTGATAATAACAACAATTCAAAATTTCAGTTCAAAATTGACCAATGAAAACACAAAGGGTTAAATGCAGTTCGGTGTGTGTATATACATGTAAAACTCTTACACATATTCATTTATATATATATATATGTATATATATATATATATATATATATATATATATATATATATATATATATATATATATATATATATATATATATATATATATATATATATATATATATATATATATATTTATATATATATATACATAAAATTACAAGAAACGAAGTTATTGTAAACATAGTTTAAGATGGTAATGTGGACGAATCAAGGGAGGAAACCCTTCATCAGCTGTTAACTGCAGATCATGGATGTTTCGGCGCTTAAAACAGAAGATAGTGAAGAGTGAGGAAAAAAGATAAAATAAGGAAAGATGAAAAACGAAGTAAACTAACCGAATGAAAGCGGGGCTCCGGACAATGGCACATGCAAGTGAGTAACCAAGGAGAAAATGGAAACAGTTAAACGAATCGATTAGACTTGCGTCCTATGGCTAATACAACTGCGGAGGGAGGATTTTCCGTGCGATCTCAGCAAAGTGAGTGTAGATAGAGAGAGAGAGATAGACGGAGAAACCGGAATTGAGAGGGAGAAGGGAAAGGGAGATAATCCAAAAGAGGTTACGACATGCATGAGACCAGGTCGAAAACAAGCAGATGGATAGAGAGAGAGAGGGAGAGAAAGAGTGAGAGAAAATGAAGGGAGAGAAGGAAAGAGTCGATATATGGAAATGGTGCTGTGCTAATGTATGTGTTTAAATAAACATCACTTTATAATGGCGACATACTTGCAAAAAGACAACATTGAGTTTTAAAGAAATATATAGCAGATATTCTGAACATGACGCGTATTCCAATGAAACAAATCCACATGCGGTTCAACCATCTCTTATATAATTCAGTCTTGAATTATTGTTTCATGGCATTCAAATATGATGAATTCGTTTGTTACGTTTGAAATCACTTTATACATTTTAGAAGAAATTCTTTATGTTGTGTTATATAACGTCAGGCTATGAAAGAACTTATCTCTCGCTCCCTCTTTATTTCTCTCTCATTTTCTCCCCCCCCCCTCTCTATTTCTCTCTCTCTCTCTCTCTCTCTCTCTCTATATATATATATATATATATATATATATATATATATATATATAAATATATATATACATGTGTGTGTCTATTTATATATATATGTGTGTTTGTGTGTGTGTGTGTGTGTGTGTGTGTTTAAATACCGGAAACGATATACTACGACTCTTTCAATATACTACTGGAGTTGTTTTGAAGAATATTTCAATTCTTTGAATAGTGAAAGTATAACGAATATAACGTGACATAAATAAAGAAAGGGGAATCGCGAGAACAAAAATCAATACTGCAAAACTATGACGTATTGTAAACGAGGTATATCATTTTAATACGCTCCTCCGTTAGTAGTGGAGCTTTGGCTTAAATAACTTTATACCTTCGATAATAACATTTAAAATACATTATTATTTCGATATATATTGGTTTTCATTGTATAAATACATCTTTGAATCTACTGAGTATCCATTGTATATCATTATCTATTTCTTTTTATCTATCCTTTACGCTCTTTCTACCATTCCTACTATTACACGCAATATCTTGTACGTCCGTCGCTTTCTCTCTTTCGTTTGCCTCGATCTATTTCATGCATATACAAAGCACTACATTGTTATTGCTTGATATTCCCCGAGACCTCATTATATCTTATATTCATGCACACATATTCCAGGATCAGTAGTCGCAGCAGCTGCAATGATAGTAAATACATAACAACATCTCGGAATGTTGCACAGTGTATTCACTGGTTAAAGGCTCGTTACTAATGGGCACGAACGTTAGCAGAATTGATAGATTTTTCGAGTATCTTCAGAATTCCAATACGCTGATATCAGAGTAGGATATTAATGTTTGCTGAATTTATAGAGATTCTGTATTGATTATTTTTAGATATTCAATGAGAGATAATAACTTTAAGGTCTAGTTCAGTTTGTGGAACTGTCCCAATATAGCATTTATGCGACAATTTGGAAAGCGGTTAGTGAATACCATTAGACATTCTCCTCCATCTTCTGTTACTGATATCCATCTCATGTTACTGATAAACCATATCCGATTTCTCAAATTGATTCCCTTACCACACTGTCTATACGGTCTGGTTGTATGTGGTTGTATTTTTGCAAGCGTGTGTGCTTATGTGCAATAATAGAAAGGTAAATATACATATAACGACGGTCAGAAGAGTAGTAACATAATATTTTAGTAAGAGAAACATTCCATATTGTGGTTCGACATATGTTTAAATAAACACAATCTGAAATTTGAAAGTTTACTTTAAACTTAAACATGTAATACAATCTACTAACTATTACACACTATATACACATCTAAATCACTCCGTTAGATAGCATTCTTAATTAATGAAACCGTATAGCATTACATAATTGCACCAGTAATGACCCTCCTCATTAATTGCTTCTCTTGACCTGACATGGGAAACATTAAAGAAATCATCATGATCATCAATATTATTGTTGTCGCTATTATTATTAATAAGTGTGGTAGGGCGGTGGATTTGCAGTATCGGTAGAGAGTCGGACACCATGCTTCGAAGCATAGAGTTACGGCCCTTTACAGTATGTGGTCAAATCCCGCCGACGTTAATGTTGCCTTTCATCCTTACGTGGTCGATAAAATAATGTACCAGTCACACACTGGGTTCGATTTAATCGGCTATCTCCTCCTCCAAAATTGCTGGCTTTGTGCCTATATAAGAAACCAGTATTACTAAGTGTGGGGGAGTGGCAAGTCGTGGCAAAACGTCTGATAAGCTTCTCGCCTTAGAGTTATGATCCTTTAACTTCCAGTTCAAATCTAGAAAAGGCCTGCTTTGATTTTCATCCTCACGGGGTCGATAGAATAAAGTACCAGTAACATTCTTGGTTTGATAAATCGAATTTCACTTCCCCTCGCCAAGGTTGGCCTCGTGTCTGCATCAAAATCATTATTGTTATGGTTATTTATTGTTATATCTGGCGATAGTCATGATCCTAGTATTGCCAATAAAAAGAATCTCACTGACCCTATGCTGTTCACGTATCTTTATTAATAGTTAATATTTCATCAAAGTTCTTTCGGCACGCATTCCGCCAACTCCACTTTTGTGCCTTCTCTTGTTTCTTCTATTCCAACTTGTTGTTTGTTTTATTAAAGCAAAAGACAAATCTGAGTAGCTGATTAAGTTAAGAGAGAAGAGGAGGTGGCCATATCATCCTCGTTATTGTAATGTATTTATTCTATAACTATTGTATTTCGGCCTCTCTCATATTTTGATAATTTGAAATCGGCAATTAACAGTTGGTCTTGTATTATCGTCTATGGTATTTCTTCTTCTTGCAGAATACAAATCACTTGTGCAATCATACTTGTTTACAGATATCTTAGTAATCGGAGACACGTTTCTAGGCTCTAGCTTCAGATTTGCCTGCAATTCAGTTTTTCCTTCATAAGCAGGCTTGTTTTGTGTTAGTCATTCAACATAAAAACCAGCCATTCCGGAGACTTGCAATTCAACGGTATTCCAGGACCTGGTTCGGTCTTGTCAATTCCTGTAGCCGTTGTGCCAAACGGCCTTCAAATGAGACAGTTTATACCTTAGTTTTCAATGATGCCCAGAATGATTATCAGATACAACTGATACTGTATTTCTTTCTTTTCAAATCTATCCATTCCCTGTTAGTGGTGGTGCTACGCATATTGCTCAATATATCATTCTACAAATACGTGCGACACTCCCAATCTGGTACTTAATTGTTCTGCCCTTCTGCTCTCCACCTTCTCCGTTAATCAGCTATGAATATGCTGCAACAACCTTTTCTGCTGTTTCTGGTATATGACACACATGAAACAAGGATATATTGTATAACATTTGGTTGTCTTTATCTCATTTCTTCATGGAACTACAGTGAACAGTTTCAGTATTCGGTTTCAATATCAATGAAGACGGAAAACATCACGAACAGGTGCGACACAAAATTAGAACTATATAGCTCTCATAATCAGACTGAGATTTTCTACATGTTCTATGTTACGAATTGGTCTAAGCTCCGTTATCTATTTACACACACACACGCTTCTTTGCATAAAATATTACTCACAAATAAACATACTCATAGGAATATGTATGAATGTATGAATATATATATATATATATATATATATATATATATATATATATATATATTTGTAAAATATATAAATTATATATATATATATATATATATATATATATATATATATAACGAAGGAAATGTGGTAAGGAACCATATGGACCATAACGTACCAAAGTACTCAATACTTAGGGTAGTTGAGTGGGTAATAGGATCGAGTAGGACCCAGAATCAGAGCTCAAGCCGTTTCGACGGCTAATTCTGGACTAGCCGTCGAAACGGCTTGAGCTCAGCCGTCGGGGTCCTACTCGTTCCTATATATATATATATATATATATATATATATATATATATATATATATATATTATTGTTATTTATTTATGCTTCAGACAAACCTGTCCGACCCCACCCACACACGTATACATATATAAATATATATATTTATCTGTGTGTATGTGTGTGTGTGAATATATATATATTGCAGTACTATTTCGAGTGAATTACTTCTCATTTTATGTGTATATATTCGTCGAAAAATATAATATTGAATAAGTTATGTTTTGAATACATAATCATTTTTTTTTTTTAATTAAATTTTGGAATATTACCATTACTCTCTATATAATAGTAGACCTGAAAATCTATTCACAGTGTCTAGCCGCCAATTTTATCTGAAAATGCCCGAATAGATGTCTTTACAAGCTGCTAAGTATCATTTCTATTTTCAACAGAACACATCCGAATACAAACTGAATATCCTGGGATCCAGGTTTGTGACTAATATAATTATCAGATACAGATTAAAGCATAATTGAATACAGCAACGAAAAATACCTGAAGTTATGTTTGCATCAGAAATTTAATATATACTACGCCATTTGTTTCAAAATATATCACGCTGAAATAATGCTGGTTAAAATACAGTAGCAAACGAACAAGTAACACACCCGCAAACACACAATCTTTTATACATAATAGTACATCATATACATATAGCAACGTATTTAATCATATCTTCGGCACACACTGTGAATAGAGTACCTTGCGGCATAATATGACTTTGTATTGTACTATGATATATTTTCTTCGTATAATTGAAATATCTCTATAATGAAACACGTCTGTGGATGTAGGTATATAAGGAAACCCGCTGGATCATATCCGCAATTTAGTTTATTATCAAAAGTAAATTATTACATGAAACGATGCATGATGGCAGAAAACTGCTACACAGTAACTGAATACAACCAAGAATTATTTCGTGGATATCAACGTGGCACAGAGATGATAATTGTTGTGGATGCAAATCATTTCGATATCAAAGGAAAGGAAATAGCCATTAAACAATATATGAGTCTAAACGACATTGGATCATACTTATAAAATATTTCGTTCGATATTTCCTATGAAAGATAGGGCAGAATTGAGGCATTGTCACATAATCGAGTGGAAAAAAAACCCGTTTTACATCGTAAACTGCATATAAGGATATATATCTTTCTGTAGTGTTATACTCTTAAACGTTGGTATCCATCGATGTTATTAAGATTTGTAAGGAATCAATGACTATAACATGGACAACGCGTCTCTGAACTGGAAAGGCTTATCAAACGGCTATTTGAGAGAGAAAACGTTATGAGTTAATGAAATACAAAATAGTTACATGCATCTGAACATGTTTATCGATTACTCAAGCATATTTCTTTATAAGGCAATTTCCGACCACACAATCGTAATTTACACGAAATGTCACTTAAACCTATTACACGGAAATTATTAAAAAATACTCCTTACAGATTGTTTACGCAAATAAACAATAAATGAGTAAGGGAAAAAAAATCAATGCGTATTTAAGTCTATATGTGGATTACAAAAGAAGGAAATGGGTTATTACAACAAAAAAATATTCTTAGTAAAAATGATAATGATGGTAATAATGACTAGGGATTTGGGAATATCGATGATGACGATGAGGATGATGATGATATTGTATATAATTATGGTGATGATAAAGAAAATGCTTCAGAGATGTTGGTAAAGAAGAACGTGATGCTTGTTATTACCATGTCAAATCTGAAAATGATAATGGCCTGGATGGCGGCAAATGTTTGGATGGGTGTTAGGATGATTAGGTTGATGGTTAATGGTTGATGGCGTACCGTTTACGGACGCTTTAGCATCCCACACCAATTATATATATATATATATATATATATATATATATATATATATATATCGCTCTATCTCCAACTTATTTTTGAAAAAAAATAGAAATGCGCAACCGGTGAAACCTTAAAACTAAAACTGAATACTAACTAATACTTATTACTAATTTATACTTATTCCTAATTAAACTATTTCTCACTGGGAACAAATTGTCAGCATTTTATTTTCCTTTTACTAATACATATATATATATATATATATATATATATATTTATATATACGTGTGTGTGTATGTGTGTGTGTGTAAATGCATTTCTATTAGTGCATAATAATTAGTTTATTTAAGCATAGATATATGTATACATACGTATAGTAGTATGTATATACATACATGCACACACATATATATATATATATATATGTAGGTATGGGTTTACCGAACATTTATTATAATGCTCGGTTTGTTTGTAAACAAACAGTTTATTATGTATATTCCTTATGCATATTAACGGCTGCTCAGCCGTTAACATGCATAAGGGACGTATATACTTTCAAACGTTCAATTAACTGACAGGTAGGTATACGGTGCTGATGACAGATAATAAGCTAGAAACTAGTTCCTCGTTCCTTTGTCAGTGTTGAACAAAATGGCAACGATGGTTGTCGAACACAGTGCGGCTAATAATTCAGCTGTTTGTTTACAAACAATCCAAGCATTTTAATAAATGTTCGGTAAACCGATACGTATATATATATATGGGTGTGTTTATATGCATACTACTGTACGTCTGTATACACTCACATACACAAAAAGTAAAGTAATAAATACAAGTGAATAAACAGTATGAAAAAAAGGGTTACATGATTTACTGCATAGAAAGGCAGTAATGCTGATTAAAAGTAATGAAAATAGTATAATTTGTATTCTTTTATGTTTTGTTTCTTTAATGTTTCTAACACGGATTTTATTGTCAGTAATTATATGACGGATTGATGTACAGCCAAAATACTAAAGTGTCTGAGAAAACTCTAAAATCAGAGATCGTCAATATTTATGACCATTCATTCAATCAGAACTTTGATGTACATTCCAGCCAGCGACTAAATACTGGGACTATATCTAAAAATTGAATCAAATAAATTACTGTTTTCTTTACTTACATTTCTAGTAATGTCAACTCTTTTATTAATTTGTGTGTTTGTAAATTATGTTTTATTATGTCGCTATTTTTATTAGAAATATATGTTAAAAATATACGATGTTTTGAGTCAAAAACAAACACTGTGTATTTAAAGTTATTTATTGGAAGGGGATCATATATATTTGACTATGGATATTCTGGTGGAATATCTACTGTAGATCAGTTGATATAGAGCTCTTAAATATTATTTTTTAACTATTCAATCCCAAATTGTATTCACTGCGTCGTACATTTACATACTAACAATTATACATATATTCCCACCCCACACAATCACAGGCATGAATGCATATATATATATATATATATATATATCAAACAGGTAAATATATATATATATATATATATTTACCTGTTTGATGAATGCATATATATATATATATATATTCATGGATACATCAAACCGGTAAACATAAGTCATTAGATTCACGCTTTATATGGAAAACTATATATGCAAACTAATAATACAATATTGAAGGTAGAAGTAAACTGATAACGTCCGTGCATGTAGACAGAGCGTTCCACCGTTACAAACTTCTACTTCTATATAATTGTCTCATTTGCCAGTACATCAGTATATTCTTGGGGATTTGAACACTGCGAAACATGCGGCCGTAAATGTGCACGATATTCTCGACGACAAAAGAACCTTACTAGATGTCCCACAATTACACTCGTATTGGAGGAATACGCGTTTGTAAACCCATCTGGGAGAAAGGCTTAATTTAGTTGTTGACTGCACTTTTCTGTTGAGAGTGTCCAATGATTGAGTCGTGTGCAAAATGCCCCTCTGTCACTTTTTCTCTTTTTTTTCTGTCTATTCCTTTCTGTTTTTCTGTCTCTTTCTTTCTTTATTTCTCTCTACATCTCTGTCTCTGTCTTTCTCTCTCTCCTTCTCATTCTCTCGAACTGCTTATCTATTTCTTTATAACAAAGGTTTCTTTATTGCCACATATTTATCAGGATTTTTTATCCTGAAATAAACGTTGTTTTTTTTATTCAGCACAACTATATCTGCCTTCATCGTAAACTTTTCAAGTTACATAAATCATTTTTATAACGAAATTTGGAAAGTTACCGGATTTGAGGCACCTTTCCTTGCAACAGAGCTCTGTCTCCGACACATTCTTAAAGTAAAGAAACATACTTTGAATGACATTCCCTACCAAATATTATTCTTTGAAACTTATGATTGTTACAGCAATAAAAGTTAAACGATATTCATGCAATGAAAGTTAATTCAAATCATATAACAATTCTTATTAAAAGGAGATAATCGATATGAGACTGTCAATCAAACATTATTAACCGGAACATGCAGAAATCAATTAGCATAGTGTAGCAAAATATATTCTTAACAAAACAGTTGATATTCCAGATTTGTACATTTATATGAATGAAAAACAATAAATAGTACATCTTAGGAATATCTAGTGATACAAATTGCATATTTTATAGCTCAGTAGTTTCTCAATGTTACATACTGTTTAAATGACACAACATTTATTGTTGAATAATAATTTCTAATTTAAATGACAACCTCTGCATTTTAATGGAAATACAAAATTGAATAGATATTATTACTTATGTATTATAACATTATAAATGTTATATGAACGACAAGAATTAGAATGTAAACGAAATAATGCAACACGCTATTTAAATATAGAGATAGAACAATTTATAATTTTCAAAAAAGAGATTAGATATAATCAATATATATATTGCAAACAAAAAATCATAATTTTAATGAAGTAATTTAAACATTAATATGTGTAGAAAGATTTTATTAGTAATTCCTAACATATCAGGCTACATTAATTGAGAATCAACCATAATTTAAATGGAATAATTTACACCTTATTAGTGAAAATACGTAATTAAAATGACGCAAGAACAAGTATATATTTATAGATATAATAAAATATACATGAGCTAATTAAACAAATATATTTTCATGGAAATACTTATTTACATGTTTTACCTAAGATCAGGGGAATATAAAAAAACATAAATCACTTTTTCAAATTATGTAACGCGGCGAATATTTTTAATGAATATGCATAATTTCAAATACATCAATTCGCAAAACATATTAATGGAAATAAAACACAAAACTAATGACATCCTTTAGAAAAGAAAGGAAACAAATAAAGGAAGCACCGAAACGCTCAATGACAAAATTACGAAAAAGAACCCCAAAACAATACATTATTAATGGAAGTGCACAATTATAATTACATAGCATAGTAAACCTTATTAACAAAAATGCATATCTCATAAGTTGGAAAACAGTTTTAATTAAAAAGCGTAAATTATTAAATAACGTAAGTTATTAAAATGTATAAATAAAGGGTAAAATATATAGTGGAACTGTAAAATGAATGCATTTGTAATAGAAATGCTTAATTGAAATTATATCTTATACGAACACATGTTAATGGAGAATCATAATTTAAAGGAAATATTGAAACGAACGGAAAATCTTATATGATACCTTTCTAAACAATATTAACTGAATAGAAAACTTGCTTTTAAATTCCATTGATTTGCAAATCTTATGAAGGACGATATATTTCAAGGAGATAAGTCAATGATATTTTTTTTAATGAGGTAATTGATTTTAATGGAAATAATCTAATTAAATTGGCATTATTTATAAAAACTTATTAATGGAAAACATGGAACTATTAATTAAGTAATTTAGAAAGAATGATCAATGAAATAGATGATGCGATTTTAAAGATATATTTAAACACGAGATCAGTGAAAGCAGAATTAACAATGAACTAAATTGAACACAATACTACATATATAACACTATGTTATTTGAATTACACTTCTTAACAAATATTAAGGGTTATATAACACGTAGAGCTTGTAAAATAAATTATAGAATGAAGGAAATTAAAGTCTAACTAATATATATATAGTATGCACTAGCATGTAAGTATCTAAATGTATCATCAGATGAATTTGTATGTTACAGAACACATACATGCATACACACACACCTATACACACACGTACCCCCCCCCCATATATATATATATATATATATATATATATATATATATATACGGGATAACAAATTAATATTATAGGTAGTCCACTTAGATGGAGTCCAGTTAGGGTACCTCGAGTAGTGGATAGTATCAACGCTTGGCTAAATTTGAATCAACAAGGCGTTTCCAGCCCTTATTGTATAGCAAACCGTGTGACTCTTCTTTCTTGATGTATATATATATATATATATATATACATACATATATATATATATATATATATATATATATATATATATATGTATATATTTATATACATATATATTTATATACATATGTGTATATATATATATATATATATATATATATATATATATATATATATATATATATATACATTCTAAGTAAATATACAATAATTTAAAATATGTCTCATGAGCATTATGGGATATACAAATTTATGGCGGTGGTTTGGCAGTATCGGTAGAGGGTCGGACGCCATGCTTTGATGCATAGAGTTACGGCCCTTGCTATTCTGAGTTCATATCCCGCCGAGGTTAACTTTGCCTTTCATCCTTACGGGGTCGATAAAATAAAGTACCAGTAACGTACTGGTGAATTTCTGGCCTTGTGCCAATTGTAGAAACAATTATGGGATATACAATAAATTCAAGTTTTGACTTCACAGACACCTCTCGTTAAAAGTTCTTTTACGAATCATCAAAGGTGCCTGTGTGCTTTTAGAAAATTTGCAGGAATATGCTACTCAATTTATTATAACAAACTACACACACATGTACACACACTTACTTATATATATATATATATATATATATATATATATATATATATATATATATATATATATATATATTTATATATATATATATATAAATATATATATATATATAAACACAATCATACATCTATACACTTATACATACACACATATATATATATATATCTATATACCTAAGCATACATATTATACAAGTATATGATTATGCATATGTATGTACCCATATCTTTTGGAATTAGGTGATGTATCATAGAGAGGGCAGATAATTTTGAGTAAATAATAAATACCTTTCAACAAATATCCAATATATGTAATGCATTTATTTATTTCTCACGGGGCATATAAATAAATGAATATATATATATATTAATAACAATTATGGACATTTCATATCGCTGAAATATCTTTTCATCATAACTAACGCAGACTACAGACATGTCTCTTGTAAATGAATAAGATACGAATAAATAATTGACCTGTATAATTATCTATCTTAATAGAAGCAATTTCCATCAACATAATTTAGAACTGATATATCAAACAATATGTGCCAAATATTCCGTTTTATCACCATACAGTGCAATGTTACTAATGTCATTTTATTTAATTTAAATCCAAAACAACTATATGCAAGTTAGTGTAAAATGATATATTATGACGTGTATCTTTGTGAACTTATAAAATAGTTAAATAATTTCAAATGACTTACATGTGCTGAATAAGCTCTGTATTGTTTGTAAACATATCGTTTTATATAGTTACTTGGGATTTATTTTATTCATCGGGACAAGTGTGTTCATCCTATGAAATTAATAAAGAACCATAAACACCGCACGTTTGATGTAGTCAATCGATCTCAGGATGTGTGCACAGTCATTATGTATTCATAATTAACAAATTATGCTTGACTTTCAAAGGGTTACTGCTCAGCATTTTGTCTAAACGTATATATACTCATATCTGCACACACATGCATATATGTACATATATGTTGTTTTGTTTTGTGTTTATATTTTACACACATACACACACACAGACACACACACACACACACACATATTTATATATATATACATATATATATATATATATATATATATATATATATATATATATATACATACGTACATACATACATACATACATACATACATACATACATACATACATACATACATACATACATACATACATACATATACACATAACATATACATATATGTATGTATGTATCTATACGTGTGCTTTCCTGTGTTTTTGTTGATGCTTTGTGAGATCTCAATTTTCAATATTACAAAATCTGTGCGAAATTTTTGCAAGTGGATTCGATAAGTCTAGTTCTATGTACGGAAAATACGATTGCACTCTCAATTGCCTGTATTCAGATAGATTACTACTGCGCTATCTGTCTGTGTATGTTTGTATCACAATTTCCTTCTTCCTATCGTTTGCGAAGCGTTCCAATATGATATCTATACTTGAATAGATTCACTGTTCAGAGCGTATAAATAAAGAAAGAGAAAACAATATAGAAAAAGAAATAAAAATATCACAAAACATCAAGGTATTGTTATGGTAGAAATCTCACATGATAATTCTATTTTATATTTCATATAACAGCCCGCCACAAGCTACATTTATATGCTTTATTCTATCTATTCTTTCCCCCGTGACACACTCTCCACACTACCCACGTTCATGATTTCTCTTTCTGATCTAACTTTCCTTCTTCTTCCTTATCAGGAACACATACTCCGTCGGCTTATACGTGTCTCTGTAGGAGTAATGTGCAAAACTTGATAGATAGTTACATATTAATGTTGCCATGCCAAGCTGTATGCATATCAGAATATGCGTGCATTTATGGACGTGGGTGATTGTGTATATGTTGCTTTATATAGGTTTCCGTGTATGATGCACGTGTATGTTTGTGATAGTGTTTTATTATTCATGTGTCAGTGCGTGTATCTGTTTCTGGGAATGTTTGCGTTTGTATGTGAGTGTATCTGAGCTGAATATACTGTGTTTTGTTATTGAAAATAAAGTTGTGTTTAGGTTTCGTATGTCATCCAATATTCAGGAGAATTTGTCTGGCTTGGAAATATACTCACAAATATGAATAAATGTGTCTGTCTGTCCGTTTCGTTTCTCGCTCTCTCTCTCTCTCTCTCTCTCTCTCTCTCTCTCTCTCTCTCTCTCTCTCTCTCTCTCTCTCTCTCTCTCTCTCTCTCTCTCTCCATATATATATATATATATATATATATATATGGATAACATAATTGTTTCTATGTGTGTGCGAATGTTATTGTATGTAAATGTGTGTGTATTTGGATGGATGATTCATTCTCTATATGCAATTATATATCGTTCACAAAATTTCCAGACAGGTGTGCAATCAAACGTAAACTTCACTTTCCTAACTAAAAATTCTCATATTCATACATACACACTCTACATATCCCCGTATATTCACATAGCCTAGTACACCCATAGATACAGTCACGTACATGCAAGTGCCTGGATAGCTGTAAGTTCTCTGAATAATTACAACTGAATATGAAATTCCGAAACAAAATACAAGGTTTCTGCATTGGGAAGTGTGCTTATATAACACTGGCTGTATAAAACCAACGTGTCATAATCACTTATGTATATTTCTGAATGATTAAATTGATATTTAGCCTCAGGTCAGCCTTGTTGCAATAGGCACTTGATCGAAATCATTGTAGGAAATAATCATCAGCTATTTTGCCATTAACTATATGAACAGTTTTTTTACTTGTCTTTTAAATTTTCATTGTACTCAGCTATGTTATGGTGAAAATTAATCTGCAATTTGCAGCTGGAACAATAATGACGTAGCTACCTATTTAAGGTCTCACCTGTAGAGTATAATTCTTATGCAGTGTATTTTGCTTAGGTGTTGATCATGTTGTTGAGACTTTGCCCCAGGTTTATGTTTATCAACCTCACATATCATTCAAGAGATTTTAGCCGCGAACATCTTGACGTTTCATATGATCCAGTGCACAAATAAACTCAGTATCAATCATGTCCACTTGCATAATTGTAGGATGTGATCTCAGGGAACTTTGGCGGCAATTTCCTGCTTGTTAACTGATGAAATATTGTATCCCTCAATGCCAAGGTTGGTATCCCATTCATGCATGTTGGCTAAATAAATTATCAAAAAATATAGCTGCGTCAATAAATTCATATGAAGCTGTTAATTTTCTCTATGAATATCATTTATATGTATAAAGCTAAAGAAGTCAGAAATAATATACAGAGCAGTCATTGCTGACGTAATAAATGACAGCATTATTGTGTTGAAATCCCGCCGAGGTTAAAAGTGCCTTTCATCATTACGGGGTCGATATAATAAAGCACCAGTAATACACTGGAATAATTGCTGGCCTTGTGCCAACAGTAGAAACACTTATGTGTGTACCTATTTACTTAATATGTCATGAAGTGTCCCTATCTATTTACTTGTTCCAATCTCTGATTACAATTACTATAGGAGTGAATTAGTGTTATATGAGGTGTATTCAATAAACTTTATAATTATTGCTCTGTATGTATCAGTTTAATCAATAAGGGATAGGATATGGTATGTATTTGTTCCTGGTGTATTTATCTGCTGTGTCCTTATACAAAGCTATTAACTCAGTAGAATAAAAGCTCATAATCATAGCGAGAGGATGCTATTATCTCATGAATTAATTACAATGTGGCTTTTCTAGGAACTTAACAGCATGTAATTATTAACATGTAAATAAGTATTAAGAAATGAATATCATAATTAGCAGAAGGACGCACGAATCATATATTGGATTGTGTAGTTGTTCCTCTGTTGGTTTCGATATAAAATGTCCTTTAGGTCAATGTGCCCTTTCATCGAGGAATGTCAAACTGAGGGTCCCCCGAGGGGCACATGGGTCACATATGTGTTTTCTGAGGGCCACACAGGACGACTAATTGCGCACATTGCAACAAATATGTTTTATTTTATATTACGCTCAGGCTTTAAAAACCTTTGTGCGGACCGCAGGTGTGCTTGTAAAGGGCTGCATGCGGCCTGCGAGCCGCATGTGTATCATGCTTGCCTTAATTCATCCTGCATTAATATTAATATTTGCGATGATATTCCATAGTATAATATTCAGACAGTTATTAGAGTATTGTCGCAACACTATGATAATGTGAAACCACTGAAAAGTATGAAGTAGATTAAAACAATGAGGCATATATGAATATTTTAATATGTAAATCTCATTGGATGAGCTTTCTTCATTAGGTCTTTAAAATAGTTTTATAGAATTTTGCATTCGAAGACATATACATTAATCACAAATATACTATAAAGATATTTCATAGGAGCGACAAATGTGTACAGTGCGCTATAGAACAAACACCCAATTTCAGACAAACAGGAACAAGAAGACATTGTAAATAATGTAAGCAATTATTCTATATTTTAATAAAAGTTGCAGAAAAATCAATCATAAATAAAACGGGATAGTGACTTTGTGAATAAGTAACAGGTTGTATATCTGTTTAACCAGTAATGGGCAAATGATGATATATATTTCGCAAAATATGTTTGTAGTACAATATTGTGTGATATTGTACAAGATTGTGTGATATTGTTCCTGTCAACCTTACATAGGATATTCGTGCTAGAGATACCAGCATATATTATATAGAACATTACGCCATCAAACATTACCTACAAAATCCTGTGTAGATGTTTTAACGGTCATTATTTCCTGTCCTTCAGCAAAACCGCCGGCGCCTATCATCGATAACATACGAATAGGTGACGTTTATAATTCGTTTTAAGTTAATTAGTATTCTAAACTAAAATAATGAAAATATACTACCAATTTGGATCTCCATCGTGTTACACTGAGCATTAATATCGCGTAGATCGATAATATTTGTGAATCAATTCATCGATGTATAGAATACGGAATTGAAAACAACTAGGATGTTATATCACTGCTATGGCAAGTAATCTTAACAAATAAAACATTCTTGATCTAATTAACAATAACACTGCTGACTGCTAATTGGAGTGA
>OZ024749.1:46790909-46820909 GCA_964016885.1 Eledone cirrhosa
TGTGTTTTTGAGTTTGAGTGCTAGGTTTGAACGTCTATCTTCTTTTTCACCGCTTACCAAATATACATTAATTGTATGACATTATTCGATGTATTAATGATATATTAATTTCTATTCGTGTATTAAACACCTTGCGTATAATTAATTATTTTCCCCAATACAGGCATCATATTACACGCTTATTTAACAGCAATGTAATTTCATATATGAATAATCTCAGCAAATCTCAACAAATCGTTGACAAACCTATTTTTATTTGACATACATGTGTATGAATAATATACAAACATGCATGGATACACGTTTATTGTGGGAAGAATGTGATTGTTTAGGAAAAATAATCCACTGATAAGAATAACACACCTGTTATTTCGGATGTGATAAAAAGGTGTCAGAAGGAATATAGCTCGACTTTTGAATGCTACGATTGTTATGGATTTTCAAAGATAGCTGGACTATATATTGTTCTGTTTTATCTGTGGAGTGGCATTCACATTAAATCTAAAATATTATTTCTAAGAAATAACGTTTGTGCTTCTATGAGAAAACGCACATATTGATTCGTTTACTTTAACTTTGAATACGAAAACTTATCTTTCATACGACTGTCAGTAACACATGTCTGTTTAGATAATTTCGAACCAGGAACTGTTGATATTTTTCCGCAAATATATTGAATTCTTTTACTAGAGTTGTTAAAGAAACAGAGACAATTATCCAAGAGCAGAATTTGCACAGGATTTGCCTGCTAAGCAGAAACTGAAGGATTTTAAAATAGAATTTACCATGTGCAAAAATACGTCGTAAATGTTGTAATCGGAACTGGCTTATAATAACCGACTCATTATTTATACCATGAAATCCTAAATTTAGCAGTGAAATGTACGGTATTATTCGTGGAAACAATAAGTCAAATAGTGTTAAAAATCACTGTTTTTTCTTTCATAATTGCATGCGTACACACACAAACAGACACAACACTCACGCACGCACATATATATATATATATATATATATATATATATATATATATATATATATATATATATATATATATATATATATATATATATATATATGCATATTTATATACATATATATACATATATATATATATATATATATATATATAGTAGTTATATCTCAAATACCCTCTCGTATCGTAAGAAACTAATGAGTTTCATGACTATGATGACTTATTTGATGATCTCTAAATTACGAATCAAGAAATATATGGACTGCAAGATTGAAACCCTCAACTATTGAGACACAAAACAAACAGTTAATGCGAATTAGCTGACTTGGTCGAGGGCCGAGTAAACATGTGAGTGCTATGGTCCTAAGAGGAATAAATATTGAAGATTATACCGTGAAATTATAAGGGAGTTTGAATGCTATTTATAATAAGTCGATATAATATACACAAATAGTTTTCCTGTTGGATTTCCATATATAATTGGATAAAACCGTTGAGCAATTCATTCCTCGGAATTGGTTGAGTTTGAATCCCGATTGTAATAATCACTCTGAAGTTTTCTCTCTCAACCTATTTCTTTCTCATCTGGATTTCATATACACGCACGCACGCACATACAAAAACACACACACACACGCATACACATACACACACACACACACACACACACACACACACACACACACACACACACACACACACACATATATATATATATATGTATAATCGATTTAGCTATGTGCGTCTCCTCTAATTATTACAATAGGTGTCCATTTGGAAGTGAGCCAAGAAAATGCTTTTAACAACCTCCCTCCCTTAGTATTTGTTGTATTTTCATCCATGGCAGCATGGATATAGTGGTAGACCACGGGACAATAAAATATTGGAAAATAAAATTACTATTATCTAAATGCAATCTGATCAAATAGCCATTGTTTTCATTGTATTTATATATATATCTGTAAATTCATGAGTGAACTTGTGTGTGTATGTTTTAGATCATGTTATGTGTACGTCTATGTTCATAAAGGTTTGTTGAACAAAACAATCTAGCCTCTGAAATGTTCTTTATATATATATACACAAACCTTTAGAAGTACAACACACACATAACACGAAAAAAATAGTTCATAGCCTTTGTGATTGATATGAAATTCAAGATAACACTTGTAAACATCAGTAGTCTAGTTGAATGAATGAATTTATTGACTTAAAACTCAGACATATTCACGATGGATTTATCGATTCTATCACGATATAAATATATCCCTTTATATATTTACAATAATATTGATATAGTTTCAAAGTCAAACATAGACAATGCATCGTTATTCTAGACGCTGATATTTTCAGTGATCAAGTTCACACTTTCCCTATATACATATATATGTTCCCTATATACATACATAGGAACCGATAACAATTGGCGCGTGAAATAATATGTTTTCTCTTTATGTCCGAGATTGTGTTTTCTTGTACGTGTTTTGTTGGGTAAACACCATAGTAAAATGCTTTAAAAGTGCATGAAACCAAAGAATCCCAACCCATATATCACTGTTCTCGTAATATTGCGTAATAATTCATCGAATAGTTTAATATTAGCGGATTAAGCATCTCACACTATGCTAATTTTCAATGAAATACGGTAACGCATCAAAAGTGGATCTGGCTGATATATTTTCTAGGGGAATATAATATTAAATTTAACAAAGACATTGAATAAGGTATAAACTTTAAATTATCAACAACACTAATTTTATTGTTGAACTTTTCCGAGATATGAGAGCATTTGAACTCCAAATATATGGTAAAGATCCCCAAACACCCTGCATCCTCCCATTTGAATAATAATAATCACTTGAATTAGACATTCACAATTTCAATTTTCAAACGAAATATTTTTCAGCATCTCATTCATTTGAATTTCATAGAAGACATAGTCTGTTTTAGACGACATTATCTCAGCTGGATGATGATATCTCATATTGATGAGGATATCTCATATGGACAATGTAATAATGCATGTAGGTGGGAGGCTGTTAATCAATGGAACTAGACAGAGTTTTGAGACAGTTATCTATTTCTTACGTAGCGACAAGATTACTGCTTTATATAAGAAATATTTAATACATATGATTATTCATAAGCCATATTCGTGCGGTTCTCAAAACTCAAATTGATATTGTTACTGAGAAGTATATTGACGCCAAAAAATACAGGCACACTAATATACATTGCTATAAAATTAATCAAAACCTGCTTCAATTTAGCAAGAGCTTTCATACTATTTCCCAGTAACATTGATAGATATTATCTACTTAGAAAGACGTGCTGTTATGTAATAGAACGCCTCTGAATTAATGAGATCATTTTCAAAATAATTAAACTTGGTAACTGAATGGTTAATGTAAGATACTCTACACCGTGCCCGAGGTCAATGGTGATATTTAATTCTTTCGTATCATATATGATTTTATTTCTAGTAATATGACATCTTAATATTTGTAATAATATCAATGATGGGTATTTCCATAATTATTTCTACAGAACTTTACATATATATTAACACTCTCGTTTTGCTTGTGTTGCAATTTTTATATATCATGTTAAAATGATAAGAACAAATATATCTCGAAAATATAAAACGTGCTTTGCCTGATCAAATATTCCTCAGTTCTATATTGCAATCTGAGCCTGGAATGGATAATACATTCAAACTGATAGATGTATGTTTCTTAGAGAGGTATTTGTTAGGTCTGGTGAAGTATTAATGAGGTATTAGTGAAGTCTGGTGCGGTATTACTGAGGTATTAGTGAGGTATAATGTTATGGTAAGTTTAGAGTAAATTTAGAGACAATTGCTTAAAAAACCGACAAGGATCAACTCCATCCCATCACTGCACCAGGGCTTGATGAACACAACCATAATGATATGGTCCGAAAGTGGAAGAGCCGAACTCAAACTGTCATCGCCTCCATCTCTCTCGCACTCCCATCTCTCCGTATGGTGAGCAAATGGGTCCCACGTTCTGGCCTTCCCACAGCCCCCGCAGACAGAATGGAGAAGGGGTTTCCCAGGAGGGTGGTAAGGGAATGTGATATATGGTGTAAAGATGGCAGCATGTTGACCGTCCTGTCCCAATTAACATACGGTTGGTTGATTTAAATCTGAACTGTTGTAACACCTACACCAGGTAATCTGTCATTATGGTATATTGGAAAAAGAGCATCTGTCTGAAGAATTATACTGAAGATCAAATGGAGCTTACATTTGTTTTCTGAAAACGTAATTAAAACAGGATACTTATTTTCTATTTCTCAGAAACTGTAAATAAATATCCATGTTTGATGGCAAGAAGAGAAAATGTAGAGTTCAAGTAGTCATCGATAATTCTACGACATTTTTTTTGTATTTGTATTTTGGAAGGTAAGTGAACGTTACCCAAATATTAGTTCCATGGCTAGCATGTTCGTTAATTAAGGGAATAATATGTAGGCGACGAATATCGTGTATTTGCACGATATAGATAACACAAATATAGATCAACTGTAGATAACAGTCCATACTGTCACTTACGGAACAATAGCGCTAAGTGAAACTGTATGTGTGCCAACCGAAACACGTATTATAGTATCAATAGAGTGCCGAAGCATATATCAACCAATATGTGCCTCGATAATAACATGTAATAAAATGAAGACGATAGTCATGTGAATTTCTTTTACTACAATTAAAGATCCTACAAACGTCCATCCAACTCATCCACATCCGGAATCTGCATATATAGTGAAAGGTATTTTAAAGAAGATTTATATTATTAGGAATAAGGTTACTTAGCTAGAGCAATGGAGAAATAGAGAAAAATAAAGAAATTAGATTAGTGACAAAAGGAACACCAGGTTTATACAATGAGACATTGTAAATATGTGTGCGTTGATTGCCTAAAGGTATATCATTAGATTTCACCAATAGAATCCGACAAATACATAGGGATGCTGGTAGTATTATAACTAACCATAAATATAAAACATGTATAACGTTAAATTCAGTTGTAATTCACTATGCATATATATAGAAAGAGAGAGAGAGAGAGAGGGGGATACTTGTGTGTATGTATGCAGCAGAGAAAGAGAGAGAGAGAGAGGGGGAGAGGGAGAGATAATTTGTGTGTGTGTGTGTTACACTCTCTCGGACATTTAAGAGGGGCGAGGGAGATACAGTTGACGTGAAGAATGATGTGCTCATGTGCGAGCATTCTTTAGAAAGTAACATGTTAGCATTGTACGCTAGGTGGACTCGAGTCCCGTCTAACTCAGACACCCACAGGGTTCTTTGAACCGGTGTCTGGGTTATGAGGGGTTCGATCGTCCACAACAGCCGATGGCCAGAGCTTTTTTCTGAATTAAGTGTATTCACCGCGCAGGAGCACTACATTTTATATATAACTATATTTATGTGTTTACTTACATTCATGCGCTGAGGTATGTATGTATATATGAATGTGTGTGTGAGAATAATACAATTGCACAGCATACGCTGAGGATGTATTTGATATAATGCTATATTATTAGTTAATTTCAATTTACCTGATATCAGTGAATCATATCTATGTATTATACTATAATCTAATAATGAAGTTTCTTTGCTATGAATGACAACTCTGTTGAGGATCTTAAAAAAATGTGACGTAAAGTGTACTTAACGAATATAAATATATTTATATATATATATATATATATATATATATATATATATATATATATATATATATATATATATATATATATATATGTTAATATATGCATGTATATATGTGTGTATATATATATATGTGTGTATATATATATATATTTATATATATATATATATATATATATATATTTAAATATATATATATTCGTAAAGTAGACTTTATATATGTGTATGTATATATATATATATATATATATATATATATATATAGTGTCTGTCCGTGTGTGCGTGCGTGTGGCTGGATTTATCTCAGTGTCTATACTTGCGATACATACCCATATATATATATATATATATATATGTGTGTGTGTATATGTGTGTGTGTGTTTGTGTGTATTTTATTATTGGATGATCGAAATTGGATTAGGTTCTGAATTATTTTAATTGAATTGGTAGAATATACGATTATATGATAACATTGTATATCAGGAAAACAAATACTAAAGTTCACATATAAATATTTAGTATTTTGTAATGATGTAGGATTAAAATTCTGTCATTTGGTTGTATGTCATACGCGAGATTTACATAGAATACATATGCTTGCGTCTATATATATATATATATATATATATATATATATATATATATATATATGTGTGAGCCTGATTCTGAGTGTGTGTATATATATATGAGAGTTACTGTGTGTGATTCTATGTTGTTGTAGTATTCCTAATAAATGCTTTTACTTAAGCGATGGTTAATAAAATCTACGCGTGCTGTGTTCAAATTTGTTCCGGTATATATCGTATATTTGTTGTAAATTACTTGATTTGATCTAAATACCTCAAACCCAATTTCTAATCGTGCGCCTAAGATTGAACCATATATATACATATAATGATTTCTACATTTTCAGAAGTTCTTATTCATTGCGAGATTCATCACCCTGTGGCTGATATGGGTGGTGCCTTGCCTTCCGTAATATATGCTTGCATCTATTTACTTCAGTAAATAACATAAATCATCTTTGGTAATCTCTCTGATGTTGCATGACTTATATACAATGCATGCTCTGTTAATTAATGGAAAGAGAGTGATCAGTAATGGTAATATGTTTTGGGATCTAGGGTTAATGCCATATATCGAAACTCACGTTGCAGCCAAGTTGAATATTCCATGTAGTTACTGCGTGATAGGCGTAATGTGATTTAAAGTTCAGCTCTGAAAATATACAATAAGCGGTATACAGTTGTGAATCATATATGAGCTGTAAATCTGTGGAATGCATATTGTGAAGTATATAAGCTATAGTTTCCTGTATATTTTATGAGTATGTGTATATAACGCTTGTTTATAACAATTCGATAGCGCAGATTATTTATCTGCTCCATCATGTCTGTGCGTAGTTATTACATAATGTTTTGTTGAGTGCAAATGGTGGAATGATTGGAAGTTGCTATGTAATAGAATGCATGATGTGTGATTTAATAATAAGACCTTCTGTTGATTGTGTGTCAATCTTTCAGTCTTTATAAACCATATTTTGTTCAGTTTCATACATTTTTAATGTTTATTGTCATGCAGCAGACCCCGTCTATTCCAATTTAAATTTCAACCAACAGTGACACATTCTTCATCTTGTTGCGTCATTGTCTTTTGTTTGTGATATGCAACATTGCGCATGCATTTTGGCTCTCACGGACCTTGATTCACATATGCTGCCCATTTGGAGTTGAGAAGGCTGTCTTTTACTCTGTTTGATGTACAGTTATACATTGATGTTTTGGCATTCCGCCCATGAAACAGATCTATAGATTCGATCAAAGTTTTGCTGACGTTAACATCTGAGAAGAGGAAATGAATCGGGAATATTTTCAAACGTAATTTAGTATTTAAGTAGTTTGTATCTTTCTACGCTACGCATATTTAATTTATGTGGTTGTTTGTCGCTAGTTATTGTGTGCATGCAAAATGTCAGTGTAAATATTCACCAATATATGTCAATGTCGGCCCCCTCTTCTAGTGTCTCTGTGTAGGCGGTCCCATATAAGCACTGAGTGCAGTGTCAACTCTGAATGTCGTGAGAATGTCCAGCTAATCTCAGTTTCCTCTGAGTTATTTTTGAGCTGACTTTTAGGAGGCTCCCGTAGAGCTCTGATTTCTTCAGCGGTCAGTGTATACTGAACAATATTCAGAGCCATTCTCAGAATTCTCATGTAGCACCTACCCACAATCTGAGTGAGTTTCTTGCTCAGTGTCCAGGTCTCAGACCCATGCAGTAGCACTGATTCCACTGAATCAACGAAGAGACGGATCTTCAGGCCTTTCCGAAGGTCCTACTTCAAAATCAACCCCAATGAGGCTTTGCACTTCCTTCAACCACATCATCCTCTGTGTTCCCAATGTTTGCTCCCGGATACAGGAAATCCTGAACCAACTCTAGTGGCTTTCCGCCTACATTCATATACTATTATTGATATATATGACATTACAAAACCAATTATTAATGTACATTTGTTCGGTCTGTTGATTGCTGAACAAAAGCTACATCCAAGTATATATAAGGCCCCATTATGAAGCCAGACTGCAGATTAGTCACCAGACGTTAAAGCCCACTCGACATCCATTTTCGCAACTGCAAACATCTGCAATAGCATGACCCTCTAGATTTCCTCTAGTTACCATGATATTCACACGTTCGATTTAATCATCGATTACATCGATCTAACATGTCTGGTTCAACATAAAATGTGTATAGTTATACTTGACAATTTTATGGACAATAAAAAAAAGAAAATCTATAGTTTCTAGTCAGTAAATCTAATTAATTGACGTTTATTTCAAATTTCATATTGCATTAAACATTTTATTTCATAGCATAGATTGCAATAAAATACATTTTTCTTTTTCTACAAGGTGTTATTACTCCATATTTTCTCATTAATTATATTTCTTTAAAAACAGTAGATATTCATCTGAAATTGGGAAAATTGCATCTGTTAAATCGTCATCCGGTATACAGAAACAAGAAAAGCGAAACAAAAAAATTCAAGAAGTATAAAACAAAATCAAGATCTAACGAGACGCCTGAAAGCAATGTTCATGATTAAGACACATGTGGTGGCTTATTAAAATTGGAACTGTACCATCTGTTTGATTTAAAATTAACTTAAAATTAGACTTGTTGGCAACGTGTGTAAATATGGACTTTTCTCTGGATATATCACTCTCGTATTCTCTCTCACTTCAAGTTCAAATACTAACACCCACATACATGCATACACATAGACAAGTACATACACGTATACCACTCTGTGAGAGAATGGAGAGTGACAGGTCTGATATACCCCAGTTCTAACCACTTTTCAAATCGTGACCTTTTAAATTATATATATATAGGAAACATTCTGACCCCGACGGCAGAGCTCAAGCCGTTTCGACGGCTATTTCTGAGTCCAGAATTAGCCGCCGGGGTCATACTTTTTCCTATTCCCCACTCTGCTACTCTAAGTATTGAGTAATCTGGTGCGTTATGGTCCATCTGGTTCCTTACCACAATTCCTTTGTTATATATATATATAAATACATATAAAAATATAGAGTTATTAACTGATATTGATAACCTGCAATTAACAAGCTCAAAGTATAAATACTGAGCATATAATATTAATATATGTAGAAATAAACACAGTAAATTCTGCGTCTAAAATTACGAGGGTAGATTATACGAAAAAATGTTTTATATATTTAAACTTAAACATACAGTAAGATACAAGATTTCATCTCTCGGACAGGCTAAAGATTTAATCTGTTTCGCCCTGAAAATTGTGTTTGTAACATATAAAACTTAGGCATTTCATCAGCGAGAGTTTATGTTAAATGAAACAAAACACATCTAACGAGAAACTCACGGAGGTAAATAATGTCCCTCGTGGGCTGAAAGCTATACGTGGTGTGAGAGGTTATGCTAGAAATAATAGCCTGATTGCACTCATCTTATAAGTTCACATAGATAGGGAGCCTTAATACAAATAAAATATAGAGTTATTAACTCATATTGATACCCTGCAATTAACACGCTCAAAGTATAAATACTGACGATTGTAATATTAATATTTGTAGAAATAAACACAGTATAAATCTTGTATCTTACTGTATGCTTCAGTATAAAGATATACAACATTTGTGGTATAATCTACTTTCGTAATTTTAGACGCAGAATTTATTGTCTTTATTTCTACATATATTAACACACACACACACACACACACACACACACACACACATATATATATATATATATATATATATATATATATATATATATATATATATATATATATATATATATATTATTATTATTATTATAATTACTTATATATATATATACATGCACACACATACACCCCCCCCCCCACACACATATATATATATATATATATATATATATGAGTGAGTTTATTATATATATATATATATATATATATATATATATATATACGTGGGAAAGTGAAACATCGGAGAATAGACCGTTAAAACATGTTTATTTAAAATATCACCTACGTACGTTTCGCCCAGTTGGGCTTCTCAAGGGCATAAGCAATCACAAGTGTTCCTTACATAGTTCGGAAAGAGTTTTGGGGGCTAAATCCACATCAAGATTCATTGCTCGCAAAAATATCTTGTTTTGATTTTGCAGCAGGTCAAGCGAGGTAACTCTGGCCGGTGTGAGGGCAGTCTTTCCCCGATAATTTTTTTTTTTTTTATATATATAATATATATATATATATATATATATATATATATATATATATTATCATTACTTATATATATATATATACATAATAATAATAATAACGGAATTTACAGATCCACAGACATGAACTGGTTGAAAAGGGGAGACCTTAAAAAGGCTACAGAAGGGTTCTAATGGCTGCGCAGGAGCAAGCTCTCAAAACGAAGTTGCTGAAACACCATATTTACAAGGAGGAGGCTAGCACACTGTGTAGGATCTGTGGCGAGAGAGAGGAGACTGTGGCTCACATTGTATCCGAGTGTAAACACTGAGCCCAGACATACTATAAAGGCTGGAGACATGATGTGATGGGCAAGGTGAACCACTGGCAGCTATGCAAAGTAAACAAGATTCTGAGAAGTGGTCGGATCATAAGCCAGAGTCGGTGATGGAAAACGATCAGGTGAATGTGCTGTGAGATTTTAGGATACAGACGGAAAAGAAACTGGAACACAATAGACCTGACCTGGTGGTTTTGGATAAGGGAAACAGATCCTGCCTGATTGTGGATGTAGCCTGCCCATTCGACACGAGAGTGCAAGAGGGACAAAATTAACCAATATCAGGATTTAAAGTGAAGGGTAAAAAGGATTTTGAACTGCCATGATGTCAAAGTGGTCCCGATTGTCATAGGCGCACTAGGTACTATCTCAAAGAGTTTCCAAGGATGGTTAAATAAAACTGGTCCCGCCCCGCTTTTCGGAACCATTCAAAAGGCATGTTCGCTGGGATCAGCAAGAACCCTCCGAAACGTCCTAAATATCCGAGGCCGCATATTCATTTCAACAAACTTTCCAGTTAAATAACATCAATGACTGAGACTTAAAGAACAATAATAATAAAAATAATAATATATATATATATATATATATATATATATATATATAATTAATCTTTGTTCATTCCTTCTCGCTTAGGTGCGACGAAATCAGAAACATCTGAGTTATTATTTCTCTTTATTCCAACTGCTGTGATTTGTCGGTCTCAGTTTCGTTTAAATGTGTAAGGCTAGGTGTCATGTTCCAATCCCGTGTTTTTAATCGTAAACCCCACACATAAATGCATTATACTGTTAGATACATTATATAGTAATAAACCTCCAGGCATAAAGAAATTTAGATGTTGAGGCAATAATGTTTTTAACATGGTGTTAATGGTAAAACGTAATTTCAATCAATCCAATTTGCAATCTTCACTAGTTTGAAGCAAGCCACCTGCTATACATTCATAGCTATATCGATCATAATAAGTATTGGTTTTGCAAAACAGGGAAAGGTGTAATCAATTGAAATAATTCACATGGGTTTTTTGATGTTGTCAAGATTGAGTTTCATTGTAATCATATTCGATTTAATCTAAATTTATAATGTGTTGAACAGTTATATTTACGTCATTTTGAATGTGGTTATAGCATTTACTTCAACCCACCATGATAGTAATTATACCCAGACTTACAATATGTGTAGATGTGTCTATATAATATAGAGTATATGTATATATATATATATATATATATATATATATATATATATATATATATATATATATATATATATATATATATATATATATATATATATATATATATATATATATATATATATATATATATATATATATATTTATATATATATATATATACATATATATATATATATATATATATATATATATATATATATATATATATATATATTATTTATTAATACTACTATGCATAGTATTTTCTGTCTGGCCCTTATTCACTCATTCACATATGTGTCTGATTACCAACCTTGTAATTATAAGTAATTATATATTATATTATGTTCATTATTTTATATTGAAGTTGTTATTGTACTATTGATCCTTATTACTTACCGATGATTTTATGTACCACTATGATATGTAAAATTTTTTTATATATCATGAAAGATGTTTATATTTTTGTACCATCATAATTTTGGGTATTGTACAATTTATATTTTTTTCTCACCTACTCTGTAACTCTATATGAATTGATTTGTTAACTTACATGCCATTATATATTATATATTATTATATTATCATTATAATATTATTGTGACATCTATATTGTTTGTGTAAATTAACTGGAGATTATCTATTATATTATATTATATATTATATAATTATATAGTTTATTATATATTATATGTGATACTTTTAATCAATTCATTACTTCATGCTATACTGTATATTAGATATACGTATTATTATTATTTTTATTCCTATTATGCTTATTTATATTTAAACTAAGGTTTATTTGTGATGTTAATGATGGAAATGTGTATTGATGTATATGTATATGTGCGTACGTGTGCGTACTTATATACATATGTATATTGTGCCTTTTAATTTTAATTTTAATTTTAATATTGTTACAAGTATATTATATTATATTATATTGTATTATATATAGTACTATAATTCCCTGCTCTATATAACCACCTTTAGTTTTTTTTTACTTTGGACTATATTTGTAATATGGTTCAACATGTTATCCACCTCATTAGTGATTTTTATTATATATTTTTACCCATAATCTTCCAATACTTTAGTCTATGTACACTCCATATTCTTCGGAGTTTTCGGCTTGTATTGGCCGATAGTACTTCTTCTGGTTTTGATTGCCCTGATGATTCCTTAATAGGACGAAACATTGTTGGCTAATAAAGACTTTTTATGTATTGAAGGCTTCTTTGTTTTATTTTCATAATTCTTCGTTTAATTATCTGTTTAATTACATTGAGCTATACCTTTTACTGTCATTTCTATAATACGAAGAGGGTGTTTAACTCCAACACGCTCCAGTATTTTAATCCTTATATATATATATATACATATAGATGGATATATAGATATGTATGTATATATATATACTGTTGAATCTTTACATATTGCAGACATTATATTACTAATCACCTGACTAATGATTTAATTTCATTCACATGTTTTTGTACTAGACCTTGTAGACGCAGTTGATATTCTAGGAGTAAAATGTGGGATGTTTGAGATATTCTTGATTTGAAATTATGTTATATACAATATAATGCTGAATCCAATTAAATTGGTAATAAGATGTGCAGAGAAATTGGCATCTTAATACAACTGTGCGATGTATAATGTTGATCTGAACTAGCTAACCATGAAAGCCAGACATAGATTTCATGAACTAAATATATTTATTTAGCTAGATCTCTTGAGAATGTATATCTTACATTGGGTAACGTATATAAAACGAAATACAGAAAATGAAATTATTGTATTAAATGAAATATGAAACAACCTACAGCTAACTCATAGATTTAATGATATTTATGAAATCAGTACGAACGAGAAAAATATAATCTACATTGATAGAATCAATAAAATACAATAAATGGTACATAAGTCGAAAAGGACATAAGATCAACTATGAAGAAAATTGAGAATAAGAGGCCCCATCACTCTCAGAGTAATATGTTGGCAAATCCCGAAGGCATATGCTATATACAATCATTTTATAATCTATATTTCAGAATTCACATAATCATTCATCAGGAAATACGTCTGAAATTGAAATTAAAATATATAGAATATTATACTAAATGTATCTGTGTTTCTCTTAACTATAAGTCATCTTTGAATAAACAAACATTTCAATGAATGGTGTTCTAGCAATGACCAACTAGTTTACTATTCAGTTATTACTTGGTAGGAATATATTATGGAATGTTTTGTAAAAAAAGATGGGAAGAGATCTCATCGATATTTGGCAGCTGCATTTGGGGGTGGAGTAACAAATATGGTTACCCTAAAGAAGTTTCCTTAAATTGGTTTCTTATCAGGAAAATACGAGATATAACGCTTCAGTCAAGATTTTTTTCCCTAAACGTCAGGAATGATGCCCTCAAAAGGCATACATGCTGATCGTATTTAATGAATAGAACGGCGTTTTTTTCATTATTTTTCAGTCAGGCCAACTATCATTGGTTTCCTCGTATTCGGGCTTTTTATGAGCTTCATGAAATTGGATTTTGTTGAAATATTACAAAGATGTATGAAGAAGAAAGCATAAATAGACACATGTTATATGATTACATATACGACCAAACCACCAGGAAACATTACAATGAGATCTTTCTTGAGATACACTTTAGGATACTAAACATTCCTGAAACTTTCCGTAAATATTATGTAGTACATGCTATAAAAATGACAACAAACCTGACGCACTTAAATTATCAACATTATAAATTGTCACTAAATCATAGATGCATACCTAAAGTTTGTGAGTTCTGGTCATTGATAGACGTCTCATTTTGTAGTTCAGAGTGAGCGAGAGGGTTTCCAACTAATTGATACATTACCTAGTGATGATAAATATAGAGAACTGACAATTCTTTTGTGACATTCCTGATGATTTCATAGGAAAGAAAAAGTTCTACTCCTATAGAATTCATGTTGATAGATGACATGACTGTAGTCGCCAGAGAAACGATTGTAATATGACCAATAAATTCCATTCGTCGCAAAATTGATTCTCTTTTTTTCTGTGATATATATATATATATATATATATATATATATATATATATATATATATATATATATGTGTGTGTGTGTGTATATGTGTATGTGTGTGTTTGTATGTGTGTGTGTGTGTGTGTGTGTTAACAACGTGGTTACATGTACCCAATCTCTCACACAGAACGCTTAATTATTGGGCCGTCAATTATGAAATGTGTAGAAAGAACAGTCCAACAAATTTCATACTTTATGATCCAATATATCAATAACAGCATGCCGCTTACCTAGGTAGCTGTTTAGAAATGTCTAACCCTATGCACTATTTAAAAGAATATATATAACCAACAACTGAGTTCCATAGAAAATATCAACACAAGACCGTATGTAGCAGATTCGTTACATGTGTCATTTCCATAAAAAAAATACTTTAATATAATTACTATATTGATTCCTAAAAATACTCTTTCAAATATCAAGTATTTTCCATATCCTGAAAAAGGTATTTTTATCAAACTACTCTCTATTTGTCTACATATATATTTTCATGCAAATACATAGACAAGAACATACGGTAGAATGCATATAAATGTCATCGCATTGAAACAAGTAGGAACATACGCGAATTCTGTCATATGCAAGCATACACGTGCATATATATATATATAGTAAAATATATATATATATATATATATATATATATATATATATATATATATATATATATATATATATAAATATATATATATATATATATATATATATATATATATATATATATATATATATATATATATATTATATGTATATATGTATATATATATTTATGTATATATATATATAAATATATATATAGTGTATATATATACATTACTAGTATAAAATGTCAAGTTCACAAAGCGTATACATTATATAGGAAGATTAATATCCATTGCCTATATCTTGCTTTTGAAAAAGGAAATCGAATACAACTCAATAAAAAGAAGAATTGCAAAAAGTAAACTTGTGTTCAAGACACCATATCGGTAGCACTAGCCGGGTTTATGAGAAGATGAACAAAAATTTCATATATAGAAAGTTAAAAAATAAAACTATGTCTTCCTGAAATATCTTATTGAAATATGTCAATAAGGCCACTACGAACATGAACATATTTGCATTTGATCTCAACATTATATAATATTAAGTAATTGAATTTCACCTATGTTCCGTAGATGAATTTCCATCTGTAAATGCCAGGCTTACAAAACTTTATGTGAAAGCTTTCATAATCTCTATTTATTACAATTCATCATGTCATAACATACTAGATGGAACTGCAATATAGCGTTATGGAACCATAGATATTCAGACACATAAACATTGATATACACGCGGTGACACATACTCACAGACATTCAAACATACACACACACACCCATACACACAAACGTACACACATACACCCATACCCCCCCACACCCCACACACATATATATATATATATATATATATAAATATATATATATATATATATATGTATATATGTATATATATATATAGATGTGAAAAAAACCACAGACCCTCCATCTCAACTCTACTTTTGAAAAGCGGAAGAACAGCGAAACCGGTAGAGGAACCAAATAAATATATATATATTTTTTTGAAAATAAAACTCCAGTTGCATTTTCGATTTCATCTTTTTTTCTCTCTCTCTCTCTATATATATATATAGACATACACATGTATTTATCAATATAAGTGGTACGTGAATATATATATATATATACATATACATGTATATACATACATATGTATATATATATATATATATATATATATATATGTGTATACATATATGTATATATATATATATATATATATTATATATATATATATATATATATATATATATATATATATATATATATATATATATATATATATATATATATATATGTATATGTATATATATATTTATATATATATATATATATATATATATATACATATATATATATATACATATATATATATATATATATATATATATATATATATATATATAATATATATAAATATATATATATATATATATTATATATATATATATATATAAATACATGTGTGTGTGTGTGTATGTGTGAGTGTGTGTGTGTACGTATGTACATTTATGTACTTTTCGAAATCGAAAAGACACTATATTGAAAAACCTAAATAATAGATTCGATACGATCGAGAAAATATATGATGTTGATATCATGACACAGTTCTTATGATTTAAACCTGAAAAAGGAAAAATATAACATGGGTGTCCATACCCACCCCAAAAGATAACAACATACCAATACCTCTCTATCCCTCTCTGTCTCTCTCTCACAAATACACACACGCGCAAACACATCAGACACACTCACTGTATATAAATATATGTATATATATATATATATATATATATATATATATATATATATATATATATATATATATATATATATGAGTAAGTAAGACCCCGACGGCTGAGGTCAAGCCGTTTTGACGGCTAATTCCGTCGAAACGGCTTCAGCTCAGCCGTCGGGGTCTTACTTACTCCTATTACCCACTCTACTACCCTAAGTATTGAGTACTTTGGTGCATTATGGTCCACCTGGTTCCTTACCACTTTTCCCTCGCTATATATATATATACATTTACACGCACATATACATGTACACACGTATATATGTACATATATATGTATGAATATACTATATATATATATATATATATATATATATATATATATATATATATATATATATATATATATATATGTATATATATATATATATATATATATATATATATATATATATATATATATATATATATATATATATATATTTATGTATATGTAGATACATATATACAAATACACGTACGTATGTATATATATATATATTTATATATATATATGTGTGTGTGTGATGCATGGAAGAATGGTCTCCTCGAAAATCATCTGATCCGAATCTGTTTGAAATTCATATAGTCCTTCGCTTATTGATTTCATCTCATCAAATATGTTTCTATCTTCAGCACGTGTCATATATTGAACATGAACAGCTCACTGCGACACATACATTTCTCATTTTAATATAAGTCCGTTTTTGTTTGTTTCTGTCAGCGTGCTTGTGTATGTTTTTGTGCGTATATGTATGTGTACAGGTGTACACATACATATATATATATATATATATATATATATATATATGTGTGTGTGTGTGTGTGTGTGTGTGTGTGTGTGTATGTGCTTGTGATTTTATCTTCGTATGTGTGGGTTTGTATTCTTATTCAGTTTAGCATTTAATTTCGTTAGTGAATTAACCTCGTCAATTGGTAATATTTCCAGCATCAAATATAATTTATATTAAAAAATTGAAATCTATTATTTTATTTTCCTTTGACCTTCTTTTCAATTCCCTTCTTAATTAATTCTCTTCTATTTATTGACATTCTGATATTTATTTTAATCTTTCGGGCATTTAAAAAAAATATTGAAAATAATGAAATGAAGATTGAAATAGGGCGTTTGTCCTTGAATTATATTATTTTCCAAAAGTATAGATTGTGCATTATATGACACGCAGGCAAATACGTATATAATTATTTGGCAAATAATGCATTAACTCATAACATTTCTTCACCAAGTTTTAAATTAATGGAAAATGTGCGGTATCATTACGGAAATTAATGGCGTCAACAATATTTGAAAGCAGCTGTGTGTTTATTAGTTGGTCATTAAATATATAATATTACAATTTAACTGGAATTATATGATGAGCACAATTGCAAATGAAAAGCTAAATTTAGAAGGTTTAGCTTGTAGCTTTTAGCATCATTATATAACTAATTTTACTTTCACTCGCACGTGGTTTATTTGAAATCTATTCAGAATATACATGATTGAATAACCAGATAACATTGGAAGTAATTATAAAAGCACATATGACATTCAGTTTAAAGTTAAATGGAAATTGATTAATTTAGACACCGACAATTTTCAATGAGCATCGTCGTACACTGAAATACAATGAACTACATGTGAGATTAAAGTGGTTCCCGGATTTACATAAACACACACACACACACACCCACACACAAACACACATACACAAACTCACAAACACATATAAATATGTGTGTGTATATAAATATGTGTATGTGTATTTGTATATTTATATATATATATACAAATATATATACATATATATATATATATGTATATCCTCAACAGAGGTCCGATGTGCCTTTGATTCCAGAGTCGGGACAGATCGATATAGATCGAACCGTGAGCTGATTAACAGCGAAACGTGCGTCACGAATCATTAAACATACTGAATATTTAACAAATCGTGCTGTTATTGTTATTATTGGCGTTGGATTGGCAGTATCGGTAGATGGTCGGACGCCATGCTTTGACGCATAGAGTTACAGACCTTGCCATTCTTAGTTCAAATCCCGCCGAGGTTAACTTTGCCTTTCATCCTTATGTGGTCGATAAAATAAAGTACCTGTAATACACTGGATAATTGCTGGCCTTGTACCAAACGTAGAACCAATTATTATTATTATTATTATCATATATACATATTTATATATTAAGAGAGAGCGAGAGAGATAGATACTGAGAGATAGATGGATAATAGTACGAGATGAGATGGAAAACATCTCAGGAAAAATATGTTATATACTATCATTTTAAGGATGTATCCTACGAAAGTGTAGATACTACCATTTACCTTGGTATTTTGCTCTTAAACGAAAATGTTCCAAATTTCATATAGTTTCCTTTATCGTTTGAAATGTGTATATTTTATTTGCATGTGTATGTACATATATATACGTGTGTCTTAGTATATGTGGGTGTGTGTGCTTTTTGGAATGTACGTGAGTATATGCATGTGTACATGATAGAATGTATGTCTGTTGCTCTGTCTGTATTTTGGTGCGTGCGTTTTTATGTGGGTGCAGGTGTGTAGTATATAATTTTCGTTTTCCATTTTCTAATATGTTCTACGCTAGAACAGTTACACAATAACTGATGCGTATGTTATACAGTTCTCTGCAGTACTTCATACCAGTATATAGTTATATCTTCTCGGTCTAACAATGGAAACGAACAGTAGTTATATGGGCAACGGTGGAACCCTGAGTATTTATCATGATTTCCTGCTATCACCCATAAATTATATTTCGAAATTGTTTCATAAATATTACCGAATATGTGTCTGGGTATACACAAGGGTAAACAAAAAACTAAGAGTTATTTCTCAATATAGTGCACACTAAAACAAAAGGAAATAACAATGGGGAAAGTAAAATCGATCAGATTGCTTGAAACATAAACAAATATTTCACATATAATAAAAAAACAAATAACATATAATTGATACATTAGCATTGAGTAAGGATGAATAAAACTAGCAATACATATACTTAAAGAGGATGATATTCGCCAAATATACCCCTGCATAGAACATACTGCTATATGTACATTTGCAATAGAGCTCACATTTTCAAGAACAATCGACCATATACATACCCAGGCACCCAACGCCAAATTATAATGACTTGTATAACTTTAAGTTTAACTTTATGATCATCGTGTACCACTCGATGAACTTTAAATTATATGTTGTCACAAGAATTAATTCACTTTCAGTATAGAAGCAACATAATTTTGTTTACATCTACAAATCAGATGGATCTCATCGAGAGGTCTCGAATCTCATGTCTGAAAAAACGTTATTTACGGTCTCCAATTGTATTGTCAGACAAGATATTAAGTCTTCAAATATTCAAGGAATGTTAGGAATTATCACACTGATAAATGCCATAACGTAAACAACATTAGCAGTGACAATAGAAACAACAAAGACAGGGACATATATCATTACACTCAACCAACACAAAATTCACCAAAAAGTGTAATAATAATTGTTTCTACTTTTGGCACAAGGCCAGCAATTACCCAGTACATTACTGGTACTTTATTTTATCGACACCATAAGGATGAAAGGCAAAGTTAAACTCGGCGGGATTTGAACTCAGATCATAAAGGGGCGTAACTATATACTTCAAAGCATGGGGTCCGACTCTCTACAGATACTGCCAATCCCCTAATAATAATTGTTTCTATTTTTTTGCATAAGGCCAGCAATTAAATCAGTTTATTACTGGTATTTTATTTTATCGACCACGTAAGGATGAAAGGCAAAGTTAACCTCGGCGGGATTTGAACTCAGTCCGTAAACGAACGTAACAGTGTGCGTAACTGGTGTCCGACCCTCTAATAATAATGGTTTCTGGTTTACTAATGTTTAGTAAAGGGAAATTCTATGATAACGACTTCGCTTCTTAATTGACACTATATATGATCGCCTCGAGTAGGAATAATGCAACACTGCATGTGAACGCACAATGCAGATGAACGTAAATAAATATTACAATTGACTTAATCCGTTGCAAAAACGATTCTCTCACCCAAGCATATCTATAGTTATACTATTAACGCTAATGAAGCACAGCAATGAAGAAATAACAATAAACTGAATTTGATGAACGTAGAGTTGATAGAAATCGAGCATATGTTTTAGAAAATATGTGTTCATATTTTTTACATTTTAAATGTTATTAAATTTTGTAAACATTGGTCTCGTCCTCGGAATTATCAGAATAATTTTGACTACCACTGAAATATCACTTCATATAATTTTAAATTAAATATAGATCATACACATAAACCTCTGTATAAACAGCAAAAAAAAAAAAGAATAATATAATATTATTATTGTTATCATTTGAAACGTCCTTCGAATCCTGCAATGTTTCCATATCATACCGCGTGACACTTGAGGCAAGATGACACTTGGGGCAACATTTGATAATAGACTCATTGTAAATCAATTATCATAGAATTACGCTATAAGAGCGTAAACAATTTAAATACTTTGCAAAGAATTTAAAATGATAATACCGTTATCAGGACACAACCAGGTCCGGAGGTCAAATATAACTTATTTTAGTTACAGTAGCTAACACGTTCCTCTTATTTTTAAAATATACGATACAACTACTGTTTTCGTAACATGGTACAACATTATACAATATTTATATTTATGGAATTTTAAATAGAAATGTAATGGAAGAAGTCAATCCTAACTTAAATGTAGAAACATCGCCTCAAATTATATTAAAGTGCGTTATTGTGTAAAGTGATTTCCTATGGTAACACATTAGTGTCATTAGGTATTATGCATTGAAGTACATAATTCGTACGAATGCAATGACATAAAGAAGTTAGAGTATAATGATATTAAGACAGGAAGAGATATTAATACATAACCAACATAACCCTTAAGAATCGGGGATTGATTTTGGCTGTATTTGCAGGGTAATGCTTATATTATTATTACCAGAAATAATGTTTGTTTTTAATGATTATAAGGAGAACACATTTGAGGAGAACGATCACATTTCACATGAGATGTTTTATATCCTGTAAACAATAATTCAGCAATTAAAGACCTTCGCCGTACTAGTATATATTCAGCTTCTTTTCCAGAGTAATTTCACTCATATTGAGTAGTATATTTATATGACAAGTTGTCACAATGAAATGTAATTCCATTTTTCTAACGAAATATATTCCAATATATATATATATGAATCTATATAATTATTTAAAGGCGTAGGTTTAAATGTTTGCTTTTGTAGCTACAAAGTGAAGATACTTCATAATAATATATACATACGTATATGCATATGTATATATATATATATATATTTATATATATATATATATATATATATATATATATATATATACGTCTGATTGTATGTATACTTGTATTTATTTACATATATGTGCTTGTGTAGGTGTGTAAATGTATGTGAAATGTGGTATTATAAAATATTTGCGTTATTTCATTTGATAGGGGAACTTTTCAATAGAAATGATTTAAGGCCTTGTTTGGTGGCAGCTACACACAAGAATTCATTTTCTTCTGTCGTTTTAGCTATTTTTTGTAAAAATGATACATTGTGAAACAATATATATATTTCATGTATGTAAACACCACCGCTTTTGTTACAAGTTTCTTTTATAAATATACGCAACAAAAAGAGGTTTACAAAGTAATATAATGAAACAAACCAAACAACGCAAATAGCAACACAGAGCAAATCTAGAAAACTAACAATAAAATATGTATGGAAAAAGGAAAGAATAATATTCATAATATATACGACAGTCTCTAAAATAATATATTTCGTGTTAATGTTTCTGTCCCTGAAATGAATCAATGAATGTAAAGGAAACATTCGAAAAAGTAAACTTAGTTTTATGAAAAAGAAGTTATAAATAGTGCAAATGAAATACTTAATGAAAATACAAAAAAATTACGAAATATTTTAAAATGAATATAAAATATTGTCGATGTTTGTTTAAGTATGAAATATTTTATATAGATATCTAAACTATAAATCTTTGTCTCTGATTACTTTTTTTTTGTTTTTGCAATTCTGAAAATATCACCGAATACCAAAGGAAGATAAAAACAAATAATGATAGGGAAATGTATAATCCATAAATGTATAACATTTCTAGATTTTATTTAAGACTAAAGATGCTATCAGTTATAAAGTATTAGTAAATATATTTTCTTTAAATTATATGAAAAAAACAACATAATATATAAATACATTCGCCATTACTCAACGTAACATTTTAGGAAACTCTTGGGTAGCTTCTCTCTATTTCTATCTCGATATTTATACGTATCTTTATTGTTTCAAATATTATATTTATGAATTATTAAATGCAAGAATGAGCCTGCAAACAGTTAGAGACTCACCGAAGTAGCTAGCATAACAGGCAAAGCAACACATACCCACACTTTTATGCAAAATAAAACCCATGGTGAAAACACATTCACAAATAAATATATGCATACCTATTTGTATTTGTAAATTTATTATTTTAACTGAGCTGAGACAATCTAGTGTGAAACGTTAGTTATATAATGGAGAAACGCATATATACATAAGCTCACACACGTAAAACACAGGCAATCACTCACACACATACACACCATCATATATATATATATATATATATATATATATATATATATATATATATACGGTATATATGTATGTATGTATTTATATATACATGCATATATATACATGCACACATCACACACTTACACACCGCCATATACATATATATATACGGTATACATGTATGAATGTATTTATATATACATACATATATATACATGCAAACATCTATTAATACCTTTTTATTAACCTCATATATTTAAACGCATCCATTGAAACAGCATTAACTCGAATTACGATACGAATTTAATAAGAAAATATTCTGATTCTGAAGGCATATAATGACATTTCGATCATAATTTACGGTTATAATGTTGTGTAAAATTATTTTCAGAGTGAATTTGATTTGTTTCAGCATTTCGTTTTTCAGTGACTCTTCTTCAATTTAACAATGAAAGAATATTCAGTTAAACTTTTCAGAGAAAATAAAATATTTGATATTCATTTCGATGTCATGTTTTTAGACTGAACAATAAATCGGATCTGTTAATTTATGTAGCTACCGAAATGTATTTTCTCGATATATGTGTGTGTCTGCAAACGTATGTGTCTATAATTAAGCCATCGTGTTGTAAATGGCTGATAGATAATAGAGAGTGGGGAGTGAGAAATATTTTATGATTGATATTGATACATGCACACATGTATTCACTCATATACAGTGAACACAAGAATATAGCATTGCTTCAATATATGCATTGTGCCCGCATGTATACAAAGCACATTTATGCATATCTCTCTCTCTCTATATATATATATGGCGTAACAAATTATCGTTATAGGTAATTCAATTAGAGGTTGTGAGTACTTTGCGTTGTTATGTAATGGAGATCGAGTGACGCAACTTCAAGCGATTAGCGACCTCTAGACTCACCTGATCAATGAAACAATTGTCAATACCTGAAATAAAACCCCTTGTTGTACAGCCCACCATGTTACTCTTCATTCTTTCATTATATATATATATATATATATATATATATATATATATATATATATGTGTGGGGGGGGGGGGGGTATATGTGTGTCTGTGTGTCTGTGTGTGTGTGTGTGTATGTGGGTCTGTCTGTCGGTGTGTGTGTCTGTCTGTATGTGTGACTATGTGTGTGTGTGCATATTTATCAATTGGTGATGTTAGCAATATATGTTCAGAAGATTATATTAATACACACATGAACATTCCAGAATATACTTTCAAAGCTTTGACAAATATCAAATACCTAAATTAACACATTTAATATTATGAGAAATGTTTCATCGTCAGAGTTCTCTCACAATATGAAAATATATTGTTAGTCCAGTAGTAATATATGAATTTTAACATACGTAAACATCATCAAAATTTACAAGTCTAAATGAGCGGCAGGAATAGCTCGGTTTTACTGTGTGTGTGTGTGACACATACACACATACACACGTATATATATATATATATTTACATACGCGGTAGTTATTTTGGCTCTCTGCTATCAGGTTTCGAATTTTGTAGAACGGAATTCCGTATTCGATAATAAGAAATATAGGGTGGCGGACTGAGTTTTAAAATATTGATTGCCAGGAGATGAAAGGGGCCCACCTACATATATAATGCTATACTTTTGTAGATGTCTCAAGGCAAAATCATCTGGTGTTCTTTTGGGAGAGTAACATATATATATGTTACTATCCCCAAAGATCCCTTTCCCTCCCGTTTTTCTCCCCCCTTTTTAAAAATAATTTTTAAAATGTTTTTCCCCCACTCCCCCACACATCCTTGGAACTCTCTTCCTGCCCACTTTTCTCCTGAGGAAGGGTTTATACCCGAAACGCCGTCCGCCACCGCCACTCTGAAGTGTGAAACTAATAATAATATGTGTACTGCCTCTTCCCTTGAGGTTTTTTTTTTGTTTTCTGTTTACTGTCTCAACTTGAACAAAAAAAAAATACATATATATATATAATTTTATTTTTTCAACTTGAGACAATAGTTTTTTACCAAAGAGCAAGACGATTGACAAGTCGTGCCCTAAATATGACTAATAGCTCTACGAAAGACATGAGCGTTACCACATCTTTTTAAGTTTGAATTTGAAAGTCGATTTATAATTATTAATGTTCATTATACTTTTGTAGCTGTCTCAGTAGCGTAGCTGGAATAAGCATAGACGCTGGTGATCCTGGTGGGCAGTTCGATCATGGTCGGGAGTAGGGTTCCCGGTAAAACTTTTCAGTTTTTTTTCTATGGGATATAAAATAAAAACAGAAAAAAATTACATGTATCTTTTGCCCAGGATTGAACCCAAGGCTTGGATCTCCACCATCTCTAGTACCTACCGCTAGTCTACTGAGACAGCTCCAACAATCTTATGAAAATTCATACTTATAACCTACTTTCAAAATGTTCAATACAAAAAGATGATAACTTTCTTAATGTTATCGCTCCTACTTAAGGTCGAATTCTAAATCATTTGGTGGTTCCATAAACTACTTCCTCGTTTTGTTTATCATCTATCTAGACTATATCCCAGCAATACATGTTTCATTTCTGTTGCACATCATTTCTCGACCCTCATATACCCCCCCCCCCCTCTATCTCTCTCTCTCTCTCTCTCTCTCTCTCCCTCTCTTTTTCTCGGTGATATTTGAATCATTGATTATACCTTATACCTATATAAATTTGTTTGCCTGTCAGATAGAATTAAAGTTACAAGGATTGGCATTATATATATGCATACATATATATATATATATATATATATATATATATATATATATATATATTACGCATGTGCTTTTACAAATCCCTGCCTCATTCACACATTTGGCGCAGAGAAAAATACCTGTTGATAACGTGATATTCCTTGTTCGATCATTATACCAAACGCTTATAGTTTTAAGCAGACAGTATTATTGATTTAGATGTAATACAAACCCTGCATTTTGATTTTACCATCAATTACAATGGGTCCAGGTCGGTTATATATGTATATATATATATATATATATATATATATATATATATATATATATATATATATATATATATATATATATATATATATATATATAAATATATATATATGATTTTATCATTTATTTTGTTTGACCTGTTTATCTTGACTTGTTTTTTGGCTTCGGTGGTTAATGCCTTCTTGACCACTTTTTCAGTATTTTATTGCGTGTTAACATATATGTTTAGCTCTGTTATTTTAACTATAGAGCGCTTGCCAGTATAACTTTGATTTTACGTTTCGTTTCGCTTTTTCTACCGCCGAAATGCGATTCTCGCTGAATTTATATTGGTATATATAAATATACAGGAGTGCGTGTATATGTGTGCATGTAGATGTGTATATATGTATATTTATATATATATATGTGTGTGTATAGTCATACATATGTATATATATATATATATATATATATATATATATACACATATATATAAAACTATATATGTATGTATATGTATGTATATGTATGTATATATATATATATATATATATATATATATATATATATATATATATATATATATATATATACCAGCTTTTTTTCACCATCATATATTTTGGTTTCTATTCCTTCCCTGGTGAATTGGTTGGCCATATATTTTGCATAATTGATGTTATTTATTTAATTTTTATATTATTCTTTCTCTTAGGCTTCAGCTATTTTTGGAAAGCAACGCATTGGTCCCTAAAATATTACAGTGGTCATTGCAATACTACTCTGGGCTACTGCAATGCTACTTTGGCTCCTTGGGGGCCACTTGCAATTGGGCAACCTGGCAACCTGGCAACCTGGCCATTCCGCCACTGCAGATATGATATTAATACAACTGATTGAATAGAATGTTCTTAACTATGGTGTGTCTTACACCCACTTTGAGTTTAGTATCTTCTTAGAATTCGTTCCTCTAATGATTTGATCTTTTGACTTCTTCGAACACGATTCATAGAAATATCTGACAGACCATAGGACCAACAACAGGGCATAGTATACGTTCGTAATTCTCTGAGAACTTTCCGAATCGCATTGCTTCAGACACACGATTTAAACTAGTATGTCCCACTACGTAACCCAAAACGCCCTCTTAATTATATTAGTGGTCTCTGTTTGATTCTTATTACATTTACAACAGTATATACATTTATACTTTCAAGACTTCGTCTAATTAAATTTTGCTCGATCTTTCCTGTTCTCTAATCATCTGAAATTCTTCAACGCCTTTCTGAGAAACGAGACAAGAGTAACTTGTTATATATGACTTTCAAATCCGTATTTGATTAGGTATACAATTAAAGTATTGTATACGAATGTGAGCAAATACAAATAAAGGCATTTTATCAACTAATGTCACTATGCGTCATTGAATTTTACTTACTACAAAAAAAGGTTATTATTATGGAGATGCGATTTGTATTATCTGTACCTTACCTTTGTTGAAATACAACTTGCAGGAGGTGGTGTCATTGAATGTTGAATTTAAAATGTTAAATGTTCACATTTCTTCTCTCATGAAAAATTGATTTGATTATAAATTGAAACAGAGCACACACTCAGCAATAAACTTATATATTTCCTATCAGTATGCTATAGTCTTCAATTATACACCGTAATAGAACTATAATGATTTGGCAAAAAAGACATTCCGTATATATAAGCCATTAGATTTACGATCAGATAGTCGGCATTCATTATTAATTTATTATATAAATAGTGGCTCACCGATTGTTTGTGTTTAACAAAAGCAGCGAAAATAAAACTGTATTTTGTATATTCGGAGAGTGATCGAATTTCAGCTCCCAATAATGATTGAATGATATTGTGATGTCATATTTGAGAAATGGGTGAACAGATTATAATGATTAGCACGTAATATTGACAGTATATACATACATATTCATTTATAATATAAATAATGTTAATTATAGGAATATGACAAAATGCTGTCTATATATGTGTGTGTATTTATATATATATATATATATACACACACGCATACACATACACACACACACACGTACACACACACACGCACATATATATATATATGTATATATATATATATATATATATATATATATACATATATATATATATATATATATATATGTATATACAGGTAAAGAATATTTTCCTAAATTTTAAACAAGAATTTAAAGAGCAACACAAAAGAGTACTGAACACTAAACATATGATTGATAAACGCAGTAAAACTCAGAAAATAACACTAATGTTTCTATTAACACGCACTAAGTCAACCACTGTAAAATAATAGCCAAATATATATGCACGTATATGCATTTATAAATATATAAATATCTATATATATCCATATATGTCTCTAAACAAACATAACATGACGCATAGCTGATTGCCAACAGGAAGAGTTATACTGTCGACATACAGAATATAGTTAAACAATGAATCTGAATATAACTTTCTATTTGGTATATACGGCATATATATATGTAGATATGATTTCTCATAGATACACATTATCATTTGGATACATGTGATACGATTAACTGAATATAAATATAGATGTAACCATATATATGCACACGCAGACAGGGAGGGAGGAGGATGACGAGAGAGAAAGAGAGAGAGGGTGAGAGCGAGAGAAAGAGAGAAAGCTAGAGCATGATATATGTTAGTGTGTGTATGGATGTATATATATATGTAAAAAATATATATATATTTCAATTGAAATTGATGGTATATCGTCTTTAGAAAGACGTACGTTTTCAGACATCATGTCATTTCCGTCTTTTGGAGAGCGAAGCCAGAGACGTCAGTAAATATCCAATATTCATTCGTATGGCATAGAAGAAAAAAGTCTGGGGAAATTGAAAAAAAATAACACACTGTGGTTGATCCATTCAAAACAATCTTATTGAA
>OZ024749.1:46825909-46835909 GCA_964016885.1 Eledone cirrhosa
AGAATGCTTACAATGAACTGCCAAGTGTATGAATAAGAAACTGTTTTTATATAGACTTAGATAAGTGAGAATTTGCGATCGTTTCCTTTTAAATCATTAAACATCAATCCTATCAAATACATGCCAGCATTTAGTACATTTTCCACATCATAATTTTAGGGGTTTTTTCATGTTTAAATATTGAATCTTTGTTGGTTTTGCTCGATAAGCAATATAGATGTGTCTCTGATTAATTGCCCGATATAAATACATATCATCTTGGTTCTTATTATAACTATAATAGTCGGGCGGGGGATTGGCAGTATCGGTAGAAGGTCGGACGCCATGCTTTGCAGCATATAGTTACGCCCGTTTATAGTCTGAGTTCAAATCCCGCCAAGGTTCACTTTGCTTTTCATCCCTACAGGCTCGATAAAATAAAGTACCAGTAATGTACTGGGATACTTTCTGGCCTTGTGCCAAATTAGAAAAATATTATAACTAAAATAGTCTATATAATAAACAGGCATGTTTAAGTGTTTCAAGAAACCGCATACAATGAACGAATGTGCATATATATACGCTTTCAAAAGTTACAAACAGTTTTTTACGATAAATATATAGAGAAGAATGTTCATGCCTTCTTCTTTGTTATGTTTAATTCATGAAATATTATTCAAACATTTATTAAAGTAAAGTACATTTCCATGAAATGTCATACGACTTTAAGTGATTTGTTATCGATATTTTACCAATTAACATCATTAGTCCTAAACTAATTAATATCAGTCGAACATCGTTTGCACCTAATTATTATTGATATTTTATGAATTTAAAATCAGGTTATTACTGTGTACAATGGCTGAGTACATTTACTTTCCACTCCATTGCTGCTGCTGCAGTTGCTGCTGCTACTGTTACTACTACTACTACTACTACTAATAATACTACTACTACTACTACTACTACTACTACTACTACTACTACTACTACTACTACTACTACTGCTACTACTACTATTACTACTACTACTATACTACTACTACTACTACTACTACTACTACTATTACTACTACTACTACTACTACTACTACTAATAATAATAATAATAATAATGCTTTCTTTATTAACCACAAGTGTTTACATACAGTAGACATTAAGGACAGTACAGGACAATACATGACGGTACAAATGGGCATTTCTGCGTGTAAAAAGAAACAGAGGATTTAATAAAAATAACAATGAAACATTCCCCAATAGCGGGGAGACTTCCGAGGGACATTTGTGGAGAAAGCCCCTTAAAAGGCCACATTACCTTGACCACCAGGGCAAGTGCCCTCTCCCAGTATTCCACCTTTAATTTACAGACACATACTTAGAGTAAACCCATTCTCTCGGGCTATACTTGCTTCTCTCACCCATCTTTCAACAAAATGCTGGGAAGAGAGCACTTCCCTCTCTACCCTAATTTTCCTTTTCAAATGAAATTTGAAAAAGTTAATCAGGGCATCACCGAAGAGGTAAGTGCTCGTCTTCAGCCCTTTCAAACGTGTCCACCATACTATCTCTTTCGTCATGGCCACCAGACAGGTAAAAACTGCCTGCCCTTCCCGGCTAAAGGAAGAGGGCGGGGTAATCCTCACGATCGACTCAGCTGGTAGCTGGATTCGGTAGCACTGCCAGGCCAGGGTTTTCTGGAAGTTGTCCATAGGCCCCGGTCCAAAAGTCCTTCGGTAGAGATTGGCTAGTTGATTTAAAATAAATTAACTTATTTAGAGCACTAGAGTAAACTGTTGAGTGCTCTAAATCAGTTATAAACATTTATATTTGTCGGACTTCCAACAAATTAAATACCCCTACTACTTATATTTATATATATATATATATCATTGGATAAAGTTATGCGCAGTATAATATAACAAGGACACGTTCTCTTCATCTTTATGTCTGTATGACACCGTTCATTCAGATTTTTGAATTCATGTATTTGTCAGGCAAACTTCTTATATATTTGTTAAGCTATTTTTATCGATACACCAATGACGACTTGTGTTTAGAAATCCGCATACGTTGACGTAAATAGCGGATAGTTGTAATTAACCTGAGTGACAAGTTTTGTGGTTAACACAAAATATATGAGTGTGAATGTAGTTATGTGTTTATGTATATAAGTTGTTTACATATGGCCATAAATGTGTGTGCACATGGCTATTTCTATTGATGAATGTAGCTGTACATGTATGTTTTTCTATGTTTCTGTATATGTCAAATTATTTACTAAGATCTTTTGTAAATATATATATATTGCATCGATATGTTCATGACATTTTTCTTGCTATTCAAGATTATGATGAATTATAGTCGGAATAATTTGAAGCAGGATATCTGTGGTTATGTCTGATTAATACACACAATCACTGCATATTTATGTAATTGCAGTAGTAATCTATAATATTGACACCAGCCTGTATATATCTAAAAGAGTTTTACAACAGAATAGACGACAGGAAATTTAAGTCGAATGAAAAACTAAAACTGAATAAATACAAAGTTTTTCAGATAATCTTCAGCTGATAATCTGACAACTTACTCACTTCCAATCAGTTTCCTTTGTTCCAACCGCGAGCAGTTTAGAATGCACTTTAAACAAAAACAATTATTCCATAGTGAATTGTATTCCTAGGAAGTTCTGCAACTATAGATTGTAAAGAATTTTACAATTTTCAATTGTTGCTTCCTAAATTGCACTCATTATATCTAACGTTTATCAGAATTGCCAAAAAGCTATTAACATAATTTTAGTTTCTATGGGAAGAACAATGACATTCATCATGTAGAGTTACTTGCATGTTTTCGAAATAGGAGCTATATTTTTATCCACGTTATTTTACTTTACTTTACTTCTATGTATATTTCAAATAAACATCATTTGTTATATGCATGTATGTCACTTTTATAATATATGTGTTTTGATAATCTGAAAAAAAACAAAAAAACTACATAATCAAAGTATGGAATGCATAACAATAAGAATAAACTAAAACATAGATATATTACTTTATTGCGAAAATAATATTCGTTAAAACGAAATTGGGAAACAAGGAAATATATTATATCAGCTATGACATACGTTTGTTTGCATTATTGATCTTTTTGCGATAATAATTTGCATTACGTATTTAAACATCAATTTTTCGTTTTTGCGAAATATTTTTTTATGAAATAATAAATATGGTGGTTGTTATGCTACTGCTTCTGGTGACGTTGATGAAGAAGATCATGATAAATATTACATTAATATAAAGTATAACGGGGGCGATTTCTTCTTCTTCTTCTTCTTCTTCTTCTTCTTCTTCTTCTTCTTCTTCTTCTTCTTCTTCTTCTTCTTCTTCTTCTTCCTGTTTTTGTTGTTGTTATTGTTGGTGTTGTGATATTTGGTTCTGTTGTTGATATTATTATTTTTGTTATTATTTATATTATTATTATTAATCATGGGAGGTTCTTGTTTTTAAAGATGATTCCGGTGGATATATAAAACTAATATTTAACGCAAATAAAATTAATTTCAAATATATGATTAGTTTCAACATCTATTTGTACAAATATGTTGGATAATGCTAATTATTGAAAATGATACAATATAATTTATTTTGCTTTCGCACCTGGTGTCATAATTTAGCGTAAGATGGACTAACATTGATATAGTCAAACGGTATATTACAAAAATACTTAATAACCATTTTAAGTGATGTTAAACCTTGTTCGTAGGTTGAGCTATTTCATATGATAGCTTTCTTGTCTATATGAATTGACATTATCAAAGTTTTCCAAAACCAAAAGCATAGTTTCTTACACATGATAGCACAGCATTGGAGCTGGGGATATAATATCACAATAGTTTTAATTTGTAATGTGCCGTATCACATTAAGAAATTACTTGCCAGCATTGAGTTGTTTAACCAAGATGTCGACTGGTCCACGTGGGTAGTTATGAAATCATTGGAGCTCCGTTATGACATGCAGTGTGTTTAGACCATTTAAAACTGGAGAATCCAGAGAGAACGAGTGAGATATATAGAGAAAGAGAGATGGGAGAGACATACTGACAGTTATATAGGAGGAATAAAGAAACAACTGTAATGCTGGTAATTAAGCTCGACCTCGGCAGGATTTGAATTAACGGAAAGCAGAAATGCGGAAAGAATAGCCCAAAACTGTCTATCCGGCTTACTAAACTCACTGCTAATTTAATTCCTTTGAATAATGCATTTACAATCATACTAAAACTGTTTGTTCTTGACATTCCCCGCGGTAAAATTGTATTTCCAGTTTACGAGATTAAACTCTAATATATATATATATATCAACTAGAAATTGGCGCATGTCTCTCGGACAAGACACCCTTAATTTAATTTTGGATACATATATATATATATATATATATATATATATATATATATATATATATATATATATGTGTGTGTGTGTGTGTGTGTATGTGTGTGTGTGTGTGTGTGTGTGTGTGTGTGTGTGTGTATGTGTGTGTGTGTGTGTACATATATATATATATAAATATATATATTTGCATAAATCTAGTGATAATTATCATAAGAACTCAAATGATTTCAAGGATATGATATACTTATCATAATATTGTAGGTTTACTTATTTGAGTGTATCAGATTTGGATTTAAGAAAAGCAGCTGCCTTGCCTTCTAAAATAATCCAGAAGTATGTATAACACAATTGCAATCATTCTTCACAAATGTTTGATAGTCTGTTCAACAGAGTATTAATCTCAAGAACAGCATCATCGATGAGCCTTTAATCCTTTTTGTTTTATATTTGTTGGCTTACATGAAACTCGTATGATCTTTATAGACGTATCCTTTGACACATGTTTCATCCTGCATTTTGCTTTGAGTTGTGTGTACAATTGTGAAGAAATATGATGGAGATGTAAAAGGAGACAAAATAGAGATTACAAAATATATTGGTTCTTAATATGTGTTCTGTTCTGGGTTTATTTGAAGTTGATTCTCAAATAATGCGATAGATGTTCCCCAAACGTATAATGTGGGATTATATCCTATGAGCTATACAGTTTACCTCGGGCTCCTACAGGAAATATTCCACATAATTTTCTCTGATCTAATATGGAATCTATCTTGATGTTCTATGTATAGATGTATTATTCAGTAGCCTATTGAACATAAAGTTAGATAAAGTGTTGCTATTTGTTAGGTTTACATATTACATCAGTTGACATGCGTTCTATGAAAATAAAATCAGTATGCAATTTCCTTGGGCCTATTGATCAATTTAGTTGCCGTAATGTTGTTGTTTCCACAGTAGATTTGAATAACGTCATATATATCGTATACTTAACAATAAGGTTATACATATATTTACCTTGATTTGTTACTAATAAATATGTGTATATTATGCAGTAGCTAGATCATATTTTATTGTCTACGAATTTTGTTACGTTCAGTGCAAATTAATATTCCGTACTCTTGTTTATATGATACACATGCTATCTATTGTTACTATCTTCCTAACGTATTATATAGTGATTCAAATGTCTTTCCTTTATTCCTATGAATAAATGAAACGTATAAGTTGTGTGAAAGTCAGAATGCAGAAACACATCTTGCTGTTAAACTTCGCACCAAAACAGATATAAAAATATACTGGCAAGAATCAAGAGATCGAATTCTCAACCCGTTGTGTTCCATTTGGGCATTTGCTCATATGCGATTGATAATATATGATGCATTTTAATATCCAGTAATGGAACGGGCTTAATCAGTATCATTTTCCCGTCCCAAACTTTGTGAAATTTAGAAATATGCATTATAATAAATTTGAACTTTTGCATGGGTAATACAATGATGCAATTCATACATTAAACATGTAGCCCACATTCAGTTCCATATTCAAAGGTGAATGATAAATTACCTATTTGATACTTGATGATATTTATCAAACATGGAATCCAATAGGACAATAATATGAAGTGGATAATACATTTATGCGTGACAGTTTGTATATACTTCAGATGAACTTATATTAATGGAAAATCAAAATATAGAACTTATTATGATTGTTTATATATTTGTTGATGTTATCCCAATGTATTACTGATACTTTATTTTATCGACCCCGTAAGGATAAAAGGCAACGTTAACATCGGCGGGATTTGAACTCAGACAGTAAAGGGCCGTAACTCTTTGCTGCAAAGCAATGCGTCCGAGCCTCTAGTGATACTGCCAATCTACCGGTTATATCATATAATAATTGTTTCTCCTTTTGGCACAAGACCAGCAATTAACCAGTACATTACTGGTACTTTATTTTATCGACCCCGTAAGAATGAAAGGCAAAGTCAATCTCGGCGGGATTGACTTTGCCAATCATATAATAATGATATTTATTTATCCTCAATATAATCAGTGAAGAGATGGAGGACAATGTATTCAACTTTATGGCACATCTACATAGTCATTCACCATGCCAGAAATAGCAGCCACATGTCAGGCTCAAAATCATATATACAGACAAACACACCCACCAACACACATATATATAAGTATATATACATATACTGACGTATATGCATGGTTGAAATACCCAAGGGTATTACCACTCTATCCATAGGATGAGATAAATATAAATAACTATAACATTGGCATTTAGAGCTTCTTTACTTTCTTTTAAATATAAACGCCAACGCAGGATTAATAACACTGATGGTACATCTTTCATCACTTTACTCATTATTCACCTTAAAACCAAATAATAATATATACAACTAGTATTTCAGTGTTTTGTTAATGTCTGCACACTAAATGAATGCCAAATAAAAAAAGTTAATAACTTTCATTTTTGAAACTTTAACTTTGTGTTCCACACACAAAACATAAACAAAAATACTACAACAGTTAACACTCGGGAATTATCTCTTTAATAGCAAACATCAAAGTTTCTTTAATTTTTCTGAATTTGAGAAATATTGCCAAACATTTAGTCGTGAACTTAGAATTTAATCTAATACTTTCCACGTTCTTTGAAGAAATTTTCCGCAGATTACATTACATCTTACAATAAGAAAAAAATGCAGACTCCAAGATTCTGGTTTTCTTTTCCTGTTACTAAATAAGCTTACCAAGATTCTACTATTATCTGTTTGTTCTTCATGAATTATATAATTTGTATTTTTTTCATGCCGCTGATGAAGCTTTTGTTGTCGTGGCTGCAATTAAGGATGTCGGTTATGCAGAATTGAATATTCCCGTGAACGGAGGATCAATAAAATGAAAGGAAACAAGCACTTATCACGGGTTTTTTAATCTTAGTAAAATAATAAAAAAATTACAAGCACTACTTTGTAGTGATTGTTTGATGTCAAATGCAGACATTTTAATCGGATATCTATAAAAAAACAAAGTTAAACAAATATAAGTGATTTTCTTTGAAGAGATCGGATATATATATATATATACATATGTATGTATGTATGTATATATATGTGTATATATATATGTGTATATATATATATATATATATATATATATATATATATATATATATATATATATATATATATATATATATATATATATATATATATTTGTATATATGTATGTATGGGTGTGTATTTATGTCTATGTATAGGTTTGTGTGTGTGTATTTGTTTGCATATCCGTGCGTGTTCAAGTCTGTGTCAATAATTGGATTAATTAGTGATATCTGAGTGTTGTTGCATAATGTACCGAAGTCTGTCCTTCATAATATTGTTCTGTTGAACAGAATACTTTCAGTATTAGGCAAAAACTGATATATTAAATGGTGTTGCATTTCTTTGTTGTTCTATTTTCCTTTTTGCTTTTTAGACATTGATTAGCTGCCGCTCGGAGAATCTAGAATGCAAAGCATTCATGCCGTTACCAATTTATTTTTTAGCGTTGCACAAGCTACATAACACAGCATTGCCTAATATGTCCCATTCTACGAATTTGGGAAGTACTATATCGAAAGTTTAATTGCTATTTTTTTTTATTCATATATTTATGTAAGTAATTTATGCAAATACCTAGTGTTCATGCATCTAATGCTTTTCCTTTAATTTCCAAAAGGTGAAGGTGCAAGCTTCAGACTTTGTCAAACGTATGATCATAACGTTGAGAGTTTTATTCTAGGAAAAATAGTGAATTTTTTACATCATGTGCATCAACATTAATAACACCTTGCCCAATTTCAATCATCGAAAACTATGTCCTAATTATTCGATGTGGGTTAACCATGCGATGGTAATATATCGATCGAACACTTGAACTCTCAATCTCCTAACGCCGATTACATATGATACCAATGCTATACAGAGTCTTGATGTGTTACATAAAACATATATAACTGATATACATATGTTTTCCTGTTTCTAGTCTCAATATAGAATGCGTAAATTGTAGTATCTATTTTTATAATGTGATGTATTGTTTTCCTCTAATACATACTTTCTAATTATGTGTTTGTTTACCTGTGTCAATGCCCTTGCATATGTCTCTTTTTTTCATTGATTTCATATTCACTGAAATTGAATTCGTGACATGAAATGTCTTATAATATAATATAATTTTCATATATAAACATAAAATGTGTTTGCTTTCAATTATTATGGGTTTATACAATGGAGAAGTATTTCGATTATCCAAATTTTGTTATTTTTATATATTTTTAATTTGGTTGTTCGTTGCATTTGTTATTCATGTGAGAAGAGACACCAGATTTTGAGTATTTCAAGGAATACTATATATCTGGTTATGCCATGCCCATTGCCAGAATGTTGCAGGTAATTAAGTATATAACTAGATCAATGTATCCACCCATCTCTGTGTGTTATTGACCACATGTAGGTATATGTAATTGTATGTATATATATATATATATATATATATATATATATATATATATATATGCACACAGGTATATATGTGGATATATATATATATATATATATATATATATAAATATTATAATTGAATATAACAGAAAAATGAACACAGATATATACATATATGTGTTCAAATCGCAAGGGAACAAATTCGCTAAGGTGAATATAATACTAACTATAGACAATAGGTTTTGCCTGTCTCAATTTAAGAAAAAATTAAGAAACTAAATACAAACCGGAATTGTGGTAACTACCAATCTCCCAGACAGATTGGTGCTGTTTCGCAATACTAATTAATTGTGAATAGAAAAACCAAGACTTGCTCATCAGTGGGTGACAAATTAGCATCCTAGACACTTCTACGTATATTAAGCAACTGAATAGTGTGCTATATGTAATAACGCACATGGTATCTTAGCGTGTCTGACAAACTCACACCATTAAAAATAGCAGCCAGGTGTATTCGACATTGGAAATAGCTCAACAAATTAACGGAGCCGAATATCAAAGATATATATTGAGTTAGGAACTCAAAATAGGCTCTTACAATAAAATAGCTCTAAGAAAGAGATTTTTCCGAGCCGTATATTATAATTGAATATAAAAGAAAAACGAACACATATATATACATATATATGTTCAAATCGCAAGGGATAATATTCGCTAAGGTGAAAAGTATACTAGCTATAGACAATAGGGTTTGCATGTCTCAATTTAAGAAAAAATCAAGAAAATAAGTACAATCCGGAATTGTGGTAACTGCCAATCACCCAGACAGCTTGGTGCTGTTTCACAATACTAATTAATTGTGAATAGAAATACCAATTTTTGTTCATCGGTGGGTGACAAATTAGTATCCTAGACACTTCATATATATTAAGAAATCTTCTTCATTTTTTCTTAAATTGAGACAGGCAAATCCTATTGTCTATTAGGAAGAACAATATTGTTTTTCCCTTTTATTTTTTTCTCTTTTTTCTGGATTAGAAATGTTTAAAACAAAATATTTAACATTGTGTGTAGTATTAAGGTATTAGTTAATTTATTTATTAATTAACACTGGCATTT
>OZ024749.1:46840909-46848409 GCA_964016885.1 Eledone cirrhosa
TATATATATATATATATATATATATATATATATATATATATATATATATATATATATATATATATATATAGTTTGTAATGAAGAGTTTAAGTAAAGTTTACTTACACATCATGAGAGCATTTGATTGAACTATGCCTATATAAGATCAATATCAGTATTTCCATGTACATATTTGAAACTTCTTTAATATCATATCATTGCTCTTAGCGTATTTTCTCAACGTTATACCTATATCTGTGTACCCCAGTGATAGTCTATTTGTTACATGTATTTGTCCTTGTATGTGTGTCTGCGTCTATGGGTATTTGGTAGCGTGCGTCTCTGAATATGTTGATATGTAAATATATATATATATATATATATATATATATATATATATATATATATATATATATATATATATATATATATATATATATATATCTATATATATATATATATCTATATATATATATATATATATACATATATATATATACAATCCTCGGATTTTAGTCTTCACATTTATTATTATCAATATATGTATATATATATATATATATATATATATATATATATATATATATATATATATATATATATATATATATATATATATATATATATATATATATATATATATATATATGCATATTATCTGCATGTATCTACAGCAAAGTACGTAGTACATTTATTTGTCTCTTTTAAACATATTAACCGGCGGTGTGTGATGCAAACTTTTCAGAACTCCTGTCATATTATATATTCTATAATATGTAATATAAACACAGTGAAAGATAGAGGCGATTAAATAGACCAAACGAATATATATCATAGATAAGTGTAATTTTAGCTTCCGTATATTTGACGTCGTCAAGTTTACAATTTAACAAAATTGCTTTTGTTCTATATGTACAGGAAATACACCAAATTTCTTCAAATATTTACTTTGTTGAAGTGTTATGTAATGTGAACTAAGGGAAATGTAAATTTCAAAGAATTTACAAGAACAATCATTGTACACATTTCAAAATTATTGGTAAACAATTGAAATGATGTGTATATAATTTGCCCTCTACAAGTCACGTATTCAAATATATTCACTTCAAATAATCGTTTTCCAATCATCACAACTTTGTAGTTTTCCGACTTGGATGTTCCATTCTTTATAATCACTGTCTTCTCCTGCTATGTTTCTTTTTAGATATCTTATTGAATATAATCTCTTGCAGCATCACAATAGAAATTTTAGCCTTAACCATTTTAATAGTTCTATATTTCTAGACAATGCACTTGACCAGTACTATCGGGGAAGGTGAATGTCAATTATGGCGATCCAACTACCTGATTTATACTTCCGTTTATCAATGTCGGAAGGGGACATGCTAAATAGGAGCCAACATGATCTGAAATCCTTGCGTGGACAATTTGTCCGAGGTTAGTAGTCAACACCATACAAATCAACGCTTAATTTTAATTACCATTAAAGTTAAGGATTTGGTTTTCAATGTGAATATGCGCATCTATTTTGCAAGACTAAATGATTGATTGATGGCATTTAATATATTGAAATATATAGTTTATCTATAGTTCTGAAAATAATGAGGCTGCAGTAATTGATACATATGTAATTACGATATATATATATATCGGGGAGATATGCCTACCTACACACACACATATATATATATATATATATATATATATATATATATTTATATATGAATGCAAATAACTATGTGTATACTCTGGTAATGTATCTTAAATTGCCCATCGAGTGCGCTGAGATACAACCGGTAGTGGCATTGATAAATATGCTGGGTTCGTCAACCCTTATTATATATATGTATATATATATATATATAAACAATTAAGTTAAAAATGTACATCCACATATGTATACTGAAATACTAGTATGCATATGAATACACACACGTATACATATGTAGATGTACCAAGTCTTTCACTGGTCACTTTATTGTGAGTATCCAGCTATTCTGTATGTAAACACACAGACAAACCGGTTTTTAGAGTCATACTGGTTTTTGAGGAAACACCTTTCCTCTATTCTCCAGAAAGCCAGACAAGGAATATTGAACCAGTTTCGTTGTTGTTACAACTCATCAGCAATATTTACCTATCTACCGGCCTTTCTGGAGAATCGTAAAAGCACATATCGTTATATGCTTTTTCTATGAACATTAGTAGTGGGCAGACTAATTTGCATAGAGTGTGAGTACGTACCGGTTCAACGGAGACGATATAAACAAATAACGAAACGAAAATAAATTTCGTTTCGTTTGTAACTCACTTTTGTATGACTGACGCTTAAACAATTAAGTTAAAAATGTACATCCTCATATGTATACTGAAATACTAGTATGCATATGAATACACACACGTATACATATGTAGATGTACCAAGTCTTTCACTGGTCACTTTATTGTGAGTATCCAGCTATTCTGTATGTAAACACACAGACAAACCGGTTTTTAGAGTCATACTGGTTTTTGAGGAAACACCTTTCCTCTATTCTCTAGAAAGCCAGACAAGGAATATTGAACTAGTTTCGTTGTTGTTACAACTCATCAGCAATATTTACCTATCTACCGGCCTTTCTGGAGAATCGTAAAAGCACATATCGTTATATGCTTTTTCTATGAAAATTAGTAGTGGGCAGACTAATTTGCATAGAGTGTGAGTACGTACCGGTTCAACGGAGACGATAAAAACAAATAACGAAACGAAATTAAATTTCGTTTCGTTTGTAACTCACTTTTGTATGACTGACACTTAAACAATTAAGTTAAAAATGTACATCCACATATGTATACTGAAATTTAATTTCGTTTCGTTATTTGTTTTTATCGTCTCCGTTGAACCGGTACGTACTCACACTCTATGCAAATTAGTCTGCCCACTACTAATTTTCATAGAAAAAGCATATAACGATATGTGCTTTTACGATTCTCCAGAAAGGCCGGTAGATAGGTAAATATTGCTGATGAGTTGTAACAACAACGAAACTAGTTCAATATTCCTTGTCTGGCTTTCTGGAGAATAGAGGAAAGGTGTTTCCTCAAAAACCAGTATGACTCTAAAAACCGGTGTGTCTATGTGTTTACATACAGAATAGCTGGATACTCACAATAAAGTGACCAGTGAAAGACTTGGTACATCTACATATGTATACGTGTGTGTATTCATATGCATACTAGTATTTCAGTATACATATGTGGATGTACATGTTTAACTTAATTGTTTAAGCGTCAGTCATACAAAAGTGAGTTACAAACGAAACGAAATTTAATTTCGTTTCGTTATTTGTTTTTATATATATATATATATATATATATATATATATATATTAATGGAAACAAATGAAACGAAATTTCATTTAACACTCTTAGTACGGCTGTTACTTAAATATAAGTATGGATACGTACATACATATATGTATACAGACGTACAAACGTATGCATATATATACATACATGCACAGATATATAAATGTACGTATGGATATACCGAACATTTATTATAATGCTCGGTTGGTTGTTAAACAAACATCCCGAATTAAGCCGTACGCTAAACGATGCGAGAATCAAATATTAAGCAATGTTTATTTATAATTTGTAGCAGGAGATACACTATTGATGTTGTCCTGGTAAATTAAGCTGTTTCTTGTCCTATGCTCATAAATACTTTTGTTTTGTAATAACACGCAAGTCACCATTTGACCAAGTGTTCAAATATAAATTTCCCTGTAAATTTGCGGATGATGTTTGAAGAATTTAATAAATCGAAGAATTATTCGATGATAGTTTTTTTATTTTTGTTAATGAAGATTCAATTCAGACGTGAGAAAGAATAGTAAATATAATGAGTTGTTGTATCTATGTAAGTAAGCAGTATCATATGAAGGCGACGTGTTGAGTGTTTTTTTATGGAGGGTCTTTCTTTACGCAATGAGAATCCATCTCTTGTATATTAAACTCCATAATTAAAAGCCTCATCAATTCCTTGGATTTAATATTTTTATATTTTATTTGCTATTTTCCTGCTATTGGCAATGATTTCACCATTGTGTTCTGTAGATACAATTTTATCCGAAATGTTAAGCTATTAGACACACTTTAGTTTCAGTCCTCTGTTCCACGTAAATGAATGGCACTTAGATTTCTTATTTTTAAACTCCTGTATTCGTTGAAGACAGAAACTATATCATTTTAAATATATTTTTATGTTATAGTCATAATTTATCTGTCTTGTATTTAGTGAAGTATTCTAAATTGAGCTACATATTTTCAGGTTTCTGCTGTCTCGTATGTTTAATTAACTTAGTAGACAGTGAAAAATGTTATAAATATAACTCAATGTTTGAAGACCTACAATATTGATATCTGTTATCTCATTCCTTTCAATTAACCCTGTTTTAAATATTACTCTAATACGCCTGTATTACCAATTCCTAAACGTTTGTTTCATTATGTGTCTGCAGATTTTATTTCTAAATGTGTCTTTTATTGTGTAGTTCGCTTTTCAACGCTTCCTATGGTAATATATCCACTATTTCAAAATGACTTTGCATGATTTCCTAATTCCAATTTGATATGGACAATGCCTGACAGTCCATTTGTAAAGGGAACGAATATCCTTCGCTTTAGTTGGTTTTACATTCAAGCTGGATTACTGAATATGTGAAAGTGGCTAAAGTTAGGTTTGCTGTTGCTTCTTCAAAATATTATTCAAACACATATATTGTATTGAAGGAAAAACCAATAAGATACAATTATTTATTTAAATATCAAAAGGAATTTCAGTACTAAACCCTCCTTTCTGAAACAATATTCGGGTATCATTTTGTTGACTAATTCATATGTACAATGCTGTATATGTGTGACGAAATCCTTTATTGACTATGAGGAAGAGCTTTGTGTTTTTTTTCCAAACAAGGATCATCTTTTGAAATTACAGGAACATGGCCGGGTATGGTTAAGTAATTTTCACCGATTACCATTACTAGAAATTTGTCAATTAAAAAAGTGTTGACTTTCTTTGACCAAGTAGTGAGCTCTCTTTGATGCCTTCATTGCCTAATGAGATACTTCCTGAAATATTTCTTGTTATACACCATGTAGGTAGATTCTATAGTAACCAACTCTGTTTTCAGGAGAAATATTCTAGAAAACTGTTTCTACAATTGGTGTTGCTGTCGTTATATATCTGATTGTAGTGCACTTTGTAGTGTTTTTACGTTTGGATTTAAATTAGAATGTGTGTAATATAATGCGTACTTATGTTTTTCGCTCTCGCTCAACGATATGTCTAGAAATTTCGACACGCATGTTTCTCTAAATTGAATTCTGTGTTCTGATAATATACTTTTGGGCACCTTCGTTCATGTGATAGCGAATAAACTTACTGGGCGATTGCCAGCACATCTTCCGGGTATGGATAATTAATAAAATAAAAACGATTAGAAATGTAATTCTATATATATATATATATATATATATACATTGAGTATATGTTGGTTGCTTACCGACGTCATAGTATGCAGATTGGAGCACTCGACGAAGTACGCAGGTTGGTTTCGTTACTCCGGAGTAATGTAAAATAAAGTAATTAAGTCAAATATTTAAGATTTGGCTTCGTTTATTAAAGATGTACTGCTATTTATATTTCGGTGACAGCCATCATTGGCTGTGACCTCTTCAGGCAGTTCGAATTGGTGTTGTAGAGACAGGTACACATGTTGTTAAAGTGTTTTACTCCGTCAATACTCCGATATGTCCAGCTCCTGGTTGGGTTGTTATTTCTCTGAGGAACAGGAATCATATGAATTCTAACAAACGAATTCCGGCGTCATAGGTCACTCTCTCATCCCATTGGTCAGTTGTGAGAACATTCCTCAGTCAAAATTCTATAGAAATCCTTTTCTGAGGCAATCTGTTGTGGTTGTTTTTTTTTAAGTACAGCTGACCCCTCCCCCCCCCCACCATCCCCTTGTATTTATTGGTGTTAGGGGGTCAGCTGGCAGGTCAGACTTAGTTCTACTGCTGGTGTCTTTAGAAGAATGAGTGTGTGTGGGTAGGCACCCACACACACTCATTCTTCTCAACACATCATATATATATATATATATATATTATATATATATATATATATATATATATAGAGAGAGAGAGAGAGAGACGTATAAATGTACAATGAGATCATATTTTATTTTGGTACACCAGTGTTAGATATTGTTATTGCGTTATGTTTATTAAAGTGAGATGATTAATTTATCTGCTTATTTTCATTTATGTAGAAGTTTGCGTACGCCATATTCTACCATAATATATTACAAAGTTCTAATTTCTAAATGACTGAAGCAATTACTCATTGGAATTGTACGTGGTATATTCTTCACAGTGCAGTAAATCAACATGTGCAACACTTATTAGACCAAAATATGTACCTAGATAAATACGTATGCCATTTGTATGGAATATATTAACATAAGTGCCTATTTAAATATTTTGCCAATAGCAGCTTTTTATATAACTGGTAAACAATACACACGTTATATTCATTTACAATATCTGATAGGTTTAACCTATAGTTTTAGGATTCAAAGAGCTTATAATTATGTTGGCTTCTATCGCTTTGTATAGAAAACGAAAACTAAAATAACAGTTGAGAAAGAAAATCAATAATTACACTTGGATGTATTGCACATCACACGTGACTGCCGAAGAACTTCAGCTCTTACGCACTAGTTTATTGACAGTAAAAATCATATGACGCCTAATTGTTACTGAACGTATCAACAAAATAGAGAGTGCCAAATAACAAGATAGACACATCTCAGGGGGTCAAGAACTCAAAACGGTTTCAATTCATTGCTGACAGATGTCCCTTCGTTTAACCCAATACTTCCCCTGAGAAAAGCAATGACAATATGCATACAATTTTCCATATCTATATTTATTGTATGTGGTTGTTTAACCTACAAAGAATTGATTTACCAGGAGCTAACATCTATGTTTCTATATTGTTCTTTGAAATAAGTCTACATTTACGTCCCGCTTCTCTGTGTTTGTTCAATATCCAATGAATAGATATGTTATTCTCATTTGACAGCATAACATCAGATGTAAGTTATCTGCTAGTTACTAATCTTTCGAAAAATTTGTTTATTATATACCTTGATCAAAATGCTGTATTAAGGAGAATCCCTTGCAGTCCACCTACAAACTATGATTCCAATCATAAACTAATGCTGCCTGTAATATATGATGATCTGTGTGAGAGTTTCGATCTGAACGTTCACATTTATTAATCCTTTATTGGTGATTGGTCTTATCCTTTCAAAGCAATGATTCGATCGGGATTGATAATGTATCAAATATAATTTGAGATTGATTTACGTGTAACACTACGAGTACCATATTTCATTCATATCAAACCTACTCAGTAAATATTGTTTTCCTCCTATGCAGTAATTAAGCAGTTACATTCAGGCTAATCGC
>OZ024749.1:46853409-46868409 GCA_964016885.1 Eledone cirrhosa
TTATATATATATATATATATACAGAGTTCTAGAGTAACCAATCTTAAAGAGAGAGATGGAGATATTAGAGGAGATATGAGAGGAGAGATTGGTGAGTTAGTTAGGGTAACAAGATGGCTGCCAAGGGGCATATTTACCTTACTAATTAATGGTTGGTTTCAGGGGAACTAACTTCTCGAGAGAATAGAAATTGTGGGTGTTTATAGTTAAGTGCTAATTTTTAATTTTGTTTTAATTGAGAGACAATGTAGTGGAGGGAACTTATAATTATCGAGTTGGTCATAGCAATTTAACTTATTAGCTACAAGTAAAAATGGAGCTACATGACTAAGTTGGGTAAATAATTCTATTGGCGAAGGAATTAGCCCTTCGATGTTGACAGCTAATGGTTACCTCGGTTCTATCGTTAATCGGTAGAGGTCGGGATAGTAATATGCTTCCGTATTAGAGAGATCACAAGATTTTCTTCGTCCATTGAACGGTTGGGCCCTAGCCACGATATCCCATTTTAGTGGTGTTGAACGTTGTTTAATTTAAGGTTTTTAATGGAATAGCTTAGATAGGGCTAGACATAAGATAGGGAAAGCCACCTCATGGTACAACAACCAGAGATACCAGAGTGTCATGTTTGTGGACGCTAACCCTGGAGGGAAATTAGCTAACCCGTGTAGAAAGACCCTGAGAAAGACCCACTTAAATATTAAGGTGGGAGAAAAGCCAGGAACTACCATAAAATCCCTGATCAGCAAAACCTACCCTTTTAAGAAAACCCACTGTACTAATAGGAAATGTATCATATGTAAAGTATGCCCCCGGATAAACTGTAAAACTAGAAACGTAGTCTATAGCATGAGATGTACACAGGGTACTTGCAGAAACATTACAACAACATACATAGGCGAGACAGCTCGTAGCATAGGTGAAAGGATAGAACAATACTGGGGGGAACTAAAAGGACGAAAAAGCGGTCCAGTACTATACAAACATGCCAGACAACAACACGACGGTAACATAGACAACATAGAAATTAGAATAATATCTAAACATAGAAATGACCCAGCAGATAGGCAAATCAGACAGGCCAGTGAAATGGAACTTAGAAGGCCAAGGCTAAAAAGAAATAATGAATGGAATAACAACAACACCCAAACAAGCAACACATGACCTAAGATAAGCATAAATAAATAAATAGATACATAAATAAATAAATAGATACATAAATAAATAAATACATACACACGCACAATAACAACAAACACATATAAACACACACTAGTAAAGATGGAATACATTAACCAATACACAGTCACCCAATCACGAACACGCATCAAATAAAACACTATACACACACGCAAACGCATTCGCAAAGAAGACAAAATAAAATAAACAAATAAATAAATATATAAACAGACCAAATAAAGATGGCGTAGAAAACACAATGCAACGGGAGGAAACAATAGCACCACTGACGAAGTTGCAGATGTGCAACGAAAGAACTTTGATAAACTATATATATATGTTTGTATCTATATTGTATCTGTATTATTTTTGACAGTTGGTCAGTCAATGGCAACATTGAGGACCGAATAAATTAGATTACCGTTATAAAAGACACAGAAGCGAAAAGCGAAAACCAACCAAACAGTGAGTGTGTAGTGTTATTAATTCTGGCAATATTACACATATATGACCCTCCCCAAGTATAAGAGTATTTGTTTCGACACACGATTTCATATCAAAAACCTGGCAAAACTATATAAATATATATATATATATATATATATATATATATATATATATATATATACATATATATATATATATATATATATATAATCAATTTGAAATATTTGATAACTCTTTTTGCGGCTTAGCTGATGTAATGAAATTATAAGATAATTGAATTCAACTAGTCGCAACCTTGTCCATAAGTTATATTTCCTTATGATGTTTAATGTCAATATAGTGTGTGCAACGAATGCATATCATATATCGTGAACAAAGAACAGTTAAATTTTAGCAGGATACGAACTCAAAGCAAAGAAGCAGGGACAAAGGTGTAACTTTTCCGATCCACATTTCTCCCTCTCACATTCTCTCTCGACACCACACTCCATGTGTCTCTCTCTCTCTCAATATATATATATATATATATGCATATATGTATATATATATATATATATATATATATAAATGAAGTAATTCTGTCGGAAAATCCAGGAAAAAAGAGTGCTCTGTGTAGGTAACATAGCTTAATTGTTATGTAATAAACAACATAAGGCAATTATTCCATTTACCAGTGGTTTCTTAAAAGCAAAAGATTTGCTTTCAATCCTCAGAATGAAAAAAAGAGACCAGGATTTTTTCATTCTGAGGATTGAAAGCAAAATCTTTTGCTTTTAAGAAACCACTGGTAAATGGAATAATTGCCTTATGTTGTTTATTACATAACTATATATATATATATATATATATATATATATATATATATATATATGTGTGTGTGTGTGTGTGAGTGTGTATGTATACATATTCATAATTTGCCTCTGTGCTTTACTGTTACAAAGCGGTCTTTGACGGCGTTTACCGGATACACATGGATTGAACACTATTTTCATTTCATACGGATAATATGTTGTTTACGCTGCATCTCTATGTAATTTGGTTGCACGTTTTCATCTGATGTCTGAATTGATGGTTATGTAGGAGTAATTCTTCACAGCATTTAAATTTTGCCGACTTTGAATTAAATTTTGCCGATTTTGAATTAAATCTTGTCTTGTTAACTATTCAATAAAACAGTTTGGCAATAATAACTTAGAACTATTGCCACATGATACTTTTCAGGTATTAATAATTGTCTTTGAAATGTTGCAATATAAAGTAAATATTAAAAATATTAGTTGGCAAGAGACATATTCGAGTAGAATAATTTTACCGCAATACACTTTAATCCCCGTAAAATATATAATACACGCATTCATAATTTAGTAATTACACAGTAGTTCTCTTGAAACATACATCTGACAGATCTGGGCAACATATGAACTTGTTTTCTGCTTTTATTCCTGCCAAAATCAGCAAATAGACACGTATCCGCTATGTTAGAACAACAATCCAAATTCGAAATTTGGTTTTAATTTTCAGCCAAGAAAGCCATAATATCGCTCGCTATGCAAATTAGGGTAATCAGTCTATGTATACTTTAGAGATTAGTATACCTTCTCAAGAGTTCTAGAGAGTAACAGAAGACGGATAAGTATTCTTGACAAAGGCAATTAAAGGCCCAGAAACAATATTGCCGTTTGTTTCTCTGTGTCACCCCAAGGATCGCGAGGGTCATCTAGAAAATATACTGAATTAAGTCTGTTTTCTTACAGACGAAACGAATATTATAATTAGGTGATACAAAACTCATGAATACATTCTAAGTATCCGCTATGCTATATCAAAAAGCTAAACTCTAATTTTATTTTTTATCGTATTTTCTTTACATAAATTCGAAAATATAATCAAATAATTAATAAACGGTAATGTATCGGTTAAATCCAACTCCCTGACATGGTAATGGTACAGTGTGTCACAATGTGTGTATCGATTGCCATAGTTATTATCATTTTATTGACTTTAATTATTTATTACTAACATACGTTGAAAATTAGCTCGACATTAGATATGTTCCTTGAAGTAAATATGTATGCGATATCTGCATATATTATTCAGATTATTGCAAAAGAAATATATATGTACACATACATAGTCGTAAACATACACAAACAGACAGCCACATTTACAAAGACACACACACATTTATATATATATATGTATATATATATATATATATATATATATATATATATATATATATATATATATATATATATACATACATATATATATATATATATATATCTTTCTCACCATATATATAAATATATGTATATATATATATAGATACACACACTCGAACACGCACACATATATATATATATTTATTTATATTTATATATATATATATATATATATATATATATATATATATATATACATATACATGTGTTTGTGTGTGAGTATGTGTGTGCGTGGGTCAATTTGTGTGTGTGTATGCGTATATACATACAGACATTTCGAGAATATAATAACGATGTATAGGAGTCAAAATCACAAACAATTCCATTCATCGACCATCTTAACTCTCTTCTCTAGTTTTCTATTTCGTTCAGAGACTTTGACATTCAGGATATTGCATGCATGAAGCCTTTCAAATATGAACAGATCTTTTTTCGGATGAATAGCGTTTATAGAAAACAATGTATAGAATATCCTCCTTTATATGAATATTAACCCAATAGAAATTTTCCAAATTGGGAAGCCTCGGAAAAATATGTAAGCCATTTATACAGACTATACACTTCTATTTCCCTGTACGATAATGTATCAAAAATATAAAAACATAAATACTTACAACGGTAAAACTACATAATGTTATTGTTTATTTATCTTTATTCCGTCACTTTCATATATATAGAGAGAGAGATTACATGAAACAAAGCTCTATTTAAATCATTTAGCTGCTTACAATTGTTTCTTCTAAACCGAGGTTTGGGGTCTTCGGAGCAATTATCCATTGATTTTTTAAACATAGTTGACCTCCTTTTCAACACAAGAGACATATAGAAACATATGTATATATTGACCCACAGTCGGTTGACATCCATTATAATAATATAGCATATATATATATATATATATATATATATATATATATATATATTAGGTATAGGATTACCCAAGATGTAGTACTGGTTAATTACTACACTGGATATGGTTGACGTACGGTGAAAGGTTACTCTACGAGTTATGGAATTATTGTTGAAGAAACTTAGTTCCTGATCCTTCTGTATTCCGGAGTGTATATAAAGAATGAATAATAACAGGCAGACGTCAAAAAAGGTAATTTATTCCGTGTGCTTACAAATGTTTCCACGGTGGTACTACAGCCTAGTTATGCTATGTGCAAATTTACAAGTATTTACAGAACTCAAATATCCAATGCTGTGACCACTGTATCCTCAGAGCAGAATGGTAAATTGTACAATGTAAATACCATTAAGTGGGGTTGTTGGGGATGATATAGTAGAAAAGGAAGAGAGAAAAGTAGGGGAGAGGGAGAGAGAGAGAAAGATATGCAGGGGTTAGAGAAGTAGGAGAGAGTGGTTTGTAGATGTCTTAATCAGAATGTTATGGTAGGGGTTTTATTATACTGGTTACTTTTGGAGAGATGCGTTGATAGTTAAGGTCGGAATTATTTATTGCCCCAGAGGGCAGGTTCATAGATGTGGTGAGGGAGGTAGGCCAAAGGCGAGAGAGAGAGTGTGTAATGGATGTTGAGAGAGAGGTAGAGAGGGGACAGACTAAGTTTATGTGGTGAGTGAACTTTGGATTTGTAGTAGTAATCTATGAATTGCATTGGGTTACCATTTATAGTGATAAGCAGTGTATTGTCTTGTAGTGTGGGGGAAGAGAAGATGGTTAGCAAGAAAGCGATGTTATAGTTACGGGTTCGAATGTTAAGTTATTTTATAGTGAGCGAATTTAGCTTTTAGTTTGTGGTTGCAGTATAATGATCGTTCAATTCTATCGTTAAGTAGTTTGTTTTGGGATATTAATATGTAAAAGAGTTCAAGGTTACATAACCTGCAGTACTTCAATCCACTCCGATATGCACTTGCGCTGGAAAGTATATCCCATTTTAAGGTGAACTGTTGGTTGCGTTCACGGAGTTGCCAGGTCTTGTTGGCGAGCTTGGTTACAAAACACCGTTGTGAACTATAACATCGCTTTCTTGCTAACCACCTTTTCTTCCCCCACACTACAAGACAATACACTGCTTATCACTATAAATGGTAACCCAGTGCAATTCATAGATTACTACTACAAACCCAAGGTTCACTCACCACATAAACTTAGTCTGTCCCCTCTCTACCTCTCTCTCTACATCCATTACACTCTCTCTCTCTCGCATTTGGCCTACCTCCCTCTCCACATCTATGAACCTGCCCTCTGGGGCAATACATAATTCCGACCTTAACTATCAACGCATCTCTCCAAAAGTAACCAGTATAATAAAACCCCTACCATAACATTTTGATTAAGATATCTACAAACCACTCTCTCCTACTTCTCCAACCCCTGCATATCGTTCTCTCTCTCTCCCCTACTTTTCCCTCTTCCTTTTCTACTCTATCTTCCCCAACAACCCCACTTAATGGTATTTACATTGTACAATTTACCATTCTGCTCTGAGGATACAGTGGTCACAGCGTTGGATATTTGAGTTCTGCAAATACTTGTAAATTTGCACATAGCATAACTAGGCTGTAGTACCACCGTGGAAACATTTGTAAGCACACGGAATAAATTACCTTTTTTGATGTCTGCCTGTTATTATTCATTCTTTATATATATATATATATATATATATATATATATATATATATATATACATATATATATATATATATATATATATATATATATATATATATATATATATATATATATATATATATATATATATATATATATATATATATATATATATATATATATAAAATATTAAACAAATAATGAACAAACAATTCCTTATATTAATATAAGGAATTGTTTGTTCATTATTTGTTTAATATTTTATCTTGACTCTGTATACCGTTTATCTTTCACCGAAAGTCGTTTTTCATTGCATCTCTTCTTTCCATGATATCCGGAATACATTGAGTTCTTCATACGGATTGGACACTACCGTAAACTCTTGGTAGATTTATCTACATATATATATATATATATATATTATATATATATAGAAACGAGTAGGACCCCGGTGGCTGAGCTCGAGCCGTTTTGACGGCTAATTCTGGACTAATTTTAGTCTGATTTTAGACTGATTTTAGCCCAGAATTAGCCGTCGAAATGGCTTGAGCTCAGCCGTCGGTGTCCTACTCATTCCTATTACCCACTCTACTACCCTAAGTATTGAGTACGTTGGTGCGTTATGGTCCATCTCGTTCCTTACCACATTTCCTTCGTTATTAATATTAATTCAACATATTAACAAAATATATATTCTTTTGATCTATCTATATATATATTTATATATATATATATATATATATATATATATATATATATATATATATATATATATATATATATATATATGTGTGTGTGTGTGTGTGTGTGTGTGTGTGTGTGTGGGTGTGTGTGTGTGTGTGTGCGTGTGTATGTGTGTGTGTGTGTGTATGTGTGAATGCGCATGCTTTACTGGACTTGCAATTGAGAGGTTGTGAGTTCGATTCTCAGACATGGTGATGCGTTGTGTCCTTGAGCAAGACACCTTATTTGACGTTGCTCCAGTTTACTTATCTGTAGAAATGAGGTGCGACGTCACTGGTGCCAAGCTGTATCGGTCAGTGTCTTTCCATTGGTCAGTATTAGTTGCGGGGAGAATGGAGAATAGTATGCATGGGCGACTGCTGGTCTTCCAAAAACAAATTTTACCCAGGCTTGTGCCTGGGAGGGAATATTTCTTCGTACAGGACCATGGTCATTTGTGACCGAGTGTCACAAAAGCAAAGATATATTTATATTAACTACCCACTTTAGCTCTCTCTCTCTCCCACACACATTCTTGGAAGAAAACGGATCATTTTCTGAAGTTATACATTTTATTTTGCCGTTAAAAAATGTTTTTTAAATTGTTAGTCAGGAAGATTGCCTGCTATCGGCGTCAGTGATCTAAGGAGCTGGTATATTTATCAAATTTATCCTCAAGAACATTAGGTCATGAACTCTATCTTAATATTTCTTGCATATTCTGCAACGTTGGCATACTTTTATTGAAACAAAAACATACATAACTAAAACGTATTTACTCTTAGTAATAGAGACAACGATAAATTATTCCAGCCTAACGGGTAGTAGAAGCTTAATATCTACAATTTATTATATTAATAACTAACCTTGGTGTAATCGCCTTGCAAATCCAGCACTTACAAAAATATAATCTTAATCGTTGTATGATATTAATAGTAATATATTATTGATTTGTGTAATGCTCTTTATATATATATAAATGTAAATATATGTGTGTGTGTGAGAGAGATGGTGGTGTTTCCGTGTGTGTGCAGTGTACATAGTTTGTTTAAGTCGTTCATATAACGTTTTGAAGACATAGCTGAGAGTTTAGAGCGAATAATTCGTGTTCATATGAATTCGGGTTGACTATCAATGGTCACATATGTATATATATATATATATATATATATATATATATATATATATATATGTATATACATATATATATATATATATATATATATATATATATATATATATATATATATATATATATATATATATATATATATATATATATATGGAGAGAGAGAGAGAGAGAGGGAGAGGGAGAGAGAGAGAGGGAGAGAGAGAGAGGGGGAGAGGGAGAGAGAGAAAGAGAGAGGGGGAGATAGTGAGAGAGAGAGAAAGAAAAAGAGAGATGGATATATCGTCACATTTTGTAAATAACTAAATCATAAGGACGTTACTTTTTGGCGAGTATTTGTAAACAAAATGTTGCTCTGCTTTGCATACACGAATTCATAAGGATTCAGTATGAACTACTAAAAAGTGTTTTAAACTAATGCCTATCTGTCCCCTTTATGTAAGTCTCTAAATTTGTTTCGCATTCAATAACATTTACGGTTTTCAATGTAGATGATTTATATGCAATAAATGGGAATTCGTAAAACAATAATTTCATATACAAATAATTGCACGTTTATATATGTAGCATATATGTAGCTTTTTGTAATAATTAATCAAAAGAAAGATGCATGAACCATTACTTTTGAAGAATTGCTTATATTTTTATTCTAAATCCTAGTTTTAAATAATCACATATACATATAATCAAATATATATATCTATAGAAAAAAAAAGCACATGCACACACTTACATGGAATGTATGATTACAATATCCATAATGGTACATAAATATCTACGTAAATATAAACACAAACGACTGCTCACTCACAAGCGCGTGTACACACACACACACACATATATATATATATATATACATATATATATATATATATATATATATATATATATATATATATATATATATATACATATGCATGTATGCATATATACATATATATGAATACATATATATTTATTATATATATACACACTCAAACACACACACATACACTTTTCCATATATATATATATATGTATTTATATATATATATATATACATATATATATATATATATATATATATATATATATATATATATATATATATATATGGAAGAGTGTGTGTGTGTGTGTATATGAAATAGTGTGTGTATACATCTATGTGTATAGAAGAGCGAGAGAAAGCGGGTGATACTGTGTGCAAGAAAGAGATTTTAAGGGTCTGTGTTTATTTCCAATATACATATTTATTGTGATTTATTTAATTGCTGCTTGTAGCAAAACGTAGAGGAGGAACTCTAAATTAAGGATTATGAAGTAATTTCCCCAATATTAAACTAAATTCATGTTTAAAAATAATTATTTGGAAGCCGACATTTTCCTCATCGTTTTTATATATTTATCTTTCGCTTAGTTTTTAGTGTTTATCGTAATTATTCTAAACATAATCCCATAGAAATGAAATTGGATTTTTCTAGTTTCAGGTACGTTTTTCTGTTTGTTTATAACGAATATCAATAAAGTATTATTAAAATTTTCTTCGTGAAATTTAATTTATATCATTTGCTTGGGAATTTAGTTTAACATAAAGTATAAATATTTTAACGTAGAGTGAGAAAACAATATCAATTACAGCGGTAAATAATTAACTTGCACATAGCCTTGACAGGTTGAATAGGATACGTTCCGCAGTAACACCGTAGATTAATATAATCGCATATATACTTACATACAGGTCCATGCATACATATTGACATGTAATTAAATAACGATATATTCATACTTATGCATACACTTACACTCCAATAGATAAATATATATATTTATATATATATATATATATATATATATATATATATATATATATATATATATATATATATATATATACATATATATATATATATATATATTTGTATTAAGGATACTATTTATGGTTATGTATATATTAAGACTTTTTATAGTTATATACATGTTAAACCCTAAACAGTGAAGGACAGTAATTAATCACTACCTTATTACCTTCTATACATATATGTATATATAAAAGTAGAACACTGGAAGGTAATATCCGTAGCGGAATATCCGTTTGGTAGGAATAATACAAAATAATTCTACATTACATAATTTACAAATTTGTAAATTATGTAATGTAGAATTATTTTGTATTATGAAATCCAAAAAGATTTTATTAAATAACAGAATAGAGCGATCGTTATACTGTAACCATCGCTTAAAATCTACATTTTCATATTATAAATACTACCAGGATTGAACGCCTGCCTCTATCTCCGTTTGATTGTCAACATAGATATTAACATTCTTTATTAGTCTTAATTCTATCAACTCTTCTATTATTTACCTTTTAATATAAACTGCTATAGATAAAATGAGATTTCTGATTTCTTGATTCAATTCCCTAATGCATATACCAGCTGGCTACTATATTGATGTTATTCAGTAGCAATCGAAATCTCCCCCTTCCCCAATTGACACTTTATAATTAATTGGTCAAGTAGAGATTAAAATTGGCACTCCCAAAATTCTTATTTAGATTTACTCATGGTATTCTCATTAGAAACCCATTATATACTTGTTTAGCAGTAAATTAATTTACCATCTGTCATATACTAACCCCTCTTTTTCTTCCTCTATTACTAATATAAATACTTCAATTTTTCTGATTTTATCCAAGTTATCCAAAATCTCTGAAGAAGTGACAACTGATTATACATTTGCTATCGAATACTTGCTAACATTATATGATTACGCAAGCAGTGATACATAGGTATTCCGTCTGTTACAGAAACATATGTCAATACCTAATAAATCCTTTTTAAAAAAAGCACTTTCATTTTATATTCATCCTTTCTACATTTTCTCCGGAATATAATTCATACTCGTTGAGCTAACCTGCACGTACGCTGTTCATCTCTAACGTAACGATATATTATCACTACATTATTGATAACCTGAAATGTTATATATATATATATATATATATATATATGTGTGTGTGTGTGTGTGTGCGTATATACATATAATTAAATAATTGTATATACATAAATAAATACGTATATAACGCGCGCACACACATACCAAAAACAACGTCAACCAAAACACAAATACACATATACACACACCCTACATTCGTACGAACGTGCATACTCACACAGACGCAAAACTCGTGTATACACATAACCAAATGCATATGTACCTGAATATATAATATATACGCCATAACATATGCAATCAAATATACGTAAACATATATATATAATATTAAGGATACTATTTATAGTTATGTATATTTTAAACTATAAACAGGGAAGGTCAGTAATTTATTACTACCTTATTACCAGTAAGATAAATAGCTCAATGTAAGAACATCAGTTGTTCTACAGAGCAGTTATATATAATTCACAAGAATCAAAACTATGTTCAAAACATTATTCACTTACAATTGTTTCATCCAAACCTAGGCTTGGACCCTTCGGAGCCTTTTTTAATGCTTTTACATATAATTGACCTCCTATCCAAGGCAAGAGACACACTTGCATGCTCTATGTATGACTAACGCATACACCATCTACTAGATCTGATTATCGGACTATTATCTTGCATTATCTGTGCATGTATCTACCGCATGTATCTTAATTTTAATTTTGATTCTAAATTTGAATTGGTATACAAATATAGTATAGTATAATATATGTCACTTCACTGTACATGAATATATATATATATATGCATCTGTATGGCTCTTGCGTTGGATAGGAGGTCAATTATATGTACAAGCATTACAAAATGCTCCGAAGACCGCAAGCCTATGTTTGAATGAAACAATTCTAAGTGACTAAATGTTTTGAACATAGGTTTGATTCTTGTGAATTCTAAATATATATATATATTTATATAAATATATATATATATATACAGAGAGAGAGAGAGAGAGAGAGAGAGAGAGAGAGAGAGAGAGAGAGAGAGAGAGAGAGAGAGAGAGAGAGAGAGAGAGAGAGAGAGAGAGAGAGAGAGAGAGAGAGAGAGAGAGAGAGAGAGAACGGGAGAGTGAGAAATGTATGTATGTGTATATTTATAATAGACATTTCATTTCATGGTCAGAAACTTACCTAATACGAATTACGAATGAATGGTTCCATACTTTCAGGAATTCTGGCAAACAACTTTGATAAATGAAAGAATCACACTCGACAAGAAAATAGGTCCTACATAATCATTTAGGGCGGAAAATTGTTTATAAAATGTCGATATAAATTCTCGTCACATATTATTCTATTATTACAGTTTCATGGAAGACATAGTATGCCTGACTGCAATTTCCTCTGCATAAGTTGCTGCATGTATATATCTACGTATGTCTGTGTGTATCTACGTATGTGTGTATATTTATATGTATGCATGTATTTATGTGTATGTGCTTGTTTATTTGGGAAGATATATATTTTTTTCTATAATAATATATTTATTGTTTAATTTATCTTTCAATCTTACCGACGCTAAATATTTTATTCTTTTGTTATTTATGTCTTCATTTTCTATCTAAATTATTTTTCCTTTCTTTGTTGTCCTGTTTATAATTATATTTTCCGCAATGTTCTAAGAGCTTAAATAGATTTATTTTATTCGTCTATTTATTCATAGCTTTGTTTTTTCATCTTAACATATACAGTAATGTAAATGTCTGGATTGGTACATTATTGTTTTTGCCTTATTAATTCTAAACTAAACCAATGTGTGCATCAAAGCTCAGAGCACATCTTTTCTTTATTCTGTGATTTAGCGTTAACATGTGATCAGACGGAGAATTCAGAAAAAAGAGAATAAATAAATATTAAAATGAGAGATTTGGAAATTTATTTGTCTTAAAACCTTTTCGAAGTTTTATTTTTCATGCAGGAATAGACATCTACAAGTATTATAATTACACCAACTCAACTTATAAAATATATAATTCAGAACATGAAAGTGTATTTTGTTTAAGTACATACATCATTTTGTTCTAGAATGCATATCTTGCATTAGCACTGACATGTTGTTAGAAAGTATTGTGTGCTTAATACACAGTAGTTAGATACACATTAAATGCGTAGAGGCATTTACTCATTCTGAGAACAGGACCTGCAATATATTTTCTATTAATTAAACATTCCTGTTTATTATTTCTCCATAATTGTTTTTATATGTTTACACCAACATGTATGTTAATAGAGTTGTATACATCTATTGTGATAGAAATACATTTCATTAAAATGATTAATTTTCGCCACATAGTGATATGATGTAGACTAAGTTCAATAAGTATAATGTGAAAATTAGTAGATATCTAATGCGGTGTATATATATATCAGTTATCAAAACATTGTTAGCTCTATCAGCCTACTAACAGACTTACTGAAATACATATGCGATATTTCGCGGTTGCATACGAATGCAGACAACTGAGATTTTAGTAATATCCTCGTGTACAGTCTGCCGTCTCGATTTTATAGTTGTGGCCCAAATTTAGAACAGAGTGAAAATATATTAACAAATATACCCGCAGATAATCAGTTTCCAACTCTTTTTTAAAACAATAAAAATGATAGATAGTGCTTTGTGGAAAATGGTATCTTATTACATGTTATTGGTTATTAAAAGCATTCAAAATCAGATGTATAAGTTCGGTTAATGAAAAGATAAAAATCAACATTTGAAACCTAACTATTCCCTTGGTTTATACTTATTTCAAAGTTCAAAATACATTAAATCGTTTTTAAATATAAACAAGGTGTTATTAGATACGAGCTAGTGTCTTGCGTTTTCACTAAAGAATTGAAATATATATATTTTTTCCCATATCATGTGTGACTTTTACACGAAAATAGAAATCATGAACCACTGAATGCCAAGGTTCGATAGGGATGCGGAAAGACGTGGTCAGTTTTCACTCAACACATCTTTTGCTGAATGTGAATTCGACGCGCTCTCAAATGCTATGTTTGTAGAAGTGAAATTATAATTAAATAAAAAGAAAATTAGTATAATAAATGCTTTGGAAGAGGGAATAACTAAATATAATTAAAGAAAATTAAATCTAATTCATTATAGACTTATTTAATAGTGCAATTTTAATAGTAGATAAATCAATACTTTTTATGATGCAGCATATTATGGTTTAATATTCTATCACTAAATCATAGTTTCTTATTGTATAAGCGAAACATATAAAATATATTTAATAAGCTGATTCAGGTTCATAGATTTGTATCGTTTTAAGCGAAAACAGTTATGTCCCTACTCTTATTGAACAACCATGAAACAGATTGCTAGTTATATAAAGGTGAATTCATGCCACGCGTGATTGATTTTATGCTAATGTTCAAGATCTGTAATATATCCTCCGCCTCTTTGTCCCGCCTAACAAGATAGATAGGATATTGCCTCTGCGGACGGGTATGAGAGACATGCGGAATAACAACTACCTGTTTGCTATGTTATACGTGGTAATGGGATTATAACCCATATTCTTACAAAATGTGACTTACGTATGTATTATTGGACCAGATTCCATGAAATATTTACACTAATAAAACGCATGTAAATGGCGGAACGTGATGTCTGCTCTAACCGCATACACTTACATTCTGAGCAATGAAAAACTGGAATAGATTTCACAGCATATGAAATTCAGAGGACATTACATATTGCATGTATGATTATTTAACGAAGGTGAAGGA
>OZ024749.1:46873202-46890702 GCA_964016885.1 Eledone cirrhosa
TTTGATGCTTTTAATATATTAATATCTCTAAATCATAATACCTTTAAGATTTCTTATAATATATATATATATACGTGTGTATGTATAGATATTTATATATACTTATGTACTTCTACATGTGTACGTCTATATGATTCTAATTTTAATTTTTATTTTAATTTTAATTTTAATTTTAATATTTGGAAATTATTTAATTCTTTTTTCTTAATTCTTTATTATTCTTCTAAAGCTAATTTTTCAATGTAGATTAATAACCATTAACTGTTTTTAGTAAAATGTATCCTATTCAGGATGATTTTTAAATATTGATATTTCTTTAGACTAAATAATTAATCCCACAATAGCGATTAATAAAAAGATCGTAGTTATCTTTCCGTCTTTCAATCATAAAAAACTTTTTTATACATAACTCCGTGAATTTAATTTAATTTAAACCTTATCAATTTTAACTACTTATTTATTTACATAAAATCAACATCCCTAGTAACTTATATTTGGAACAGACACCTATTTATTATTTTTTTAATTTATTTATTTATTAATCAACATCCCTCGTAACTCAACTATCCTTTTAATAAAAAAAATACGTATGCTATTATTAAAATATATATATATATACATAGATATTTATATATAATAAGATAAATATTTCTCCATATAAATATAGACAAATGTCTGAATATATTTCCCTAAATTAACGTTTAAGTGGTCTTCATTTTCCTCCTTCTTTAACGATTTTAGTTTGATAATTTATATAACTTCGTTAAATTAACAATATTCTGAAAACATTCTCAATGTTGAACTTTTTTGAATCCACAAATTTTTCTAATATCACAACTTGAAAATAAAATTTCAACATCTTTCGTAACTCATATCTGTTTATATAAACAATCAATGTATACGCAACTTATTAATATATATTTAGATATGTATATACATATAACCTATCCTAATGTAATAAGATGAACATACTTACAACCATAATTCTTCATATAATTTTATAACTCATAATATAGGTAACAAAAATATTTTCTCCAAAATTAACGTTATTCTTTTCTCTTTAAATTTTCCATAGCGTCTAAAACGTGTTTTCAGCCCTTTAATATAAACATCATTTGCATACTCATATTAATAATGTTAAATATCTGACTTTTCTTCTATCTTCCCTTCACTTTCTAGGGATAACTTGAACCATTAAGGTACATTATCATTGGTCATGTCAAATATTTATGAAACATTTTGTATTTTATCTTATGTTGGTGCTCTTGAAATATATATAATAGAATAAATATGGTTTTATAAATATAGTTTCCATTTATTTAATATCATTGTATATTTATATATATATATATATATATAATGGTAAATAATGAAACAAAATTCCATTTCTGACTCTTAGTACGGCTGATACTTAAATGTAAGTATGTATACGTACTTACACACACACACACATATATATATATACACACACACATATATATATATATATATATATATATATATATATATATGTATGTATATATATATACATATATGTGTGTGTGTGTGCGTGTGGGCGTGGGTGTTTGTGTATACGTATGTATGCGTTCTGTATCCGTAATAGCATTATCTACATGTTTACAAAAATCATTATTTACATTTAACTTCATAATATCTCAATGAAGATAGCTTCCTCTTATGGAGTGTATCGATTTGTGTAACTCTACTCATTGTCACTGCTTTTTACAACCTGGAAATTACGTAAACAATTTACATCCTTCATCACTAAGAGGACATTTCAGGAAATAGAAACTTAATCCACTAATTTAGTGATCAGAATTGTGTCAGAGGATCGATACGTAATACCTGTAACGAACTATCTGCATGTTGTTCGATTGCAGGATGCTATCGAACGTTGTACAGGCCTGTACTTACTGCTGTTTCTTGAAACTGTATAATATGTCTCCTAGAGTCAATGATTATTCTAAAAGAAGGCATATATAAACATATATTTAAAAAACTATTGATTCTTGATTTCGCGCAATTTATCGTACATGTATTTATAATTTGCTTGATATAAATTATAGTTATTGAGACATATAACGTAATGCTAGATAAAACTGAATGTTGAAAGAAAAACTAGTTTGTTAGATAATATCAAATGGTATTAAATGCTTCGTTTCGCTACAATATATAGTATGTTTATAAAATGACATTCATTGAGTTCTGTGGTATAAATTATTACGTTTGGCTGGGTTTTACATAACATAAATTACCCTGTCAACTGGATGTGATCTGAAGGAAGCCGCTGTCATTAATGAAAGACTTCACTTCACGTGAGCATCCTTTTATAATCATTTGTGATACACACACATTCAAATGCAAAAACACATTGCATTTGTATTCATAAAAAAATAGACACACACGTGCACACAAAGACATTTACATAGCATAGAGACTTACAATTCTTACACACAAATAAATCCACATAACACATATACATTAAACAACAGAGGCGTTTTAGTTTTTCTGTGTATATGTACACACTCATCAATTCAAAATATTTTATTCATGTAATTATGGTTTTGGTTTCATTCATTCGTGTTACATAAAATCAAAGAAAACATTAATGGAACCGATGATTTGAACTGATTTTAAAATTAATAGCTAGAGTTGATTTGACTGTCATTGCTATTTTCCGCTGAGACGGATCAAACAGCAACCCAAGAAAAGTGAAAATTCAAATGCAACAAATATGGAAAATGAATAAAAATTAGATAATAAAGATGGAGAAAAAAATAACACTCTAAGGTAAAAAAGAGCAAACAGAAAGGAACACAAATTAATTTCAAATACGGACATAAATAAAAAAAAACAAAAAAAAAAACAAAAGCATGTGCATTCTGCATCCTTTCTGAATGCTTTTTAATGTTCTATTTCTCTTTTTCGGTGATTTGGTCAGAACATAATTTTCAATATTTAGACGTAAAAATGTCATTAAGTCCATATATAGAGTATGGGATGTTATAATTTGGCCTATGATAATGTTGACAACCACATGTCATTTTGTGGGGGCACGTAGTGGGTACTGAAGACAGTGAATTACATAAATAACGTAATGGGAGCTACATTTGAGTAATTAATTGAATAGACTAGCTTGTACAGATGGAAATAAATATATTTATTCCTGTAATATCCAATATATGAGAATATATATAAATATAGATATATGAGAATATATATATATATATATATATATATCATACATACATATATATATGTATACACACACATAAATATACACACACACACACACACACACATATATATATATATATATATATATATATATATATATATATATATATATATATATATATATATATATAATATTATTTATACTTATGTATACACTATATATAAATATAAACAGGAATGGTCAGTAATTCATTACCACCTGATCACCAGTAAGAAAAATGGCTCAACGTAAATACATCAGATATTTTACAGAGCCGGAATATAAATTACAGAATATTGAAAACTATGTTCAATACATTTTACTGCTGATAATAGTTTCTTCCAAACGAAAGTTTGGAATCATCGGAGCACTAGCAATATTTAGACATTTAATTAACCTCCTATTCCACAGAACAATAGTAAAGATACGGAGATGTTAGTGTTTGTCATTAACCGTATCATATTTAAAGAGTGAAGATAATGTGGTAAGTATTAGTGGGTGGGACAAATATTATAAAAGAATAATACAACAATTATACAGGAATTAAAGAAGACAGTTACTCGCAAAACGAGGACTTTAGCGGTATACATGCAAAGGTATAGAGAGAGTACAGAGGTACTAGGCATGCACAGAATAAACAGGTAAGAAACAAGCAATGATGCTAAGCATATATATCACAGTATGGCAAAGGTATCACATAATACAATAAAGGTATACAAGTATATTAAGCAGACAGAGACGCATCTCTGTCTGCATTATATGCTTTTATACCTGTATTGTATTATGTGATACCTTTGCCATACTGTGATATATATATATATATATATATATATATATATATATATATATGATTAGTACCTTTGCTTGTTTCTTACCTGATTATTCTGAATATGCCTAGTACATCTGCACTCTCACTATACGTTTGCATATGTAACGCTAATGTCCATATTAGCGTCTGAAACTTTGTAACCACACAGCTCGTTTCCTTTCTTCTAGTTATATATATATATATATATATATATATATATATATATATATATATATATATATATATATATATATATATATATATATATATATAAATATATATATATGATATTTTTACAAGATGCTGTATCCCTTCCAGTACTGAAATATGATAATATCCTGTCTTAAGTTGAAACCACATACGTTGATAGTTACTTTCCATATAGCATTTACGTAAGAAGAAGGACTGTTTACTAACATAGCTTAGATGATACCCATTTTTATATCTTCTTTATTTTAAAGCCAGATTACGCTTATAACCTTGCACATAAAGGTTGTCATAAGATGGCGAGATAGCCATACATGAAATGGCTCCACGTCATGATGTTGATCCTATACCAAGGTTAACCTTGCGATAAAAAGACAGCACCAAAACAACGAGGATTGATGAGATTGTTCCGAATTATGACGGCTTGCATTTATCAATTGGAAGATAATGTATAGCATAATATACCTTACGTCGCCCACCGATGAGAAACAGTAACACTTTCATATAAGATGTTCAATTTATTTCACCGATATAGACTTATATAGCGGAGCAAAAACGTTGCAGCTGCAATCAAGAATTTCATTTCCTGCCCTATAGTATGATATATTATCACACACGTATTTACTTTTTCTCGTTTTTATTTCTCTTTTGTTTTTCCTTTCCTCAAGCTGGCAGTTATGTTATTTCGACATCAACACCTCTGATAATTCTTTCTAGAACTGTGTTATTCATGAATGCAGCTCGCATGACAATAAACGTTCACACAGACTCTCAAAAATATCCTCTTCATTGACAGATCATAAATAAAAAAATAATATACAAAGCTTAAAGAAGAGACGTTGAAGTCTAAAATTAATTCTATTTCGTATTTATATGTAAGGTTTGCTTTATTGTATATTGTTTGCCATTACTTCAATATATTGGTTTATCAATGTTGTGTGTATGTGTGAGTGTGTGTGTGCGTAACTAGATAAAGAAATATTAGTTAAAGTGAATGACGGGGAGTCTTTAACAATATATGATATATATATATATATATATATATATATATATATATATATATATATATATATATATATATATATATATATATATATATATATATATATATATATACTGTCACATACACAATCAGACAAATTCACACCCAAACACACACGCACACACGCACACACACACACACATACTATATATATATATAAACACATATATTTATATATTGCGATTTACTGCAAACTAGACACCGATTCACGATACTGTCAGACGTTTTATGATATATTATACTTACACATATTTTCTACATATCATGTGATATTATCACAGTAATATATAAAATATTATATTAATGCCTCCGTATCAACATTAATACATATAACGAAATTTAATTTACATTCTATAGAATCCCGACAATGACGCACTTCCTGTTGCCACTTTGAAGAAGATGCCGAATATTTGAGACTTTTAATAAAAATATACATAATATCATCTGGAAATAGTATCTTTAAAACATTTCCTTTGTTGGTTGGAGAAAGGAATACTGTACGAAAAAAATGTTACATATATGCAGTAATTTCTTTTGTGATAAGATTTTGCTGTCTGTCTGTATACGTGTCTATATATCGGAAGAGATTCGGACACAAACACGCATAGGCACACTCACACATATGCATACGCACTCTCACATACATATATAATTGGCTTATTTATGAAACATTGCTTATTACATATTTACTCATTAATCAATTATGAATTATTTATTCTGATGTAAAAGCATATTCGTATATTAACTATTTTCTCAAATTTTTGAAAGACCTTGGTAGTATTATAAAAGTAATAAAAGCAAAGAAAGGGATTGCGATTTCCCTCTTCCAAACTACAGAAACTACGGATGCAATAAATATTCTTCAGAGGAGCATGTTTATTTGGTTGATTTCATTTCGAATTACACCCACAACTATTGCTCATTGCTTTCCTGGTGAATGGTTAATGTTTGTTTATGATTTATTCTTTTTGTCTTTTGCTTACTTGAACCATCTTTGCTCTTCTCCTTGAAATCTGATCTGTCCGCAACGAATGTTATAACCTCTAATATATGGCTTTTCTGAAGGATATGACCTTGCTTTAACGTCTGCAATGAAATTGATGTAGATAACTTTAATACGAAGCGGTATAACCCTACTGGTGCAATTCTGTTCCGTTTTGGAATATAGATTGCTACACAGCTGCATATGGAAATGTTGAATATTATGACGAGTGTTTGTTGCTCTTGTTGTTATTGGTGGTTTCTTTTTTTCTTCTGCTACTACTCTTCACTCTTTGCTTAATATTATTGTTATATTGATGGTTTGCGCTACCAAGATATTTGGAAGTCATGGCAATGGTTGATATCTTGCAGTCAAGGAAACTGTTCCCTTGACGTTGTAACGTATGCGATATGTTTCTACATGTAATTAAAAACAGATTAGCGTTGCATTTTCTGCTTCTATCCCTTCAGAAGAATTACTCCAATTCATTTATAAGAATGAGCAATCATTTTCTTTTTTAAACTAAACATATTAATTTGAAATCCTATCAGTGTTCAAATAATTCATGTTTACATATTTTACTTACAAATCCGAGAGGTACACACATTATTCGAATAACAAATATACTTAAATGAGTAAATTATGCAGTTATACGTCATACACAGCAGAAGAACAATACTACATTCATCAACTGGCAATGTACATGCCCTGAGAATGGCATTATAACTTTGAATACCTTGCAAAAACAGTTACTGTCTTGTTTTTGACACTACGGTATCATCCGTATGCTAATTGATTGTTAAAAGTGTATAATCATTCCCCAATTTTCAGCTTGGCATTTGGCAAGATTTGGAAAACAAGCATAATTTAAAGGAACTTTAAATAGTAATAATAATAGATTTAATTATTTTTCGAATTTATGCCTGGAGATTTTGTACAATTCGTGGACGTGTCTTATATGAAACTGCTCCTTATGACACAAAACGCTTGCAAATTAAAAACGGCTGTTATTGCTCTTTTTGGAACCATTCCCATATATTATGATTTTTTTGTGAATTACATTAATATTTTGAACACTATTCAGTTTTATAATTTCCACTGTGCAACTGTGTTTACGCTTGAAGCTTTGTCTGTTTATTTAATTTTCTTATCGTCAAATTTTTAAAAGTCTGTTTTCGGACTAAAATATGATTTGACGGATACTATTGGGTTTATTAATGTTGCTTTGTATACTGCTACCTGAAATGAGGAAAACAACTATTCCTGCAACAAATGAGATAATGTTGAACTACGAATAGCAAATCAATCAGTTAACGTATAAATATATTTACCAGTTTAAAACACTTTTTTATACGAAATGATATCTGTGAATAGGAATAGAATTGATATCGACAGTTCTTTTGAAACATGTGGAATGTTCAGGCTATTTAGCCTGAGCATTGCACCGGAAATGTGAGTAGGTGTTTTTACTTTCGAAGATTCACTTATGAAGTCATTTTAAAGGGTGGCATACTTCTTACTGCATAATCAATTAAGCATAACACACTCAGCCGAATATATATATATATATATATATATATATATATATATATATATATATATATATATATATATATAGAGAGAGAGAGAGAGAGTTAATCCGGGTTCAATCGGAGGTAACGACAGTAACTAAGGTACTCAATACATAGCGCATAATAATCGTTTAATATAGAAATGCTTCTACATGACTATAACTGTTTCATTCATGCGAAATCATACATGTAGGCTTTGAAATTCCCCTCAAATATTATTTACACTTTTAATCGTATTTTACATACATCGGCAAATATTGTCACCATAACGAGTGGTTCAATTTTCATGGACACCTTGACTTGATTCAAATTATCCGCATTTAAATAGTTCCGATGATAATGATAATAGTGTGAGAATCATTGCAAATTGCAAAACCGGATCTTCGGCAACTTGTTCACACTTTTGCTGCCATTCTTCAGATAAACCTTGTATAATACGCAGATTAATTCTCTTCCGCCGTGAGCCTCTTCTAGCTGAAATTTGTTTGCCTTTGAAAAGAATCCAACGCATATACAGACTGCGAAAATGCATTAGTAGACATTCAAATGTAGGATGACTTTGTTGTATTAGAAATCAAAATTTTCACCAGAAGCCGAAATGTATCTGCAATATACCATAAAGTGAAACGTACTCTTGTGGAAACCATGCATTATATAGACCACGGTCGTAATTGCCAACAATGCCTTCTATATTTTTATTTGTAAATACACACATTCTCACACTCACTCACAAAGGTATAGCACACCTTCTGAAAAGCAAGTTAAAATGATCGATGTTGAAAGATAAAATATATGATGGAAAGAATCAACTCTCAGGAAAGAAAGAACTTTGGGGTGGAATATGAAAACTTGTGCCAACTTGTCTGAATTGAAATGTATAACCATACTGTTAAAAACATTAACTCTTGTTAATAATAATGATTACACAAATATTATTATTATTATTATTGTTATTATTATTATTATTGTTCTTGAGTCTCAGTCATTGATGTTAGTTAACTGGAAAGTTTGTTGAAATGAATATCAAGCCACTACCTGCAGCCTCAGATATTCAAGACGTATCGGAGGGTTCTTGCTGTTCCTAGCAAGCATGTCTTTTGAAGTCTTCCAACAAGCGGCGCTGGACTAATCTTCTTTAACCATGCCTGGAAACTCCTTGAGATAGTACCTAGTGCGCCTATGACAATTGGGATCACTTTGACTTCATGGCAGTTCCAAATCCTTTTTACATCCCACTTTAAATCCTGGTATCGGTTAATTTTCTCCCTCTCCTTCTCTTGCACTCTCGTGACGAATGGGCAGGCCACATCCACAATCAGGCACGATCTTTTTTCCTTGTCCAAAACCACCAGGTCAAGTATATTGTGTTCCAGTTTCTTGTCAGTCTGTATCCCAAAATTCCACAGCACCTTCACCTGATCGTTTTCTATCACCGACTCTGGCTTATGCTCAACCACTTCTCAGAATGAGGTAAATTGTTTACTTTGCATAGGTGCCAGTGGATCACCTTACACATCACATCATGTCTCCAGCCTTTATAGTGAGTCTGGGCTAGGTGTTTACACTCGGATACAATGTGAGCCACAGTCACCTCTCTCTCTCCACATATCCTGCACAGTGGGCTAACATCCTCCTTGTAAATATGGTGTTTCAGCCACTTCGTTTTGGCCTGTCTTGCGCAGCCATTAACATTCCTTCTGTAGCCTTTTTAAGGTCTCCTCTTCTCAGCCAGTTCCATGTCTGTGGATCTCTGAATTCCGTTTTCTCAAATAATGTACTATGAAAGGATTTTTCATGAAGGTTGTTCTTTCTCCTTGTTGTTATTTCCTACTTGAACAGCCCCTGGTCTACTGTCCTCTCCTTCAGTACCATTCTGAGCATTGGCTCCTTACTATCGGTCACGTATTTGTGTAGGTTGTTTTTCTCCATGTGAACATAGTCCTCTATGCTGATACGACCTCTTACACCTTCAGATCTCCTTAAGTAGAGTCTATTGACATCACTCCTCCTGTGGAACAAGTTGTAGATAGTCAATAGCTTCCTAGTCTTCCTATCCATTTCTTTTTGTTCGGCAACATTCCATCTCAGAATTTCCGCACTGTACCTAATAATAGACACAACTCGGGAATTTACTGCACTTATGGCATTCCTACTGTTCAGATGTGACTTTAATACGCTCCTTACTCTGCGAATATCAATTCCTTCATTTTTTTTGTTCTTGATGTCCTCAGCGGCCAGAATACCCAAATACTTGTATCCTTCTTCAGTGTCAATTTCCTTTATCATCTCACCTGTTGGTTCCTGCATTCCGTTGCTTCTGCTCGATTTACCCCTCTTCAACACAAGGACTCTACACTTACTAACACCAAATTGCATAATATATCATTACGGAAAATACGGAGAGTGTCAACAAGCACATCCAACTCCTTCTCACTCTTCCCGAAGAGCTTACTATCGTCCATGAAGAGGAGGCGATTGATGGTAAGGTCTCCCTTTCCAAACTTGTATCCTGCTCTCACCTTTTGCAGGATAATGGTCAGGGGCATCAGGGCAAGTAAAAACAACAGAGGGGACAGACTATCTCCCTGGAAGATACCTCTCTTGATCTTCACGCCTCCCAAGGATTCTCCAGCTGATGTTAACTCTGTTTTCCAGGAATTCATACTTTTGCTCAACGACTGTCTGATGTTATCTGCCACCTTGAATATCTCTAGGCTTATTATTATTATTATTATTATTATTATTATTATTATTATTATTATTATTATTATTATTATTATTATTATTGTTGTTCTTTGAGTCTGAGTCATTGATGATAATTAATTGGAAAGTTTGTTGAAATGAATATCAAGCCACTACCAGCAGCCTCATATATTCAGGACGTATCGGAGGTATTATTATTATTAGTAGTATCGGTAGAGGATCGGACGCCATGCTTTCCAGCATAGTTACGTCCCTTTACGATCTGAGTTCAAATCCCGCCGAGGTTGACTCTGCCTTTCATCCTTACGGGGTCGATAAAATAAAATACCAGTAATGCACTGCTTAATTGCTGGCCTTGTGCTTAACTAGAAACATTTATTATTATTATTGTTATTATTATTATTATCATTATTATTATTATTATTATTTTTTTTTTTTGTATTATTCGTATTATTTTTCTAAACGGATAGGCGAATTAAAAACCAAAAATAGTGAATATTAAGACCCATTAGAAGAGAGACTAAAAGCGATGGCTGATAAAACGAAAAAAAAATATATATATATAAAAGAAGCGGAAACAAAAAATGAAGGCAAGTTAAATAACATCACTGATGGCAATATTGATAAGAGAATAGTGGGGTTCTATTTGAAAAGAAGTGACAGATGAAAACAGATAATGTGGTGAAAGAAATATATGCTAGATGGATGTATGTGTGTATGTCATAAATGCCGGAGAGAGCGATAGTGAAACAGAGAAAGCAAGAGAAAGATAGCGATCAGGGGAACTTTGGTATTAAATGGTTAATTAAGTTATGTCAAATGCCAGTATTAGACAGAATTCATGTGAGATTGTACATCCTTTCAATTCTAATTAAAAACAAAATACATGCCGAAAAATTTAGTTGCCACGGAAATATGATTTACAGGATGAAATGGTACTAATTATATTTGCCTTGTTTCTGTCCAGTTAAAGAGATCCAACCCTAATGAAGCTGACCTACACTAGAATAAAATTACCCCCCTCACTTCTGTTCTTGTATATCCCGTACATCCTTGTCTAAATAATCGTGTTGTGTATTTTAAAGCTGGCTCTATTTTTAATTAGAGCATTGTGTCTGACGTTCGTAACGTTTGCAATCTGAAAGAATAAAGAGGCACACCTTCCACCCAACATAAAATGAAACACACACACACATACACCGTGGCCCTCCAATACATATTCACACACAACCACACAGAACAACTCACACAAACATGAAATTGGTTTATGGAAATATGAGGATGTTATAATACAGGAGGGGGAATGCACAGAATACACACGTGAAAATAAGGTAACAAAGGAGAGGGCGAACGAGGGAGTGAGATAGACACCCCACTCCAGCAAATATAGGTAAATTGCATAAAAGGATGTATATCAAGAGCACATGCATAGGTAATATACATACATACGCGTAAAGTAAGTGGGTGAAACAAACGAGGGGATTAAGGGGCAGATAATTTGAGATAATGAGATGAAGAGAGTGGGGAATAAGTCTGATCTGCTGGAAAACGGTTATTTTATAAAGACGCCGGGAAAATATTCCTGAAAAATACATAGACAGATACAAATACACATACACACGCATAAATAACTAAACACACCCGAACACACATACACATACGCACACATACACACATACACACACACACGCTCATATACATATATATATATATATATATATATATATATATATATATATATATATATGTATATATGTATCTATATGTGTGTAGATAAGACGATATGGCGTAAACTGTAGCGAAAATAAAAATGACATTGGTAGATAAATATATATGATGCATTACATTACAGATTAAAATGTGCTGTGGATAGTTTGCTTTATGAGTTCGTCTGTCTCTCGACATAAAAAAATCATACATTGCTTTAGGTTATAACCTATTGCGGATATAATTTGTTCAGAGTTTACAAATAATTAGTAGCTATCAGCTATCAGCTCTAAACATCATATATGACATAAAGTATGTGCACAACTTATATTCAAACAAGATATACAAAGCCAAATTATATTCTAAAATATACCCACAAATCAAATATTTGACTGATGTTTCTTGAGTTTTAATGGTGTAATTGGGTATTTACATCTCACACAAAAAAACCGAACTTTCAAGGACAATAATCTCATATGCAGGCAATTACACACCCCACTCCACGCAAAACTCGTTATTCTAAAGTATTTATTTTAAGTTGTATTTATTTTAAGTTGTATTCGAAACACTAGATCAACAATGAGAAAGTTAGTTATATTCCTAACATATTCCAAATTCTTGATTGGTTTCAATACGATCTGTAAATCATAGGTTGCATGTTTTCATTAAGAATCTCGTTAGGAATGTGATAACAAATATTTCTCATGATTATGTTTTTCGTTATTGTGTTCCTTGATGAAAAATAAATTCAAATTCATATATTTATTTATTTCATATTATGGTGGAAAATATTTTTAATTATTGTTCCCCTTGTCATTGTATTTTGAATATTATTGCAAATTTGAATATATGCATATGAAAGGTTAAAGATTATTTCGCACACCTCTTTACTAATCACCATTGCTTGCGAGAATATTAATATTTATATATTTAATAATCAGATTATTTTAGATTTAAAGGTAATTGTAACACACGGGTTGAGTTGTTCGTATATTTGAAATACATTCCGATTAAACATAATACATAATGTTACTGATATCAGAATAATCAAAACATATTACCATAATGTTTTGAATTAGCTATTCTTTTAAATGTTAGTATTGAAATCACACAATTTTTCTCATAGTTTATTTGTTGCATGTTATAGATATTAAAACGTCTTGTCTAACGCGGATATTTTGGGCTACCATTGCCCAAATTCAGTTTTTAATCATTGAGATTGAAATCGAACGGACACAGTTGTAAACATAACATTAAACATGCATAAACATTGTTGTGTTCCGTGAGGAAAACCCTCATATCTCACCCCCCCCCCCCCATTAGTTTATGACTGATAACAATTAATTGTAATATATAACAAAATACGTATTGTGAACAAATCTCAGCAGCGTTTAACTGATCCATATATGAAAAAAATATGTTGAATCAAATTTCGGCTCTTTAGAGTAAGTTGCTTCATAACATCAGGAATTTTACTGTGAAATATGTAGTTTATATTTTGAATGGAATCTCTGAGTTAATGACGAATGAATGAGAATCTGATAGTGTAACGTTCGTTGTGTGGTTCATATTTCAGTTTGATTATTTCGAAGATGGCAATCATTATGACATTCATGGCGGAGACGATAATGAGAATGATGATGAAAAGGATAACGAAGAAGATGACCATAATAGTGCAGATGGGAAAGAGGTACAATAATGACGGGTGTTCTTATTGAATCATTACTTATCAGATTATGTTGTAAGAACAAATAGGAACAATAAAACGGTGTCATTTACTTTCAAATACGTCATAGCTCACGTTACGGAGTTTATGAAAATTCTGGTTTGAACGATGTTGTTCACTCTTGTAAGAATAATATATATTATAATTACTCTTTAGTAAGTAATTATTGCTTGCCTCGACATATCTCATGGGCTCCCAAGTTTCTGTTGATGGTTATCCCGAAATGATTTTACACTTTATACAATACCATGTATTAATTGTTTTGTTCTTCACAACTGTGCAATTAATTCCTATTTTAAAGAATTAATCTCACTAATGTATAAGGCTTCAGCCATCCTATTTCTGAAAATGATTTTGGCAATATGTGCTCGTGTGTATTAATATCCTAATTTATGTGCGTATCCTTTGGCGATGAAAAATAAAATTATTCCGTAGTCCAATGTAATATTAGTGACCAGATTTTGTATCTACTTCAACATATATTACCTATGATAAATCTTCCGACTACCCGTTATGATATCCATCTCCCACACCAGTCTCATTACATTAAATTCAACTTTAATTTGTTTTAGCCAAGACATATTAGTAGCTGGGTGCACATTAATTTCCTTTATACTTCTAACACGGCCACATTCGTCCATAACGCATACCTCAATCATTACATTCACAACATTCATCAATTCCTGTATTTACATAATTACATTGTTTGAGTTCCCTTTGAGTGATAATCACGTCATCCATAATAGAAATCTGATAACCATATTTGGAGATTTCAATGCTGCTCTATCTAAACCAGCTATGCATAAAGTAACGTAAATGTCGGAATTCCACACATACATTTCTATTTTTAGTACATGTATTCATGGTTAGAACGTCATTCACTTCCTGTAACATCATCATACGTAATTCTCCCATTTTAGACTTGGTTCACACAAATCGAATTCTTCATTTAGCATGTTTCCTCCATTTAAATGTACATATATATTTCACAACTTACATCTTCACACCTTTCCCAATATTTAGCTCAAGGTCCTCCAGATCTACGAGTGACGTTGCTAGCTATATATACATTATTTTGTTTGAATAAACAATTTCAAATAAATTTGCCGTCTAAATTGATGAAGTTTAGCTGTTTCTCTTTAAAGAATAATAATAAATGAAACACTTTTGATTGGAAGTGTTTTGTTTGAATGAAAAAATCAGCTATCACTGCAAGCAGTATTCATATTCATTATGAATGATGAATATTTAACTTCATAGCGGAACTAACTTCTATTTGGAATGAAAAATGAGAATATGAAAACCAACTTATTCAGTTACCTGTCTCGATGTTGATCAGAGAAAAAGTATACCTCACGCACAAACAATTATATATATATATATATATATATATATATATATATATATATATATATATATATATATATATATATATATATATATATATATATATATATAAATATATATATATATATATATAAATATATATATATATATATATATATATATATTTATATCTATATCTATCTATGTATCTATCAAATGTAAAATTGTTGCAAACTGACGAGCGAAACTGTACAGTCGGGCCTTTGAAGAAAACATCGGTATATATCTGTGACTATTACTTCTTCTTACTTTATAATTTGTTATATATATATATATATATATATGCACTTGCATACATACATCGATATATATATATATATATATATAAGAAAACACACATTTGCACAAATGTAACTCAACTCCACCAACGTTTTTTTCTTAAAAGTCTCAGCATCCATTCAGACAAAACGCTTTTGTTAAATAAATTACAAAACTTGGAGCGACATAAATATCTTGAGTTATATAGAAGGTGAGAGTGAAAGAAATGTATAGAGGAAAAGAAATGCTATTGCCTTATAATTCATCATATACTTATAAATCAAATATTTTGTTTACACACTACCAACGTATGTGGACAAGGCTTTTTTTTCCGAGATTTGAAACTTCAGTCATCAATTATTACAGCTATTTGAAAAATTGCTCTCTTCTTCCTCGGTTGCGATTGTTGCTGTCGTCGCTGCGCAAGATAATAGTGTTAATGGTGTTGTTGTAACCGCCGCCACCACTACTACTACTACTACTACTACTACTACTACTACTACTACTACTACTACTACTACTACTACTACTACTACTACTACTACTAATACTACTATTATTATTATTATTATTTCTCTTTCAAATTTAACACATACAATGTTGAATAAATGTGTGTGTGTTACCTTAATATATAGCCACCACAATAAAATATACGCCCAGCTAAAAAGCTGAAATAAATATATACATTATATAAACTGTAATGAGGTATATAGGACTAGATTTGTTTAAAAACCTATGAAACAGTACTAGTCCTGTGGAAGTCATTTCTATATAACTAATAAATAATATATATATATATATATATATTCATGCGTATATGCTTGTGTGTATGTATGTGTGCGTGTGAATATAACATATGTGCTATAGGTTGTGCAAACAGTTACCTATTTATATGTATACGGATGTATGAGATTGTGTTAGTAGGCAATATGTAGAGTTAATAGTTATATCAACTTTAATATTACCATCCTCCTATTCATAATATTAATATGTTTTGTAGAATACACAAATATCTCCTTCATACCAAATATACTTCCGTACACGCACGCATCCAAACACATTTGATCTGGCGATTAAATAAATTACAAACATATATACATATATTTATCCTACTTAATCTCTGATCGTTGAGCATGTTTAATATGGATTTAATATTCTATATTATATAACCACAAACATATTTAAAAATCTATAATCAATGTAATCATTATTGTTGTCATGTTTAACCCCCAAATATCCGATATGAGATATTTGTCGTAAATAAATTTATTCTAAAAGGAACACTTATCTGTAGATACATATAATCTTGTCAGTCAGTATATGAGATTTAATGTGTAGGTTCTCCGTGGCGGTTTCTGCAGAAAACTGCCGCGTAAGCTTTTGTAAACTTTGATTATGTTATATTAGGTTAATTTAGTTTTACATTTGTCTATTATTTCCACATAAATAGACGTATATGTAGCTTTAATACGCAGGTTGAATGTCAGACTCTTCAGTTGCAACCTGTTCTGCTTTGTACATACAATGGAAGAAATTCAGTTACGTTTACAATTTTTTTTTCTATTTACTTTCAATATTCTATTTCCTCGTAATGTTAAATATATTTAACATAACATTCATTTGAAGTATTTGTTGTTTCCTCCTCTTTGAAGGTTAAACTTAATTGTCCACGGAGTCTCAGTAATACTTCACAACACAGTTATTATGAAATACAAAGCAGTTTCTATTTGTGGAACATATTCAGACATACAAACATTCTGATCAATATCAACACACTAAGCTCTCCGTTAGAGTATGTAACGTTGAAACCAAATCTAAGAAATAATCTCATATATAAATATGAAATAAAGTGAGATATATATTGATAACGTGGCGGCAGCGTTTTGTGACCAG
>OZ024749.1:46895702-46918202 GCA_964016885.1 Eledone cirrhosa
ATTTCGCTTTGACTGTATATAGCTTTCCGCTTGTTATTACACTGCTTGCTCACGATCATGGCTTGAACGTCGGATTGGCTAGTTGATTTTCTGTTGGCTTCATAGAATATTATATTTTCATTCTCTATTTTTTATTGTATGAATTGATTGAGGAAGAGGAAGCAATGAACACAAGGTTAATCTGCAATTTGAACTTAAGTAGATTATTCAGAAAATTGTGAAGAGTATCAATGTTGATTTTTCTCTGTTATATTCTCTTTTATTTTCTTTTGTTTTAAGATATTCCTTATATTGTTTCTGTGAATATTGATTACATTCCAAGTCTTAGCCGATATTTATGAGAAATGATATATTTTTGATATTATTAATATACTGAACTTAGTATATTAACAGTACATATTACATCGATTAACTGTAATTGAAGTATGAAATCAACCCAGGCGCAAATTCAACAAAGAAATGTGTGACATTAAATTAGTGCTTGTGAAACATTTAAAAATGATTTTTCCACGTTTCGTCCGACATCTCCACCTAAATATTTATGATAACATTGATTTTTAACTTTGACTAATAGCTAAACATTGGTAGAGAAAATGGATAGAGTCGACTGAATGCTTGCAATACATTCCAGTTAATTATTTAATTTGTTTATCGAGCGCAAATAGGTTAAAGTTTAAAGTCAACCGGAATACAATTCTGAATTATATGTTAAAAGTCCGCTTTTGAACCATGTCGGCATTCGTGTTATATCACCAAAGTTATATTTAATATAATATTGATGTTCTTCACCAAACACGAGATCTCCATTCGAAAAGAATCTGCTATAAGCAAAGCTGTAAATATTAGCTGCTACTTACACTAATTTAAAAGATAACGAGGCCATGGGGATATTTAAAAGGGTTATTTATATGTTAATTCATATAGACTATAGGAATATGCTTAGAGAAATCTCACTATATTTACATTACCTGACAATTTCCAGGTTTTATAATCTTCCACGTGAGAAATGTAGGGCTCCCCAAACATATGTCAGGAATTATAATCATATTTGTTTTAAAATGGGATCGTTGCATTGTTCACATTTGTGCTAGTAATACAATTCATATGTGCAAATCCAACATCACATACTCATGCATATTATTATCATTTTTGAGAGGGAAATCAAAACGTTGCTGGACTTTACTATTTCAGTTCGTGCACGAACAATTCAGCGATTTAGAATGGTAAGCTGTCAGATTTAAAATAACTATCGATTTTAAGTTGAACGAAAAAGTTATCAATGTCTCCTATTCAATCTCACTGCATAACTTATTCTACTTCTCAAACTTAACTAACTAAAACTACCACCATCAACAACACTATTAGTAAAACGTAGAAAATCACGCTCCGTCTGAAAACGCACACTTTCTCTGCATAACATGTGTTCTTTCCTGTGATACCAATCGTCCCGTGATTACTTTTCATTGTAAATATCTCGAAGCTAAATAATTCTAGTGCTACAGGGCTTTTGTTGGCGATCTGTTATTTGCGTTCAGTATGGTCATATCCACTTTACTTTCACTGACTGCACAAATAATGAAGACGTCTATGTAATTGTAATTCACTAACATGTAGATGCATGGGACACAGCTGTAAAGATTACCAATAAATCTTTAGGAAACGTAGTAGTTATATTCTTCCCTCCTTCAATTCTATGCAATGATCATGACTACTAATATTCAGGTTAATTACATTTGGTGATTTCTTCAGTCATTCGTAATTAATGGCAGAAATCTATATTCCCCTAATTGTATTACGTAATATTTTATATAATGATTTTATGTCTGTCCTATATATAGCTCCTGGGGCACTTTTCACGAAAGAAAATCTGAAGCCAAGACGGACATTTATTTACATCGTTTTCACGTTCATGTATATCATTTTCTGCAGTGGTGACATGGATAGAAATAGAGGCATTACTGGGAATGCAAACGTTTCATATCAAATTCGCGACTAAGTTTCAAAGTTGATATAGAGTTTTCTCAATAACAGTCACTTCAGCATTTGTTATTTTACAAAAATGCTTTGTCAATAATACATATGTTGGTCCATGTTGTGGTTTCAATTATAGTTGGCATAACTGGAACATTTTACGACATTTGATTGCATCATTTTCAAATAATATGTTACGATATGATGGAAGTCAATCTGTTAAATTCCATTTTGGGTGACCTGGAAAAGAGATACATTTTCTGTGGTAGAAACATCGCCAACAGTTCAAATGACAAGACTGTTAACAGGCAAATTCGCCGTTTTATAAGTTCTCTTCAGTAGTTTATTTCCTTACATGAATCATGATTTTGATTAGAACGAAGGCCGGAAGAGAGTCTGTAACCCCATGCAATATTACCAGTAGCTGTCTACAGAGTATGCGAGCTGGGGAACCCTTTATTGGGCAAGTCCACACTAGTATTAAGGGACTCGTTATATCCGTGTCGGTGAGTAGTTAACTTTGAAGCTATGTGTAAGAAATATCTGGTGTCTGCATTTCTGGACAACAACCATGAGAAATATTTTTAAGGACTTATCTTGGTAGTCAAACATGGCTTTCCTTGAGGTGTCCTCACATGCATTGGTGAGATAAATTGTGACTATCATCTGTAGCCAAGGTTGAATAACCATCGATTCTATCACGGGTCACAAACTGCTACCTTCATTCTAGAAGATAGAGTAGTTAGTTTACTTCTCTTTGCTGGCTGTTGCAAGAGAAGATTTATAGTGGATAGCGATGAGGACAGGCATTTATTTCCCTAGTTGATGAATGGAATCAATAAAAAGCCAAAATAAAAGGCACGGATATGGGAAGAAATAAAGGAAAATGAGGAAATAATATTATGAAGTAGTTGATGTTCATTATAGGGTAATGAAGATGAATTATTCGGATAATCATCACCTGGAGACTGATGATAAATCTAATGGCATGGTCATGTCAGAATGTACAAAACTGATGATGATGAGGATGATGATGATGGGGAGGGAGAGAAGATTGACGTTAGTGGTAGTATTGAGGATGATGATGAAGACAACTATGCTCATTATGCTGTTTATGGTGATGATTATACATATGGCGATAGTTAAGATGAAGAAGATGACAATGAATATGATAATTATGACGATGATTAAGGTGGCGATGATGATCATAGCGGTGATATCTATGATGACGATGTTGTTAGTGTTATTGTTTATGATGATGACTATTATTTTATTTATTATTACATTATGATGAATATGATGAATAAGATGATGATGATGATGATGATGATGATGATGATGATGATGATGGTGATTACAGGGACGATGATGATTATGATGAATATTGTCATTATTGTCATGTTTATGAAAATAAGGACCATGGTTTTTATATCGACTCCAAAAGACAGTGATGACAGCAATGCTAGAAAAATGAAAACAAGAAAATAGTGGTTTGGTTTAAAGACCGTGTAATGATGATTATGTTGATGATGATGAATATGAGGAGGTGGAGATGGAGAAGCTGTAACATGATGAATATGATTATTATGAATCAGGGGAGTAAGAGGGATGTGAGAAATGAATATGTGATAATTGTCAAAAGGTGTATAACATCATTATAAGACAACAACAATTACGATGACATTCATTTATGAAAATGATAATGTTGATGATATTTATTATGATGATTATGATGGTGAATATGATGTGCAGAAGGATGATTGCAATGACAGTAATGATCACGATAGTGTCAGTGGAATATCTTTAACAACCACGAACTCAAGCTGCATATCTCTTAGTTTATTCACACGTCAAACACAGATGTTGTGCTGATATAGTCAAGAAGGATGCTTTGTTCAGGTCATATGGTATTGATAAAATTATACCAAAACCATGGTTTAAAAAGGAAGAAAAATCTAATAACGCTTATTCAAGCACATAATAACTTTAGAAATATTTCTCGACTATATTGTTATAAAAGAAAAAAATATGCTCTGAAGACATCTTCAACGCCAAAAAGTTTCAATTACAGTGTTCCTTTATAGACAGCACACAAATATATATCGGCATTTTAGATAGAATTGGTTCTTTGTGTGTATATGTGAGTTTATTTTTTTATGGTGAAAGTATAATACTATGCTACATGCCAGGTGACAGAAAGTGTTTTGGGTCTGGTCATACATTTCCATACAAGAAAAGAGATGGTCGTTATCTCAACGAATGGAAGGCGACAGAATAAGATATGCATCAAGCGTATACGGAATATAAATAAATCGCTCTTCCGTAATAATATGGTCGAAGAGAGGTTGACAAATATAAAATAGTTTTCATAGCATATGATATAATTTCATGCTGTTAACGCGGACACAAATACACAAAGACACACTCACATATATATATATATATATATATATATATATATATATATATATATATATATATATATATATATATATATATATATATATATATGTATGTATGCATTTACATACAATTATGAATAGGTCCTGATAACAGTGGCGAATGTAATGTATTGGTTTTGCCAAAAGTATATCAACTATGCTGTGTTTGTATGTAGGATACTTTCATCGTGTGTTGTATATGAAAATAGAAACGCTATATATATATATGTATAAATATATATATATATATATATATATATATATATATATATATATATACATACATACACACACACATACACATACACACACACCCATATATATATATATGGGTGTGTGTGTGTGTATGTGTATGCATGTGTGTGAATATGTGTGTGTGTGTGTGTGTAATGATCGGTTAGACATTATGACGAATCAGTATCAGTGAAATGCCCATCTGACAAATAATTGAACGATATATTTGCCTACATAAATAAACTTCTATATTTGCGATTCAACATACTTGATCCTGACTTTTATTTGCCAGGAGGTGGGGCAACATATTCATGTTCACAAACATGTGAAGGAATAGAATAATGACGGAATTATTACTTTCTAAAACAGCAAATGATGATTCATCTTTCTGAAAAGATTTTCTTAATTGATGGGTTTCAACCATTTTAAACAGCAGGTCTCTCCGCTTACAAACCGAATCATTAAATAAGAATTATAAATGTGGCAATGCTTCCATTTCTCTGTATATCTCAGTCTCTCTCTCCCTATATATATGTACATACATATATGTGTGTATGTGCATGTATATGGGTGTCTGTGTGTGTGTGCATACATATCTATCTATCTACATATTTCAGTATACACACACGTACATACTTGATGTAGAGTGTTTTTTTACATTTTAAATTTAATATGAGAGATTGGACATCAGAATTTTCAAAATTGAATGTGTTCTGATTATCAGTCGGCTTTTCATCAGATATTATGTTTCTAAAATTAATTAGTATCACACACGCTTTAATGAGGCTATACTTTTTGATGTTTGCAACAACCTCGGAACATATACACGGCATATATATAGAAAACACTTTTTTGAAAGGCACTGGAAACAATTATCCTTCTATAAACAGGGATAAATGGTTTTAACTTTAATTTGGTAACATTTTTTGACATGTTTGCTTATGAATAAGGGTTGGTTATTATGTAGTCCACGAATATCGTTAATGTTAATTTGTCACTAAACGAATGGAAGCATAACATACAACGAAATCAAATATTTTAAGCACCATAATTGAGACAGTCTTCTGAAATGCACGTATCGATTGTAAAAATAAAGAGGCTAGCTCCTAGCTCAAGCTGACCGATAGGCCTATAAAAACGAAATGCATCCGTCAAAATGCAAAAGGTAGTAATTTACGGATAACCAGAGACGCAAGCTGGTAATGGAGAAAAAATGAAACTTGCTTTAGCCTAAACCAGAAAAAAAATTATTAGATATGTTCATATGATTTTTAAATGTATTTTCTTTACAACTATATTGATTCGTGCTAACATCTGCATTATCATGTGGGTAGCTATGAGGTAATCAATAATTAATGATATGTACTGTCCGCGTGTTGCCGTTCATATGTTAAGGGAATAACATATGCGTACTGTTTAATATTTATATAATTAATTAACGAAACGAAAAATATCAAAACCTGTTTAATTATAATATGACAATCAATTTTTGTAGCTTTAACTCCGATTTAGCTTTCATCATATGTGTGCTTGTAAGGATAACCGCATTTTTTTTGTGTTTATTGTTCACTTGTTTTCAATTTCGTTTTCCTTTTTGCTTCTAAATACAAAGTGAAACTAGTTTAAATGAACATCATTTATAGATATTGGGATCGTTTATGCAATACAAGCAATATGTTAATAAATTCAGTGTTTCAACATTATATTAACCAATAAACACATATGAAACATGCGTCTACATAGTCGATGATGTTGGATTCAATGTGATATCTACACAACATATTCCATTGGTAAGATGAGTTAAAATCAATGCAAATCTTCATCTTTCGTGGTTCAGGATCGAATAGTTATAGTAGCAGAGCATTTATAATTCAAAGTTCAATAAGACCAAGTATTAGTATTATTACTCTTTATTTATACATCTAATGCTTATGTTGACGAACCACTATTAATATTTCGTTATCAGGGTAATTGCGACATTTTCAATAAGCTGAAGAAGACTGAGGCAATGTTTCCTGAGTAAGTATAACATCCTAATATATGCATTGGCCAATGAACCTTCTCAACTAAACAGCGATTCTCTAGAAGTTCTTTGAAATAAAGTGTTAATGCAAAAACATATATATACATTAGATACAAATTTGGAGATCTCAGTAACATTACCTATACTAATACTGACAGAAGCTTGAATAAATGAATCTAGAAAGTGTGAAATAATATATCCATAATCAGACTTTTTCTACCAGATACACTATTGATATGAAAGTGGGTGTGAAATAAAAGTCAATTAATTTACTATAATTACTGATTTTTTTGTCTTTATTTTTAATTTGCCTTTATATGATTTTCAGATATATGTGTTAACGTTATTATATATATATTTGCTTTTATTTTCACTTAAAAGCTTGAAAAATAATTAATAAAATATAGATTACTTCTTGGAATAAAAATAATTAAAAACAAATTTGTAAATGAGACCTTTTAAAAATAGTTTCTTTAATGATTTTCAAATTACGTTTTAGCAATATTTTGCTCTTAGCTATTATTGTATTCTTCTTCTTTGAAGCTTCTTTTACAATATTTCTATTATGTGTATAGTAACTATAGTTCATTTGACAGCATTCATTTATATCTCTACTTTTTCTGTTATTGTTACTGCTTGCAACATACAAGTATACATTTATGTCAGCATTTCCCTTTAAATATTCTCTACATTCACATGAATAAATTCTACCTCGCTACTTTTGTAAATCTATCAGTAAAACATCATACAATTCCTATTATAAGGGATAACATATTTGAAGAGCATATATTTACAACCACTCGTTATGAGTGACAGTGTGAGAACATTTGCACAATATTTAAAATGTTCTATTTTCTGTGGTTTAATGAAGAATGAAACAAGAAGTGCTCAACACATACTGAGACTTTCAGAGATACATATAGTTAATCATCGCCTGCAAACTATGTTGCTACAATGCTGAGAAAGTATAAAAGGAGACGAATGATTGAAAAACATGTTGAAATCGAAAGCTGATCAACAAAACAAAATGCGTAAGATAAAAATGAGATACGGCTACATTGGACATGTTTATATATGTAGATACGGTATACAGCTACCTAGTTCTCGGGTGCATGATCCCTTTTCTAATTATAGTAATATACAGAGAAATGGGAAGCTCCAGGGCAGTCAATGTGCTAGTTTTATTACTATGCTTGATTGAAGAGCTGCAGTATATGATCATTTATCAAGGCATTACACAATATCACACGTCCTAATTATTTATTAGGTCATTAGTAATATAACGGAGGTACTTTAAGAGGTATGAGAATACGTAAATACATTATCCTTATCGAGTCGTCAGGAAAGAAAATATCCGGAGTGTTAGAGGAAAACGTTGGTGGGAAAAGGAATAGCGGACAGATAAATGGAAAAGGTGAGCTAATAGCCACTGTAACTGATTGTATTTTTTATGCGTGATGTCTAAGCGAAGGGAGGATAGATCTAAAACTATAATTTGGAAATAAAAAGGGAGATCAAGTGAAAGGAGATAGCAGTCAAATGCCATCGCCACTGATTACATACTCCTGCGTTAATATCATAATATTCCAAATGCAATCTACTATATATTTGAGAGTTTTCTGTGTGTATTTATGTATGTATGACGATGTCATGTTTTTTGCTATAATGCAAAGTGTTGTCGTCAGTTGTCGTCGCGGTATGTTTAAAGGAAAATGCATAGGGTAAAATACACAAAAGGCCACATTCAACATTCAACTTCACGGCGTAAGTCTCCTTCGAAACCTCCCTGGGAAGGATTGACGATTCACGGGGAATTAACACGGTATTAAGTTACGAAAGACAACGCACTTGTGACATAACCAGCCATGGAATTAAAGAATTAAAGAAATCACATTCTACAGTGAAGGTTGGCTGTCAAATACGGGCTAATCTGCTAGTTTAAAACAAAAAGAGAGTATAGTAGAGCGACAGCAGTAATTTTGTTTAAATATCTGCTTGATGGATATTGATCAGAGACGATGTAGGAAAGACATTGTAAAAGATAGAGAAATCTTCATACGCTAGAAAAGTTATAAGTATATATTTTATTTGGTATAGCTGTAAGAGCGAAAACGTTTCATTGTTTCATAGATGCAACAGGAAGTGAAATGTGTTTATATAAAGCAATATATTTAAATATAAATATATATTCCATCAGTTTAAAGACATCAATTGCCTTGTATACATTTCTATTTTTAATATTTACATATAGAGAATTACATATAATTTAATTTTCCATATACGACGCAATCATATACGCATATATATATATATATATTCACACACACACATATAAATATATAAATATATATATATATATATATATATATATATATATGTGTGTGTGTGTGTGTGGGCGTGTGTGTGTACGTGCACGTGTGTGTATTCGTGTGTGTATATATGCATATATATATATATATATATATATATATATATATATATATATATATATATATATATATATATATATATATATATATACATTTAAAAGTTAAACAAGGTTCAATAAATAAATAAAAGAAGGAGTTTAGATTGGAATCACTCAACAATTTGGTTTTCCAGATTTATTATTAATTCAACATATTAACAAAATAGATATTCTTGTGATCAAGTATATTTTATTATACATATTTCAGAGGTACTGAGTTAAATTCAACAGCACGTCCTCATCAGATTAAATAAAATGATGCATGACATACCCTAACATAGTAGATGGTTAAGATTCAGTCATGTTAGTGAGTAATATATGACAACACTCAATATTTATGTACCTTAATATTGAGAACATGAGTAAAATATTTAATACATACAATAGAGAGGGTGCATGTGAGACAGCTTAAACATACTTGGCATCAATATAACAGTTAAAAACATTTAAATTATTGAAGTAAGAGGAAAGAAAGGAAAGCATAGAGGAAGAAACAGCTGATGGGATAATATAGGTAATAGGGGCCTCGTAAAACAAAAGAGAGTTGCTTACAGAGAGAGAGAGAGAGAGAGAGAGAGAGAGAGAGAGAGAGAGAGAGAGAGAGAGAGAGAGAGAGAGAGAGAGAGAGAGAGAGAGGAATAACTTGTGTTCAAGTTTTTAGACAATTATCCTTATATACAATATATATCTAAACTTATTTGGTTGACCGTTAATATTCAAAATATTTAATTTAAGTTAGTTCAGAGTAATGAATACTATTTTAGGTTTTAAGAGTTAATAGGTATCTGTATTAATATTAAAGTATACTATCAAATGTAATTTCGCATTTCATTTCGATAATAAAGAAGCTAAAAGAAAAGCCAACAGCAATTATTTCGAAACTATCTTTAAATCCAGAAATAATCCTCCATACAATACACTCCAGGAGGATTTTGAAACTGAAATGCTCAATATACTTAAGAAAATTAAATTCAGGAAAAAACCGATATATAGGTCACCAATACCTTAGAACTTTAAAAGAAAATATCTCGGATATAAAAAAAGTTAATAAAATATTGGTAAAATCTGACAAAACAAATAATTTATATGGGATAAATAAAAAATAATATAATGATTTGATTTTAAAAGAACTAAGGAACAATTATAAAGAAGCCCCGGCCGAAGATCTTACAGATATCAATAATGATGCATATAAATTAATTGCAAATTTAGGAATTGAAGGTAGAACCGAGCCTTTTATACGTAGACAGACGAGGATTAATTCTAAAGATCACACAAGAAACTTTGAGGAAGACCTGCCAGTTAGACTGATTGCTCCATCTAAATCGGATATTAGACTAATCAGTAAGAATATTATTGATAGAATTTTACCTATTTTGAAATTAAGGTCTAAATTGAGATTGTGGAAGGACACGAATGAATTGATTGATTGGTATAACAATATAGATGATAAGAAAAACCATAAATTCATCCAGATGGACATCACAAACTATTAAACTTCCATTACGCCTAACCTACTAAATAATGCTTTATCCTACGCTTACAAACATAAAGATCTAACTACGGAGGAAATCGATATCATATTAACTGCTAGTAGAACTCTAATTAATTTCAACAATGAGTATTGGACCCGCTCAGAGAGAAATAGAAACGTCGATATTACCATGGGATCATCTGACTCAGCGCAAGTCACGGATCTTCTGGAGATTTTCATCTTAAATATGATAAATAGAAAACTGCCTGAGATTACAGATGGTTTATATAGGTTCGATATTTTATTTACGGTTGTTAAACACAGCAATACAGAACTAAATATGGTAAAGAAAAATATAATTGAATTCTTTAAAAATAACGACCTTAAATTAGAGGTAGAAAGTGGTACCAAAATAGTTAATTTCCTTGATGTTACTCTTAACTTAAACTTTATTACCCGTTCCATAAGCCCAATGAAAACATAAATTACGTTAGTTATTACTCTAATCACCCTAAATCTGTGAAAAATGCAATTGTCAATAGTGTACAGAAACGCATAACTAGAATATATGTCAATAAATCAATATTTGATGAAAAAGCAGGATATTACAATGATGCGCTAAGAAAGGCAGGTTATAAAAATAATATAGAATATATAGACAATAATAATTCGAATCTTAATCCTGATAAAAATAATAATAATATGACAGGAATGTATAAACGAAATTCTAAAAATTATAATTCACACACTTGTACTGTGAACAGATCGGGGAAAAGAACCAGAACTAAATCACTTATATGGTTCCCCACTCCTGCTTCTGTAGAAGTAAGAACACTACTAGCTAATTTATTCTTTAAGGCTTTAGATAATTCCTTCCCTAGTCAACATATATAATAGATACACAATTAAGCCTTCTTATTCTACAACTAGGAATATGGCCCAAAACATCGCTAAACTAAATAGTAGAATTCTAAACCAAAATTAGCATAATGGTGTTAATAATATTGTTAATATAAATAATAATAAATCGAAATGTAATTGTAGAAATAAACCAGATTGCCCTCTGCAAAATAATTGTCTGGATAGAAATTTGGTGTATAAATGCACCGTAAAAACAAATAACAACACATACAACTACATAGGGGCAACTTCCTCGACATTTAAATCGAGATTTACGAATCATAAATGCTCGCTTTCGAATTTTAATAGGAAGTCTTCGACTTCTTTATCACAACTTATATGGTCATTAAAAGACAACAATTTAAAATACTCGATTTTTTGGACGAAACTTTGTAATAGTAGAATCTACTCGAACTCGTCTATATCAACTAACTGCAACCTCTGCACAAAGGAGACCCTATTAATAATTACTAATTATGAAAACTTAATTAACAAAACAAGTTGCTTCATAAAGCTTTGTCTTCATTCCAAGCCTTGCAAAAAGTAAGGAAAACACACTAAAGAAACAGGTTTTAATTGTTGACGTCTCTTATCAACTGTTGGACCTAAAACGTTATAACAGTTTATAAAACTTTAATAATACTTTATTTTCTAATCATTTACCATAGAATTACTGTTAGAATGAAGGATCCTGTTTACGTATATAAACATATGATTTGTTAACTTGTTCTCTTGATAAATATGCACACCTTTGGATTATTTTAGATATAAATAATTTAGATTTTTATATATTTGTCTCTGTTTTAAATATATAATTTGATAAAGTATATTTTAATATACCTATTGCAGGGGTACTGAGTTAACTTCAAGAGTACGTCCTCATCAGATACAATAAGATGATGTATGACATACCTTGACATAGTAGATGGTTAAGATTCAGTCATGGTAGTGAGTAATATATGACACAACTCAATATGTTTATTCCTTAATATTGAGAACATGAGACAAATATATAATACATGCTAAAATACCCCCACTCCTTACAGACACATTCCTACTGACCATCCCGCTACCACGAATTACTCTGCTACACACACACACACACACACACACACACACACACACACACACACACACGCGCGTGCACACACACACACACACACACACACACACACACACACACATACACACACACACACACACACTTATCTTAATAGCCCTTTGAACTGTCAACATGCAGCTGTCCGCACACACATCCCTGCTAACCAGTATCACAACATCGAACACTTTACTACTACTACTATACACACACACACACACACACACATATTTGTGTGAAAGAGTCATTTATCAGTCTTGGCGCAAAATCAATTTTTTACATTCACATGACCTCTACCGACCAATCAAAATTGTTTTGACCACAAGAATTTTTGCAACACCAAGTAGCGCTGGAGCCACTTTTTTAACATAAAAACAGGTAGAATTCCCAAAACTAATCAATTCAGAGCTAACAACACGGACGCTCTATCTCAAAATTATTTTTGAAAAGCATTTAGAAATGCGCAACCGGTAAAAATGTAAAACCACAACTGAATACTAACCAATACAATCAGTAATACTCTTTTATTCCTAATTAAACTATTTTTCAACTGTGAACAATTTGTCAGCATTTTCTATTCCGTTTACCAATATATATATATATATATATATATATATATATATATATCCATAGTAATAATAATAATTTGGGAGACTAAAATCCAAAGAGTGCTCGATAAGGATAAATATATATCAAATATATAAGGACCGTAGAGCAAATATTTATTAAAATAACAGATTAAAGTTTAAGCAAAGAATCGTTGCTTTCAGCCTTAAATAAGTAAGCATTCTAACCATCCTGCCAGTATAATCTAGAACCTGGTAAGAAACGTTTCTTTGAGACTTTCCCGTCTTTCTACAAACGACCCTATTTTCATCGACCATTCAACATATTACAATGAAGCTCTTACTCGGAGTGGATTTGTCGATAAGGTAGCATATACAGAGTATGAGAATAGACCTAGGAAAAAAAAAAATCCCGGAGCATTATATGGTATAAACCACCATGCAATATGGAAGTGGCCGCACCATTAGCTAAGATCTTTGTCTCTCTTATTATGAAGTATTTCCCCTCAGCACATAAATATAGTAAAATTGTTAATAGAAATACCATTAAAATGTCTTACTCTACGACACCTATCCTTGCACATAACATCACAGCTTCAAATTTAGCTAAATTAACTAGCCGTAGGAGCACATGCATCCCTGTAGCTAGTACTAACTCTAATTGTAGGAATCGGGTTAACTGTCCTCTATCCAGGAAATGCCTCTCTATCCAGGGAAGGCCTACATAGATTCAAGCAGCGTCTTTACATGCATACCCATTCTTTTCTGAACCCTTTAAGAAGGAATATTACGTCATTTTCAGCTTATATCTCGAGTCTAAAAGACAACCACACCCAATATAAATTACACTGGGAGATCCTATCTAGGGCTAGATCGTAAAACGGAAATAAAAGACAAGGTGACATCTGCGCCGCTGAAACCCTGGAAATACTCTACGCCAAAGACCACATCTTAAACAAAAATCTGAGGCGGTTTCGGCTTTCAAACATAAATTGCACAACACTGTTTTCTGTATTACAGTCCCACATTATAGCCTAACGGATAGTACGAACTATACGTGGATAATTTACGTCATGCTGTGGTAGCTAAGTATATGTTAGGTTTATACCATTACTTATTTGTATAGGTAAGTATATATTACCTGTATGTTTTGTGAAGGTACGTATAATGTCTTGTACGTATATGTGCTTGTATTTGCATACCCATGGCGGGTGTTTTCGCGTATGCATGTGTAAGTACGTATATGGATGTGTGCATGTATATATTTAATGTTTTGTTGATTTCAATAATTTCTGTAATTTATTTACATTATTCTTAATTCTGAAGCCGAGAATCATTCGGTTTCCTAAATATAATTTTAGTTACGACTTCAGTTATACCATAAACGTAGTTTTGTCTTTGCGTGTACTTGTTCTTATCATAAAGACGTATTATCTTTGGTGTTTTTTTCGTTATTTGCCAGGGAACGTTCCCACGAACGATAGTATCGTCTTCCTGTTTTCCTTCCGTTGCGATGTTTTTCGAAATATTTTCTTCTGCGTTTACGTATTGATTTTTTAGATTCAGAAGTTCTCGTTAAGAGTGAAAGTAGCGATTCTTTGCTTAAACCTTAATCTGTTATTTTAATTAGTATATATATATATATATATATATATATATTTATATATATATATATATATATATATATATATATATATATATATATATATATATATATATATATATATATATATATATATATATATATTGTTTCTACATTTGGCACAAGGCCAGCAATTACCCGGTACACTACTGGCACTTTATTTTATCGACCCCGTAAGAATGAAAGCCAAAGTTAACCTCGACGTTATATATATATATATATATATATATATATATATATATATATATATATACGTTACGTTATTCCGGGTTGAATCGGAGGGAACCACAGTAAGTAAGGTACTCAATACACAGCAGAGTATAAAAGTTTTAATATAGATGAGATTCTGCAGGACTAGAACTGTTTCATTCTTTAGAAATCATCAGGAATCTCATATATATATATATATATATATATATATATATATATATATATATATATATATATATATATTTATATATATAATGTATGTATTAAGTCACACACATTTATATAAATATGTTTATATAGATGATGTTATAATAGTAAAACCTACCGTAACAAACAATAATATATAGCATGCGTACCTTTCATGTTAAGCTGAAATGTCCGACTGCAATTGCTATAACATTATACTCTAAGAATAAATTAATCTCATCTCAAATTAGTAATAGATAAGTACATGAACTATCGAGCCAAATCTCAACAATTTCACTTCAATATCTTATTAAATTACTCATCTTAATCAAGTTAACATCAAAGTATTAATCACGAGTGTGCAAATAGACAGATGTGTATAACTGCAGAGAAACAGTACGCTGGACACTTAACGGAAACACTTATGAACGATCACTCGTAATTGATATAACAATTAATATACATTTGTATACATGTCCATGTAGGAATAGAGAAATAGGAAAGGGGAATTCAAAATTCATTAATCTTTACTGGTTGGTCCAAATTAGCTGAACACAACCGAAAAATGTTGCAACTAACTTGCCGTAAACAATATCATGTGATATTCGCTTCAACAACAATACGATTTTCTGAAATCCTTTTGAGAGGCGAAAGAAAATGGCAGGCTGAGAACCAAGGGCACCTAATATCTTGTTGAAAAGTTGCACAACATAAAATAATGGATGTAGCGTAACATTTTCTTTATGAGCATCCGATATAAAATGTCTTCCGTAATATTATTATCCTTCTTATTCTTTTTTTCGCTTTTGTTTTATCATTGTGCTATGACCGAGAGTCTTTTACAATTATTTATACTGGCTTAATGATATATATATATATATATATCATTAGTGTGGAAGGAATTGTTCAGCCCCAGAAAGCAGTTTTGTTCTAGGAGGGGGAAATCTTATTTTCCAACCGGCACTACTTTTCCAAAATACTCTATCTTTGGAAATCATTAGGTGTAATTATTAAACGGATTGCCTAGTGTAATCACAGGCTGATCCCAAACGTATTTAATGTGTATTTACAAGAGGAATTAATCAAGGAAAGTACACGAGGGTAAAGCGTGGTCTTGACAACCCGTTTGGTTACCATGTACTGGGAAACGCACTCCCAAACATGTTTTTCGGCAACAGTGTAATAGGCATCGGTGAATGAAATAGGAATGGATGTCGACATTTTTCTAGACGACGTACTTAGAGCGTTTATTCTGCCCAGTGAAAAAATAGCGATCTTGGAATATTTTATCATAGTTCGCCCCCACATACCACATTTTCTCTCTCCAGCTCACAATCAATGTTTATCTTCTAAGAATTGTTTTACTTGATTCTTAGCCTTCCCGAGACCTTTACAAACGACAAATGACCGAAAGTTATGTATAGTTTCTATTCATTCACAATGTAATATATTAGGAGTTAGTTGTTTTGTTGTTGCATTGTTAAATATTTTACTCGTGTTTGACTCATGATATAGAGAATAAAGACTGTACATATATCATTACAAAGAATCGAAAATAACTGCCTAAAATCTGACAAGGTTAACAAAAGATAGTGTTATGCCACGAGTAGAATATTCTATTTTCGTATATGACAGGAGAAACTCCGAAATGATATCATAAGACAGGAGGCACTTTTTATTATCTTTGATGTTTTAAAATTTCTATAATATTGAACACTTCGATGATTATAGAAAAACATTACAAAACAAATATTGTTCGATGTAGCTATTAAAGTTAGATAGAAACTATATCAGAGCACTATGATAGCTTTGTATTATAGTAAAATATAAATTAATGTAATTGGCAATGAATATACGTTGTTCTAACATAAATCGAACCATTTTTATTGCCAGGAATATAATCAATACTTCTCTGTAATTCTACTTCATGAAACGCATAAAAGAAATAAATATCCGTACATATATGCAGACTATAATATTAATAATAATTTACGGATATATAGCAGAACAATATAGGGACACTTTAAAATCCTTTATAATGCCTGAAGTAAAATAAGATATTCTCTCCCCAAGTAAAAATTATGGAGTTAGAAAAACATATATGTTGCATATATATATATATATATATATATATATATATATATATATATATATATATATATATATATATATATATGACAAGTAATTATGTTTTGAAACAGTGGGCAGGTTTGAAATTTGAAAATACGGACGTTTATGGAGTTTGCAAATAAATTTTCGCTCCGAGACACATAATTGTTTATGGAAAAACATGAAGGGGCCCATGCATAGCCGTTTTCCCATATGAATCCACTGATGTTTTCTAAACGAAAAAGACAATCCAATACTTATTGATATTAGTAACGTCACAACTCATTGAGGAACGTGAAATATCATGCTTTGCGCAACAAAAATTCACGCCGCTCCATCCGCAAATCGAACTCACAACATCACGATTGTGTGTTTGTTTGTGTGCATGTATGTCTGTGCTTGTGTATGGGTTGGTATGAATAACTCTATGGAAAGTATGTAATACCCATTTATATGGCTTATCCACAAGAGCACAGTGAATAATACATTTGATATTAAATAACCTTAGAAATCAGAACGGATATTTACTTGTAATTTCTTCGTCAAACCAATATTTTCCTGTGTTGAGAGAATTATGTCCTAAATCGGAAAATTGGCAACTCTCAAGAAATTTGGTGTAAATGAAGAAAACTGGAATGTAATGTATAACATTAGTCTGGGGTTGTTGATCATCATAACGGCAACATTCACGATAATTTGTTAGCTGAGAAAATAAAATGATATATTATTGGCGAAGTTTCTTTCGCTAAGTTATTGAAATGACTATTACACACAGGATTATTATCTCATAATTCATCCTATGTTTAGACCCATCATTCGTAACGTTAAGTTTAGGAGAGAATGTTCTTACTGGAGCCTACTGCAAAAATATAAGTGAAAAATATAAGTGAAAAATATAAGTGAAAAACGAAGAAATAGCCCACTGAGATATTTATGAACAAGTTCAGCAATGTCTGAACTTCTACAATAAAATGTAACAATTACTATAATATTTGAAAACATATATAAATAAATGGATGAAGTAAATATAATCAATTTTAAAGTCCTATAAATATTTCTGCTAATCTGTGTTTTGTTTAGAAAACAGAAAATAAATAATATTTTATTCATTTGTTTTAAAGGATGAATTGAGTTCATATGAACTTAGGTGAAATTTGAGAACGTGAAGGTCGAAAACTGTTATATACTCAGGGATATAAATGACAGATCTATTTTCAAATTTAGAATCATATAATAGATATTGTAGATAACAAAATCTGTGTTTACTTCTCCAAATGGAAATTATTTCCAAATAGTATTACTCAAGCGTCATTTGATGGTGAGAAGTGAAGCAACATATCAAAACAATAGATGTAGGAAAAGAAGGCTCTAATTTGTCTTTCTCGGAATCCTACACACAATTTGGGACATTTCTTTATAACATTCGGAGGGTGTTTGGTGTTTATTAGCCCGGTTTCTGTAGCAACAGCGATTACAATGTATCCTCTGAATTGGACGCAAGGGCATGTTTGTTTTAACACCACCACATATACATCATTCCTATTATTTTCGTTCACATAAAATCACTATGATTATAACCGTGTATCATTTAAAACATTCTATTTATTTATATAAGTTACCATCATACATACAATGTTGTCCAATACACATTTGTTTCAAATGCTTGATTAGCATGTCCATGTACCGATAACATCTTATATTATATTTATAAGATTTGCCCAATATATTATTATATTTCTGTCTGCCATTCGTTATATTTAAGTCTACAATACTAATTTTAGTTTTGATTTCTAATTGCGGTAGTCATGCTCCAATGTCTGTTTTAGGAAAATGTAAATTCATAATATCCGCTTTAGTATTGTATATCCAAAATACTGTAATTCATGAATGTTACTATCCGTCTAGTGACATTAATAGTTTCATCTTATATCTCATCACATTACACTTTATTTCTAGAACTTCTCTCACTTTATTATTAGTTATATTTGTTCTTATCTATGCTTTATTACATGAAATTTTAATTCTGAAAACGAGATATAGGCATATGTATAAACAGAATCACACACACAAAACATATACATGCATTGCATCATATGCAAACACACACACACACCCACACACGCGCGCACACACACATAGATACAGAGGCACAAACACTCTCTCACACACATACATATATATACATTGGTGATAGTATTTAGTTTAGGCTATGTATTACTGTATATTGCACTAATACCAGACCACTAATGCTGTCACATACAAAGTTTGATTAAACATGAGTTCTTGGCATGGTATCTGTACATTGCATGTTTGTAAACAGCTGAGTCTGTACATTATTTTCGAAAGAACTAATTTAACCTAAAAGATATACATTATCGGACAGACAGGTGTTTCGTAGATCATCGGCAATATGATTGTTTGATATTATAGTCGTTGTTTCAATTGTGAAGGCGCATGGCTTAGTGGTTAGAGCATTGAACTTGCAATCGAAAGGCTGTGAGTTCAATTCTCGGACCTGGTGATGTGTTGTTTCTTTGAGCAAAACATTTTATTTCACGTTGCTCCAGTTTACTCAGCTGTAGAAATGAGATGATAGGATTTGGGTCCCTATCATTAAGTCACCCAAGACAACTCCAACGAGATATTCCTCGGATGAGGCCAGCTAAACCTGCTTATGTTTAAGCTGTTAGAGGAGGAATATGGATCTGATTTTCAGATCTGTAATCTGAATCAAATATTTCCCTTCTAAAAGATTCAATTTATCTACCGTTATTCCCCCCAGACAGGCAACATTGGATTACATTTGTTATTAAGAGACCCACACATTTCACTCAATATGCAAACTTAATACGGAATGTTGTTTTACTGTAGACAACTCGATCTACTTTTGTCAATACCAAAGGTTACTATTATTAACAGCACAGGAATTTAATAAAATATTCGCTAACCCTAATCCATACAGATTTGTAATAATATCATACAAACGTTTTGATTTTAAAACGAAAAAAAATAAATGTTGCATAATACTTTGACGTTTGAATAAGTTTCATCAAGATTATATCGATATTGATAGTGATCGATTCGAATATCTGTCGAATGCAACATTTATTAAAATCATAGAAATATGATCCTATCCCCAGTTTAATGATTGTACCGAGGAAGAATTTATACGAGTTTATTGCGGTATATTGTAAAGATGGGAGTTGTACGACTTAACCAACTGCCTCATACTGTAGTCACACGTGAAGTAGGATTCTTGGAGATAATAGGATAGTGATTACTATACTAAAGTGAAGAGACAAGTAATGGATTCATTAATTAGATACTGGTGACTCGGTATAACCTAGAAATATTTCTTTAACTTGTTCAATAATATATTTAACTATTATCATACTTTGCTGTGTGGAAGTATAAAGGGCGGCGTCATGAATTGAAGATTGAACTGAAGTAAGAACCAGGTTCAGAGGACAGATATATCGATTATTTAGAATTACCTTACGTTGAAGAAATTGTAATTTAGCTACAGTCATGATGTTTCCACAAAGTATGTAAGATTTCTTGATAAATATACATCATTATAAGAATAAATTCTTCTTCCATACCTTTCAACGATTACTATACGATCTTACTGAATAATTTATTTTATTTACCTTTTATAGTGGATAATATTTCACTTGTTCAAGATGAAGGCACCAAGTTGTATTATCATGAAACGACGTCTTACTATTTAAATTATATATCTACTATTTTCGATGAGACTCAATGAAGGTTTAGGCTTCTCACTTCAAACCATCTGGATAATATCTTTTGGATAATTTTGTTTGTATTAGAAAAGGTGGCCATTAATGGGGAGCCAATATCTATGACATATAGTGATTAGTTTTGCAGTAACTTTAAATGAAATCAAGAGCTTTCTGAAATAATCATGTATGTTGAAGCAGCATCGCACAAAACAACAATAACTTAACGATAATAGATCCAACATTGTTATTTACATTTATTCTCTAAAAGATTATTAATGCTGGTTGTGCTAGATATTGTCGTTTCTTTAATTATACGGAACCAAGTGAAATCACCCGAAAATGTACTACATGTTATTTTCAATTGTTGCCGATTTTATAACACAACAGTTGCATCTTAATGTTTGGATCGTGTGTTATTTAAATGAATACGTAATTTAAATAAACAAGGAAAGAGAACAGTACCAAATCACATCTGTATAATGCCCGACCATTGGCTGGATTCCAATGTCAATATCAATTCGAAAATCTGTATCACCAAATCATTAACTATGAACTAATGTTAAACATACATTGTGTTAGATAGTGATCCTAAAATCAATCAATTTGCAAAACGTATTTTCGTTTCCTTTTATTATATATATATATATATATATATATATATATATATATATATATATATATATATATATTTGTAATGCGACAGTTATTTCTTCCTGTTAATGCAGCAGCGTACACAAATATGTCTCAATCAGTGATGCCATTAGGTACTCTCGTAATTTTAACATCTAATGCGGCATAATATATATATAGATAGATTGCTTCTGTTAGCATCAGGTTTCCATTTCAAGAATTTTGTAATTTTCGGTGATGCTTTTTGTCTTATAATACAGAGCGTAATCTCATCTGATCTGCCTAATCTCTGTCGGAGTAATTTTAACCATACACACATACATTCATATATATATATATATATATATATATATATATATATACACACACATATATATATATATATATATATATATATATATATATATATATATATATATATATATATATATATATATATATGGTTGTGTGTAAATGCGTGTATGTTTGTGTGAGCATGCCTGTGTGGGTGTATGTATGAATATGTGTATGCATATGTATATGTATGTATGTAGGTATTGATCTAAATATGTATGCATGTTTATTTTTCGTTGCAACACATTCATAGCTGTTATCAAGCGAACGTAATTATTTTCGTCTGTAAAACTTATTTTCTTCTAGCCATTTGTTTATTTATACGTGCTGACTTTTTTTCTGGCAGATTTTCACTTGTCTTTATAAAAATATCTTTGTAGATATCGTTAATGTATTTAATGTTTGAAATACTAAGCTCAATATAGCACCACTATAAACGCGAAGACGCAAAAGCGCGCATGAACATATAAAT
>OZ024749.1:46923202-46953202 GCA_964016885.1 Eledone cirrhosa
TTATTTAATGATTTCGGTAGGTCATGGTGTATTTCATGATTTCATTTATTGGCATAATAGACCACATGAAACCCGAAAATACATCAAATATATGACTCAATAATTATTCTTATTGTATGTATATTACATATACATACATACACGTACACGCTCCATATACACATATGTGTCTTCGGCTGTACGTCTATATGTATATATAGGTATATCCATAATATATATATATATATATATATATATATATATATAAAGTTGCATTTTCGATTTCATCTTTTTTTCTTTATATATATATATATATATATATATACAAAATTAATATAAATTAAATCAATTTAATCTAAATCAAAATTTAGGGTGTCATGCCAGAAAGACATGCGCCATATCACCCGGAAATGTTGGATATAGATATATAAATACGGCTCCTTAATTGTAGAGCTAACTCTGTTGAAAGGACTCGACTGCTGTTTCTAGTTGTCGATGACCCTATTCACGCCACTGGGACGAAGCTACTATGATGTGTGTATTTCTAGTAAATACTACACGTGGTGATGTCCAGTCGCAGATTTGAACTTGTTGTGTAAACACGGATCGCTGGAAAGTTCTTCCTTGTTGAAAATCCCCATCTCCACTTCCGTGGTTTACCATCCGATTAATTGGTGAAATATATTTCTTTAATGGAATAAATACAGGGAAGATTAATTATATTATAAGGTATCTATTTTTGAAGTTCTAGTCAACTTTATTTAGTTACCCACCTAGCTATGTGTGGTTACACACTTGTAAACATTATCTCCTGTGATTATTCATGTTTATATATATGTTAATCAATTTCTAGTTATTATATATATATATATGAATTTATGTATTGTATATTTGGCAATATACCATTATGTTTAATTAAAACACATGTTGAAGACTTTACTCCCCTCCTCTGCCGAACATTATAGAGGCTGGATTCTTATAGAATCCAGTAATAATCAGGAAATGATTATACAGAGCGATTGCCGATCCAGCAAATATTTAAAATTAGGATCGGTGCTCTGAAATAGCGTTGTATACATACATGTATGTATAGTATATTTGGCAATATACCGTATGTTTAATTTTAAATATTTTGAAGACCTTGCGTTATCAAAGTAATGTCTATGTCACTTACATTTTTCGGCAAAGGAAGGGAGAGAAGCTGACATCTACGGTTTCACACTGTTGGTGATCCTCAGAGCAACGTACTCCCCGCTTTCTCTGCCTTCCTCTGCCGAAAAAAGAAGTAAGTGACATAGTCACTACTTTAAAAATGCTAGCGCAATGTTTTCAAAGTGTTTTTAATTAAACATACGGTATATTGCCAAATATACTATACATATATTTCATGATTAAAATAATTAGTTCTAATTTAGAAACCACACACAAGGAATATTATTTAGACCACATGGCTAACGAAACGTACGTACTTGGTATGGCACCGCTGTAGAAACTATCCTTATGTATGTATATATATATACATACATACGGATAGTTACTACAACGGTGCCATACCAAGTATGTACGTTTCGTTATCCATGAGGTCTAAATAATATTCTTGTGTGTGGTTTCTAAATTAGAACTAATTATTTTTTATTTTTGAATCTGATAGACTTCTTGCTTTAAATCTCCTCGAATACGGAAGTTTAATATTGTTTAATTGGAATCAAAACTAAATATACTGTCATCGTTATGATCTCATGATCTATTATCCTGCTTCGATACACAAGTGGACTTCAAGAATTATTTTCTGAAATAGTTAGGAAATAATTTAATGAATTTTTAATGAAATATTTGATGACATTTTTTGATGAAATTTCGTTAAAGTGTTTGTGAATGTTTAGGAGAAGTTTCAATTAAAGTTTGCCAGAACTTTTTATGTAATATTTGAGAGAATATTTTGCGAAAAATTTATGAAATTTATATTGCATCTTTTGGGAAAAAAAAATTGTGAAATATTGCGGATGATTTTTAATGAATTCTGAATAATATGCTTTAGGTAAATTCAGTGTTCGTGTATGTATATATATATATATATATATATATATATATATATATATATATTTATATGCTTGTGTGTACATTTCTTTTGTGCGTGTGGGTGTATTTTATGTTAATATATGTTAGCGAAAGTTATAAACGCCGTTTATAACCATGTGCTCTTTAAACAAAAGTCACTGCGACATTTGTTCTGTAAAATTAAAATATTCCCTCATATTGTTTGCCGGACCCGGAAATGGGTCTGCATCAATGATTATTGCAATTTGTCATGCTCTCACAGATTGATTCTGTTGATGTGTATGATAATTATATCATGTCGTTCAGGCAGGGATGTCAATCGTATAGACATTTGTATGGAGTGTGAGGCTCTTGATGGACATAATGTGAATGACGAAGTGTTTGTGTGTGTGCGTGTGTGTATGTCTGTGTCTATGTATGTAATATCTCATTGAGGCTTTCATTGCAAACACACACATGGATATGAACAACAATATGCACACTCAGACTTCGGACACCAACGACATAAACATAACATTACAATTCTGAGACCCAGACACACCTGGAATACTAAGGCAATCCGCACCTCACATCAAACTATTTATTCAACCATCACAGTCATATATGATAATCACTTTACTTATCTTAATTTTCTTCTACCAAGGTTCTCTTTCTATATCCTTTAAACTTTCTGGGAAGTACTAACATTACATCAGTTCATATATACATATCACACTTACACACTTACACACCGATATGTACACACACACACAACACACACACACACACACATATATATATATATATATATATATATATATGAATACAATTACTCCTTCATCAGTGATCTTCCAACCTTCATTGATATTTCTTCGTTTTAAAGATCATATACCTCTGGTTGGTGCGACCAATGACTAAAGAAAATTATTGGGACTCGTAAAATAGGGTGAAACGAGTGAGACATGTAAACAAACATAGATGGTAATGCAACGGAAAGAGAGGAAGATAATAAACAAGTCCGTGATATATATGACCTTAAGATCTGTGAAATTATAGACGAGAGATAAAGACCATCCGACATGGTACAAAAAAGGGGATTTATTTGCAAATAGATCCCCTTTTTTGTATTGTTGACCATGTTATTCTCCACATTTTCAATTTTATTACTTCAAGATAAAACTTACATAGGAATACAAGTGAAATCATTAACTCGTCATCTACGTACCTCTTGTTGAGTCAAGCAACGCCGTACAGTAAAACTATCCATAATAATAATTATTCACAACCTCTAATTGGATTACCTATAACGATATTATGTTATACTTTATATATATATATATATCAAAATAACAGCATATTCTTCCATTTCCCGTCATAAAATGTTAATAATTCAGAAGCTAAACTTAGTATGGATCATGGATCATGTTTTTTTTACTTTTGACTGGATGCTCGTTATTGCCAAACAGCATATAAAATGTTTCCATATAAAATGTTAAATAAACATAATATTTAAGCTTCGGTATTCGTTAACCATAAAATTTAATACTAATCCGCAATAGGCATGCATAAGTGTTTAACAATAAATGGTTTGTTAAATACCTCTATTTTGTTGGAGGTATATAATAAATTCCATGAAGCGGCAATCGAAATCAGTTTTTGGAAGATTAATAAACATCTAAGGAACAATTCTGCTTTTCGATTATTTCCTACGCAAAATATTTGTGCTCGACCACACGTAACCACCAAATGTATGCACAAACCTGTAAATCTGTATAGTAATAATACAAATAACATCGTTATTAATAATTATGATGATGACGATGATGATAACAAGAACAACAATAATAATAATGATATTGTGATTATTATTATTATTAAATTAAACGTTATTATTATTATTGGCAGAATCGGTAGGGCGTCGGAAAACATGCTTCGCTGCACAGAGTTACTGCCCTATACGGTCTCAAGTTCAAATCCCATCGATGTTAGCTTTGCCTTTCATCCTTACGGAGTCGTTAAAATAGCGTACCAGTAATGTACTGGCGTCGATTTAATAGACTTCCCACTCCCCACAATTGGTAGCCATGTGCCTATATAAGAAACAATGATTATATTGGGAGCTACGATAAATGTCTAAAAGCATTGGAAATATGGGTTAACCCTTTCAGATTAAATTAGTCCTCCTTTCTGGACACACATAAATTAAAATCTCTCTCTATATTTGACGTTTCGTTTGTAATATATGTTTGAAAGAATTCATTAATGGCAGGATATATATATATATAAGTGCTCGATAAATCTTTGTGTTTGATGTTTAAAGTTTCAGTATATTTTCGTTTTCTGTAACACATATGTCTCCTTAACGTTATTATTTGACATGAGTTAGTCTTCCAAAGCGAAAACTTTAATCAGAAGCGCATACTTTATTTATATAATTAAGTGTTAACAGTTATGAAATAAACTGACTAATGTCAATTAAATCTTTCCATGCATACTAGAAATACCCTGCCACTACAACCACCATAATACTATTGTTTACGCGCTTAAAGTGCATGCATTACATGTAACACCTTGCCACACACTAATCGTATGAAAATGTGACACACTTGCATGATCCACGTGTAACTACCGCATACACTACCTACTAGATCTGACTATCAAAATAACCTCCTGCATTATCTGTGTTATCTGCCGAATGTATTTTGATTTTGATTTTGATTTTGATTTTAATTTTGACTTTGAGTTTGATCTTCAATTTGAATTGCTGTACATGTACAACAATAGTATAGTGTAATATATGTCACTCCACTGTACATCTATATATATATATATATATATCCGTATGTCTCTTGCGTCGGAAAGGAGGTCAATTATAAGTGCAAACAGTGAAAAATGCTCCGAAGACTCCAAGCCTAGGTTTGGATGAAATAATTGTAAGTGAATAAATGCTTTGAATATAGCGTTGATTCTTGTGAATTCTCTCTCTCTCTCTCTCTCTCTCTCTCTCTCTCTCTCTATATATATATATATATATATATATATATATATATATATATATATATATATATATATATATATATAAAGTAAAACATATGGGGAATGGCACGAGATGAGTATAATATTCGTATTTACAAATCCCAGAATGTTAAAGCTTTGATGATTTTATTAATTTAAAGATAGCATAGATTTAGCATTTAAACAAATAGCGCACGTAACAGTTTTTCATATATTCAGACACGAATTTGGTCTTTTGATAAATATTGAAAACAGAAAATGTCGTAGATATACAGTACTAAATAGTAACTTTCGAAGTGTAAAAAAGGAAGTGATTTAATATGTAGAGAACTGTGTTTATAAATAGTTTATATAATGAATTCTTAATTTCTACATGTGGTTATATTTCGAAGGAATGCAAATATATGTTGAAAATTGTTGTCTAGAGAGAAATGCATTGAGAGGATTGAGATAGATAGATAAATAGAGAGAGATATATAAAGAGAGAGTGAGATACAGTTAAAAATGCAGGAATGGGGCGTGTTGTCATCATTGTAACTAATGAATGTCGAGGAAAAACACGGAAATATTAAGAGTAACATGTCAGGAAAATGTTAATATGTATATATAACATGTTAATATGTATATATATATAACATGTGAGGAAAATGTTAATATGTATATATGACAAAAACAGAAGCCTATCCAGCTGCATAATAGGCAGCATGGATGTGGTGTCACTGTACCCATCCATTAACATTGATTTGGTTGTGAAAAGATGTGTGGAGATGATCATTGAGAGTGAGGTGGAGTTCTGCGACGTCGACACAGACGAACTGGGCCTCCTACTTAGACTTACCTACGACACTGACTACCTAGACAGCCATGACCTTAGATGTTTCTGCCCCAGTAGACCTATAAGAGGTAGACCCCCCACCATAACCTCAATGGCAAAAATGACTCCCATGGGAAGGTGGATTGGGTGGACCAAAGTTATACGGACCCCCCAAAACAATGATCAGGTAAGAAAAATGGTCGCACATGCAATAGGGGCTAGTATTAAAACTACCCTAAAGGGCCACATATTTAAGTTCAATGAGAGAATCTACACCCAAAATGAGGGAGCAGCCATCGGCGTCAGCATAGCTGGTGATGTTGCCAACCTTTTCATTGTATGGTGGGAAAGGAGACTTAAAAATCTCCTTAATGAGCTCCATAGACCACATCATGTACTCTCGTTATGTAGACGATATCAATATAGTTATAAGAACACCCCCACTAGAGAGCACTAACAAGTTTGATTTAGAACGTAGCACAATGGAAAGCATCCAGCAGATAGCCAATTCCATACACCAGAGTATAACTGTAACTACCGACTTCCCTTCCAAACACCCTAACAATAGACTACCTGTATTAGACGCAAAACTCTAGATAACACTATAGACGAGATAGACCAAATTCTCCACTCACACTATGCTAAACCCATGTCCTCCAAATACCTGATACTCAAAAACTCAGCAATGTCCAGTAGTGCTAAGTTTAATATTCTGATCGCAGATTTGGTACGAGTGATGAAGAATGTGTCCAGCATGTGCGACCCAACAGAAATGGAAAGACACATCCAACACTTCATCAACCGCATGCAGTTATCTGGCTACAACCAAAGAGACAGAGTCAGAGTATACGAAGGAGCCATGGAAAAGTATAAGACCCTCATAGAACTGGACATGAAAGGAATTTGCCCATTATACAGGAGCAAATCATGGGATAGCTTAGATAGGGCTAGACATAAGATAGGGAAGGCCACATCATGGTACGACAACCAGAGATATCAGAGTGTCATGTTTGTGGACGCCACCCCTGGAGGGAAATTATCTTCCCAGAGTAGAAAGGCCCTGAAAAAGACCCACTTAAAAATAAAGGTGGTAGAAAAGCCAGGAACCACCATAAAATCCCTGATCAGCAAAACCTACCCATTTAAGAAAACCCACTGTACCAATAGGAAATGTATCATATGTAAGGTGAACCCCCGGATAAACTGTAAAACTAGAAACGTAGTCTATAGCATAAGATGTACAGAGGGTACTGGCAGAAACATGACAACAACATACATAGGCGAAATAGCTCGTAGCATAGGTGAAAGGATAGACCAACACTGGGGGGAACTAAAAGGACGAAAAAACGGGTCAGTACTATACGAACATGCTAGACAACATGACGGTAACATAGACAACATAGAAATTAGAATAATATCTAAACATAGGAATGACCCAGCAGATAGGCAAATCAGAGAGGCCAGTCAAATAGAAATTAGAAGACCAAGGCTAAATAGAAAGAATGAGTGGAACAACAACAACACCCAAACAAACAACACTGACCTAAGAGAAGTATAAATAAGTAAATAAAATAAAATAAAATAAGATAAATAAATACATACACAAGCACATAAACACACACCAGTCACCCAGCAGACACAACACTATACTCACTAGTCACACAGCAAACATAACACTATACACACACGCAAAAGCATGCGCAAAGAAGACAAAATAAAATAAACAAACAAGCAAATAAATAAATAAATATATAGACAGACTGAATAAAAAATGGCGTAGACATACAACACAACAGGAGGAAAAAATATAACACCACTGACGATGTTGCAGATGTGCAACGAAAGATTTATGTAAATTATGTAAACTATATATATGTGTTTGTGTCTATATTGTATCTGTATTATTTTTGACCGTCGGTCAGTCAATGGCAACATTGAGGACCGATTAAGTTAGATCGCAGATATAAAAGACAGCGAGAAGCGAAAACCAACCAAACAGTGAGTGTGTTCTGTTATTAATTCTGGCAATATTACACAAATATGACCCTCCCCAAGTATAACTATATATATATATATATATATATATATTTATATGTAATATACATATATATAGGAACGAGTAGGACCCCGACGGCTGAGCTGAAGCCGTTTCGACGGTTAATTCTGGACTAAATGAAAATTGTTATCCTGGTATATGAATAGCCGAGCTTCTCAGGGGGTAATTCCATATATGGTAAAAGTGATGTCACAAGGATTGGTCAAAAGTTTGTTGTTGAGACACATAATTCTATCATGGAAATTTGTGGAAGGAAAGGGTAGCTGAATCTGCCAGTAGAAGAAAGAGGGAGAGGGAGTAGAGGAAACCCAGTCGTGCGTTGATAGTGCCAACTACAGCAGGGCAGGAGGTCAAGCAATTATACTAGGGAGGAGGAGGGGGAGGAAGTCGAAACAATAAGTAAATCAATATGGAGTAAATATATAGAAGAATACCAAGAATGTTAAAAATATAAAAAAAACAATTTCTGGTTACTATTCCCTAACCACAGTTATCAAGTCTCTCACTGGTACTGCTAAACTATATAAAAGTTTACCAGGTGGGACGGAATTGTAGTGAGACCATTTTAAGAATTAGTAGTAATCAACCGGTATATTTACAGTGACAGGTCAACAAGTGGATGGTCAAAATACTAAAGAAACTACCACGAAATAATAATTCAGAGTCCCGAAACTAATACGAAATAATTGTTTCTACCCTAGGCAGAAGGCCAGCAACCACCCAGTGCAAAAAATAAACTAATACGAAATAATAATTCAGAATCCCGAAAATGAATACTAATATTATCTCTAAGGGTGCCGCTACGATACAAACATTCTAGTGCAAACTACATAAATGCTCGTACGAAATATATGAAAAATTTGATACGGAAAATTAATTCAGAATAACACCCCCCACCCCTTAAAAAAATACTGATATACGAGAAATTAAAGCAGAGATACCACTAAGAAATATAGAAAGCACGGAAATGGGGCAGCCATCGGATAAGAAAACAAGTATCTGGGGTCTATCACATCTGCTATAAAAAGCGGAGTCGACCAATTCTATCATAGAATAGAGGATGGGACTGGTGGTGCTGAGGCTACAAAGGACCGAGGGGCTGCCTCGGGTGGGCGAGAAGTGAAAAGGACGACGACAAAGAAGGAGGGCTGGGGTGGAAGGACTAGGAAGGAATGGGGGAAGAAGGAAATATAGAGGAAACGATAAAAAGATATAGAAGTAGATCTTACGTCTACCTTTGCAAGCACAGGGGTTACCCATTACAAAGTCGGCAAGTGGGGTGTTACAGCCATTGTCTCCCCCCGCCCGGGTCATTATGGGGTTTGAGGGCGAGGTAAGTCCTACGCAATCTGTGTTTGCATGTCGTCTTTCTTGTTTAGGAGTTGGTCCGTCGAAAACAGCGTTTGTAAACTTTCCTCAGAGCATAAATTGCACGGACGGCGTCCTCCAGTGTAAGAGTTGGCTCTGGACAGTAAGCTCCAAGTGAGATCATAGGTAATATTGTTATCTTTGAGGTCCCAGATGTGGCACGAAAGTATGGTGGCGTGACGCCTGGCCGGGTTTCGGAAAGTATGTCTGTGTTGGTATAGCCGGGTCTTGAAGTCACATGCGGTTAATCCTATATAAGCTTTGTTGGAGGTGTCCGTCCTCACGTTGTACTGGCAGATCACATTACGATCTCTGCATCGGTTGTCGAGGGGGCAAATGGATCCATCAGGACAGTTGCACCTTCTGGTCGGCTCTCCACTGATTTTTAGGTTATTTCTTCCATAGGGGTTGAGTTTTTTGTTGTTAGAGGAGACGATGTTTTGTGAAAAGTTTGGTGTGGTGCTGTAGGAGAGTTTGATGTTATTTTTGTTGATTATGTTGTGGTAGCAGTGTTGTAGTGGGAAGTGTTTTTCGATGAGCCTAAAGAAGATATTCCCGATAGGAGTTGTCACTAAGGCGTTGTAGGGAGGATTTAACCATGCTACATTGCGTGAGCGGTGGTGTTGCCTGCTGGTTCCGCTAATGGAAGCTGGACAGTAGGATATGTTCTCCCGGAAACCACTTCGCTTGAATATATATATATGCATGTATATATATATATATATATATATATATATATATATATATATATATATATATATATATATACGATATTATCAAATGGAAACTATATTTATAAAACCATATTTATTTCATTATACATATTTTAAGGATGCCAAGTTAAATTATGGTATGCCTTCATCATAACAAAATACAATATATATCAGTTTTATAAATAAGCATTGACGTACCCTTTCAAAATGCGACCATTACTTTTGGAGGACGTCAGGAAAGTGGTTTGTTTATATTATTTTAGTAAGTCGTAGTGTTAAGGACATGTACAAAAGACGGAGAGAGAGAGAAAATCGTGGTGAAAAGAAAGGGAGAGATAAATAAATAAAGAAAAATTGGAAAGATAAGAAGAAAAAAATGTATGTATACATATATATATATATATATATATATATATATATATATATATATATATATATATATATATATATATATATACATATATATAACAGACAATTATATCTGAGGTTGTTTGATTGTGTATGTATGTATTTTATGGGCCGCTCGAATTCAAGCAATATTAAAATCAACGTGACGCTGTAAATGTAGTGTCTTAGTACACTTATTTCAGGAATGGGAATGAGCAATGGATATAACTGATGGCTGGATACATATCTTGTTTATTTAAAATTGCAAATTCCGGCTTCTAGTAATTAGGTCAAAATGTTTGTTCTGAGATGCATCCTGCTGAAAAGAGCTCTTCTTCATACTTTTTAGTATGTTTCCAAATTATAATTTAACTGCTGTATTAATTTAATTCTCCGTTTGTTCATGCTGACGCAAAGCATTGACTGTCCCATGCTATATTGTATTAGAATAACTGTTGCCTTTAGCGGAATATATTCTACGTGTTGATTTCAATTCCCCTTTATTTTCAATTATTAACACTTACGATTTTATAGCTAAAATATATGCCTTTGCCATAAAACATATCTTATCGCATACCAAACGCTTGGTCGTATGGCTGAAGTAAAAAATCAATAAAAGTCATGTTTAATCTTTGCTGAAAGTGTTTCGTGAGTTATAATTTTTTTATTCAATCAAATGATTTCAAATAAGTTTCTGTTTTTATATGTTAATACTAATAATATTCATGTATGCATATTATGTATTAATATATTCTGGTTATAATTGTATTTCTATAAAGCAAGTAGATTATGCTAGAGGCAATACTTTGACCCTTTAGGCAATGAATATTGCTAATACCAATGTGTTCATTGCCTTCTATGATAATGTACGTCTCTGGTGGCATTCGCTGCGCCCTGAAGCAATCAAGATTTAATCTACTAACCTCGGTCAAACTAAGTGAAGCATAGGCACTGCTGTGTATACCTAGTTGAATGAATTGCGCTTCTAATGATATGCAATTGTGTAATCAGTTGATTCAGCAGTTTAAAAATCGCGAGACTGAAGTACTAAATCGATTTAATATTTGAACAATCGTTGTCTTTTAGATTATATAACATATATAAAACGAACATTCTACAGTGTAAATATGTGGGTTCAAAATACTATAAGTGACAATTGGATAAATCTGAATAATTCTACAAGGAATTGTTTGAATAGGGCATGCCAATATGCATCCCATCAATATCATATCCATTCTGTCTACATCTAAGTGCTAAATGGGCGTAAATGGTATCAATAAAAGCTGATGTCTACGTATGGAAATACATAAACATTTCATTACATTCAAATATTGGTTTCGATTCTTCCCCTTAGTATAATGTCTTGCTAATATTTAACGGTTCATTTATCCTAAATACAATATGTTCAATATATATAGAACACGTCATATATACATTAAGTTGAAACGTACAACGTTTACACTTGTAAAGAGTATACACACATACAGAAGAGTATATATACAGGTTCTGTAACCAAACATTATACATTTATTGTGTTATCTCCACATAGGTATATGTAATAGCATGTTTCAGATAAGTTATATAGTTCAATCGTTATATCTGCCATTGTTCCTGTGTTAGGGCGTGTTTTCTTCATAGAAATATGCATACCAATATATATATATTATATATAAGAAATTACTTTATGCATAATATTATATATTACTGTCTATATACGCACATCTTATATAATTCTAAACATTTCTATCTAGGTGGTTACTAACTGGATGTTATTTATCTGATTTTTACACAAATGCTTACAAAACATAAAATTTGGTATAACTGGGTATCATATATATACGAACACACCTGGCAATTTCCTTCACTTTTTTAACGTTATCGGCATTCCCGTAATAGAGGCGTAATACATCTCAGTACGACAGTTTATGGATTATAATCATAGAAGAATATAAACCCAGTGCGAGCTATTCTCTCAAATGACATATATTGATATGGTTTTCTATTTCTTACATAGTCAGCCGAGAGCAAAAAGTGCCAGGAATGTCAGCTGATCGTCAAAAACTAGAGTGTTCATGCTTTTAAATATCTTTACAACTAATCGACATAGCGTTCGGATTGGAAATTCAATTACGTTTTCGCGGCATTTGAGATATTATTGAGTAGAGAATCGGACATACAATAATCTTCGTAATATATGCAATATATACGATTTCATACTTACAGCTGATTCACATATCACGTCAAAATTTTGTTATATTATAATACGCAAATTATTTAGAACAATTTGAAATATTGGAATAATTTCCCTTCCAGAATATTCATTGAATTAAATTGCCACTCATTAAAAGAAACGTCCTTGAGTTAAACCTTGTGAAACTGTTCATGTATTGTCTTGCATTTCTGTATGTAGTTACAAGAGACTGCAGGCATTTGAAGTATATGTCGTATTTCTGTTTGACGACCATGCTACTGTAATGTACTGAAGCGTGTAAAGCATTCTCTTAGAAGTGAGATTTAACTGCATATTTGGAACGAGTGAATACTAAGATGCGTATAAATTGTATCACTTGAGATTTTATTGATATTTCTTTCTTTTATATGATAATTGCATATAAAAGGAAAGCATCACTTCATGCATTTTTTTTCCTTAACGTAATATTCTATCATTTTGTTTAAAATTTCGCCCATTATTTTCCCTTTACTATTATGTCTCCAAGAAGCACCAGACTGCAGCACTCATGCTAGATTATATTTTTATATATTTATAGAGAGATGCATGGATGTGGGGATGTTAACATTAAACTGGAGGTGTTTTGCACATGCTTACAATAATCTATACGCCGCTGATATACCTATATTATAGAAGTGACTGATTGAGTATGGTACATTACAACTCAGAAGGGGGAGAGCCAGCAATTATATACCAATGATTCTCGTCCGGCGTGGTAAATATTACATCAAACTTTGTCGAATGCATGACAGAAAATAAATATATCCATGTGTAGATCTGTAATCGAAACTTTGTGAAATAGGAATAAATAATGCAAAGACATTTGCTCATTGTTTCTTCAATTCTCTAAATGCAAATAATGTGTTATAAAATCTAGTTCGAAATAAAAGTAGACCATCGTCTGCAATAATCTCCGTGGGTGTGATTCATAAGATCATTATCGACAATGGACGAGTAAAAGGAAAATTGATCCTAACAATGTTGATTTAAAAAAAATAAGTATTGCCAAACTACCCCGTAACACATCTAGACAAATTAATTTCTCTTTCTCACCGACAACATTACATTAAAAAAGTTATTAATCTAAAGTCTGTGGCATACACATACATGTAACTATTAGTGTAATGTGAATTTTATTTCCTCATAAAATCGCATATTAGGAACTTCTAAACCATAACATTAATGTGTATCTAGTAGGAATGATGAAAAATAACCAAACCAATGCAAACCACTACCAGAAGTCACCTTATAACCCATTTTTATGATGTCCATTATATCCTTACTTACTTAACTGAAAACATTGCTTTACTAGATATTCGATTAGGTTAATGTAAAATGGATGCGTATAAATATTTTCTCAGTGTTCATAATATATTCTCTCACGAAAACAATAATCATGTTTATCTGTAGATATACACAATTACTTATTTTTCTATCCCAAAAATAATTGATAGACATGTATACTTTCATATACAGACATAATATCGAACAGCTACATATATATAATTTATCTATCTCTATCTCTTACTCTATCTCCCACTCTCTCCCTCCCTCTTTATCTCTCTCTCTCTCTCTCTCTCTCTCTCTCTCTCTCTCTCTCTCTCTATATATATATATATATATATATATATATATATATATATATATATATATATATATATATATATATATATATATAGAAAGAGAGAGAGTTGGAGAGATAAGGGCAATCATGATTGTATCTTTGTTTGCATAAACTATAAACTTTTCCCAAAATGTTATTGAAAAGCAAATATATAGTAGATATATTAGAGAAGCATAGTTAAAAGGGACTATTATTTACCCCCTGTCTAAGTTTAATTTGCAAGAATGAAGACAACTTAAATGTTATTTTTTAAATAATATGGCATAATGCCATATATTTCAATAATTGATTTACTGCTCGATTAAATATAGTTTCAGACCAATACAATTAATGAAACAGAACTTGTGGCAATTACGAAACAATACTGGGAAAATATGGTAACATTAGTTAAGTAAGAGTATGGGTAACTTCTCAAAAGTCACAAACGATAAATATGTATGTTAAGAAAATATTTCATAATGTCCAGGACTCACAATAGGCTACGAAATTTCCATTGTTACACATACTAAGACGGGTATTTAACGAATAACGGTCCTGTTTGTAGAGCTAGAAACCATCAATCATAAAATATAGGATTAATATTATTTACCGGTTAGGGACAGAAATAAACCTTCCTTTGATAAATCTGCCATTTCTAGCATAGTACAACTAATCCAGTTGAAATATCTAAACAAACCTCTATAATTGTTATGAAATAAAGTAGAGAGAGAAACATTCCTGGTGAGTTTATTATGCAAATGCGTTGAAGAGTGGAATATATATCGAACGTGGCAACTGTTTCCGAGAAGAAACATGAGTTTAGTTATGTGAAAGGTTTCAAGAAGGTAGAGTTTAGAAATAGTTGATAAGGTCTCTAGGTATATCATACGTAAGCTACCTCATTATTTTTATGTTAAATTCGTGAAAGAAATGGTAACGCTATGCACAAAATGGAGTTAAATTTCTCTAGCTTTCACACCATGAATTTCAAAGGCTAAGTAGAAGTTACATATCCCGTTTTATTGAAAATAAATATCCGGCTACTATGTATGCTGCTGCTGAAAGAAATTTAAACGTGTCCACCAACTTACGCATATACATATCAACACACAAGAAACCACATACACAGAAACACATTCACTTATACTTAGAGGCAAGTACACTCACGCACAGCCACTTACAAATAAAATGTTGTTTAATTGTCTCAACGTTATACAGAAATGATTAAAATGTATCTACATATAATAGGTATAATAGGTTAAATGTGTATATATACGTGCGTTCAGTTTTCATGAACGATTCCATTATTGGCAGAATATACGACTCTATCGTTCTGTTTGGAAGATAAACGAAGAAATATATATTTCATTTCGGAAAGAAGAAGATACTCTCGGTAAATTATACAATAATACCTTAATGGCAGGAAGTAATATGATTCTCAGGATTTTCACTTTGAATTGCTTTCTGTGTGAAACATTCAAATTCAGATAACATGTCTCTTGCTGCAGGATAAAACCGCACGGTGAATACAGATCCTGATAATTCTTAACATTGCCCGGTCACGAAAGGTATTTCTTATACTCATAACGGCCAAGCCTGTTGAGCTAAACAATACCTACTTGTATATCTATAACGTTTCCATTTTTCATTGTGAAATATACATTAATTGACATAACCATATTTTAAAGAACTTAATAACAACTCTATGGGAGGCATACATTAACAATCCTAGTACCAACACAAGCAATTTTGGAATAGAAAATCATTTCGTTTACCGATATTGATGTGTTCAATTAGTCTAACAGGAGAAACGTACATTAGTTTTGCTCTTAGATTCAAAATACTATTACTGTGTAGTTAAACATGCACCAGTCTTAAAAGTCATTTAATCAATTCCAAAACAAAGAATATAATGTGATTCCCGACCCCGTTTTTTATCATGGGAAGATGTTCATTGTTATGAATACGCCTAATTACACTGTGTAGCTTAGACACACACACACACACAAACACATATATATATTTAAAAACACAAACACGCATATATATATATATATGTTTTTTTTTTGGGGGGGGGGTATGTGTGTGCGAGTTGGTTGGTTGATGATTGTAGATACGCGTGTGATAAAGTGCCGTTGAACTGTTATGGATTATCAACCTGGGGTTTTCTGATTACACCATCAACAAATAGTATAGACTTGTAAATACAGTTAATTGGATCTTGAACTATATGAGGATCCTGTGTCAAACCGCTTGTCGCACAATAACTTTTAATTTAAAATAAGGATAAGAAATCACAAATTTATACTAGACCCTCTGGAGGTATTAGCCGAAGTTAAAATAAAATGTGTGCACTAGACCATGTATTGGAAATGCATGCCACCTTGGAAATAAGTATAAACAGAGCCCGGCTTCATATTTTAATATGTTTCTAATACCTTAAAAAGTGATTTATCATTGCATTTATCCAGCAATGAGATTTTACTACCGTCCATCAGTTCGTATCATCTAGCTCTTATGTAGGATGACATATAAGGTTTCTACGAATAATGAAGTATTGAAAGTATACACCATTATCAGTGTGATGATTTTAGAAAGGTAATTTCTATTCGCACAAATAGTATTTAAATATGAAGGGAATTACATATAGTAACGAGATTATATATTGGGGGTTTAAAACATTGCTTGAAGCATCGTCAGTATTCTAGTAATCTACTTGCATACAGGTTTGGAAATTTAGTCAAATTTCACAAGGTTTATGCATATTTTACGTTTGGGTGGTAATATTCATAAACAAGGAAGAATGCCTAAGCGCATTCTTTAACTGGGATAGAAGAAACCCTTTTCATATTCACGATCACCGAATTAGATATATTATTATTTGTTACCTGGAACGACGCTACTTTCATATCCTCTGAATAGAAGGACATTTCGATTAGTAATTGTCCTGCAAATGTTCCATTTATGAAATTGTAGGTGCGAGGGAAAAAGGAAATGTAATAACAATTAGTTTTCAAGAAACTTCTTGGCACCCACAAGGCATGCATAGAAATTCGGTGCATAATTTGACAAAGTGAATATGGATGTCACAAATACAATTTTAAGACCATCATCATCATCCTTAAATGGTGAGTTATGTACCCATATGAATAAATATGGCCAAGTTTAAATAATGGCAAATCGACGAATGTACTTATATACAAATAACCGAAGGAGAGATGCGCTGGGCGTGGGGAGGGGGGGATTATCTTTAAATTTGTAGAGGGGAACAATTCTAAAGTTATATATATATACACACAGGTATATGCTTACACAATAGATACTGGTCATAAACCTAATAATATGTATATAGCCTCTCTTAACGTTTTGTAATATAGTCTCCCGACATATAGAAGTCAATAAAATATAACATGTACCGTACATGATCGACTAGACTGCCAAGAGTTGTGACCTACATTCGTAGCCACTACTGTGTGATTGAAATAATTAAAATATAGTGAATGAACATTATATTGACTCAGTGCGTTAAGACCAACTAGACTCTTATATAGTATAAACCGTAATATTTGTTTGAAATTGATCATATTCTTCTTTTTTTGTTCCCTGACGTGACTTTAATAGTGTTTTTATTCTATCGGAATAAAGTTATACGTTCAGTAACATTTGTTTAGATATCTTCAAAAACAATGAGATTCAGTAGAATTACAAAACCAAATATATATAAATCAAATAATTTTCTTTGATCAACCCACTCCATTGATCTAAGCAATTAATGAACAAGATCATTTTTTTTAATTGCTTGCTATTGAATATTTATATTCAATTTGAATAATGCGGAGTACAACCTCACATTCTCACCTCTATAATTGCCGAACACAGTGAAGAGATATACAAATATGTTCATATAAAAACTGAAACACTATCGTTTATGCCTATGATTGTTGTCACAAGAATATATTGCATTTTTTTTATTTGTAGGGAAATGCGTGTTTTACTGTATAACCATTGTTAACCAATGCATTTCATTCAATACATCCTTAAATAAAAATACGTTCTTCTATAACATGCCCAACTCTAGATTAGGTTTATATATGTAGCATGTATCTTAAGGTATATATCTAAATCTTCTCTATTTTTGTTAGAAAAAAAAAGGATCGGAGTTAGAAAACGATGTTTTGAAAATAATGTATTTAACTTTTCCAAGCCACTACATGAAGGTAACTAAAACATGATAACAATGAATATATGCATTAAATATAAAATAGAGAAGTGTTGTTTGCTTACTTGAAGGCTATTTAAAAAAAAAATCTATTAGCTGATTATACATCATTCATTAATAACTTCAAACTGCTGTCCTTTTCCAATAACCCACTAATTTCCCTAGACGGACGTAAGCAGGTGGATACGTAAATAAATCATTTGATGCGTTTTTTTTAACGTTCAAATATGCGATTTCATAAACATGGAGTTTGATGTCGGTTATATTCATAATCAAGATTCACAGGAGCAGGATAGGGCTTAGCGATATTGTGAAATTTGACATTATTTGGAATGGAAATGAAACGTTAAAATCTGCATTTTCAAACATTATGAAATGTTAATACGTGATGAGAATTGTTATAGATATTTCAAGAAACTTTTATTTGTGATTAATGTTCAAAAAGTAACCGTTATATAATGACATATTATACATCAGTTAAGTTTGTATTTAAAGATAGCACCATAAACCTTCGTTATTACTGTAACTCTCTGACACGATGACCATGGAGACATTGTTCTGTTGTCATTTGTTCTCCCTCTATCTCAGACATATCCCAGCTGACACACTGATACACACAAATACACGTCTTCTCTCTCTCTCTCTCTCTCTCGCTATATATATATATAATGCCCTAGTGGCAAATAAAAGAAACATATATATACATATATATATATATATATATATATATATATATATTATGCATATATATTATGCATATATATATATATATATATATATATATATATATATATATATATATATATATATATATACATAATGTGTATGTGTGTTTGTGTGTTTGTGTGTGGAAATAAATCACAAAGATGGAAGTTTACAGATACTTTGACCACTATTTGAGATTACAGATAGATTAGAAATTAGGAATGGACGTATGTGTGTAACTTGAATAGAAAATAATTTCTCTATAATTTCTTTGTCTAAAATTCAATTTGTGTTAATATTGCATTATAGTGTATTATTTTCATTTAAGTAAAAAAAAAATAGATTTACTTAAATACTTTATACCATGATGCCAAAGGCAAAAACAATATATCACAAGAACAAATTGAAAATATAATAAAGAAAATCACATATCGAGGACATTTCCCTTAGTAATACAGTAATTATACTATTGTCTGCTCTTTAAATGCTAGAATTCCAGTGATGCGTACATTTCCTATTTAAATGGAAATGGAAATACGCGGCATAATAAAATAAACATATATTTATATAAATCAACAAATCTAAAAACAATTTCACTAATTGCTTGAACAATAGCTTTTATAAATATTATCATTTTTATTTTCCTTCTATTACATATTAGGCTTAGATTTCTGAATCATATACACTGATACACATTAAAAACTTATCCTTTTAAACAAACACTCGTAGAAAGCAGCAGACACAACACCACGTACACTCACATACATGTACCCACATATATATATATTTATATATATATTATATATTCATATATATATATATTATATATTCATATATATATATATATATATATATATATATATATATATATATATATATATATATATATATATATATATATATATATATATATTCATATATATATATGTGTATTTATATATATATATACATACACACATACACATATGTATACATATGTATGTGAGTATGTATGTATATATATATATATATATATATATATATATATATATATATATATACATACACACGCATATATGTATACGCACACACACACACACACATATATATATATATATATATATATATATATATATATATATATAGCCAAATGTATAAAACGTTTCTGTGGAATTATGACGCACATATATTTTCCATGTATGTACATACGGATTGTGAGTGTATGTGCATGTGTTTTCTTATACATACATACATGTAGACATGTGTTCTCTAGATTGGTATGTGCAAACTATTTCCATATGTACATAATATTCAGTATATCACAATGCCTTCAATGCATACATGTGTGTATGTCATTCCTTGATAATATATGTTTTTAGTCTCACATACATTGAAATACATTTGTTTATTTAAATGTGCATTGATCATTAGTATTCTTCCGTTTGGTTCATTGTAATATTGTATTGTTTTTCTCCAGCTTTCATAGATTTATTTGTTTAAAATTTCAATATTCACCTCATCCCATCAATTTGTTTTAAATAAAAATGCACCTCTGCTTGAAAGCAAACATTTACCAGTGAAACAATTAATTGAGTTCCTATTATTTTTACAAACATGGAGATATGTTCTGAACAGTAAGTTAAACACAATCAAATATTTTAATGATAACAAAATATATTATATAAAATAACAAATGGTAGATATTTATACAATTCAATAGCATTTGAAACGTTCTTATTTTATTTTTCTATAGTTTAGTTATCGGTTTTCCTCATTCGTTTCATTTATTTGCATTTATATATGTGTTTGTTTCTTTCTGAAGCAATTGCAACATTGCACAATGGTCTGGAATTATGTTTCGGAAGACAGAGTTTTGATTTGGCTTCATAATATCCATTAAGCACTTAAGATATCAATGTTTATTAGTATTATATTTATTTTATATACCAATTAGTAATAGTGTCGTTGGTTACTACTTTCCAACGAACCATTGAGAGAATCATCGCATTTCTGATGGCATATTTGCCACAGGAAAGTAGTATAAATGTTGCTATTTGCAGAACAAATAATATAAAATGTTCGATTCGAAGATAAATTACTTTGCAATTTTCCCTTGAATTTTTCAACGTAAAATTAATCTTGATTGGGCACTGATATGGATATTCAGTTAAAACGTTCGATACGCAGGGACGCAAAGTAATATTCAACTATATTGTTACATATGGCAGAAATCCAGTTTAACGCAACTGCTGTTTGCCCGGAGCATAACTGAGTGAAATTTGACAACACGAATCTCCTGATAAGCGTTATCGTGTCGCCAAATGTATAAACCACACAGAAAAAGACGATACGTTCTATAAAGAAGTTTGTCCTCTGTCAGTAGCATTTATGTACAATATACATCAGATTGTAGCCGGCGCAATTCAGTCAACAGCACATACATAACTATAAAAAACATAATATTTCTTGATTGAATCAACGGCAAAATAAGCTGCAATATATATGTGTTGAGATATTTTTCATATAATATTTTGGCTCTGTACATCACATAGAAACGTTTTTTACTTACATCTCATTCTATGAAAATAATGTTCAATATATAAATATATATATATTTAAGATCCCGTTAACAGTGAAATCAGCGATTCTTTGATTAAACTTTATTCTGTTATATTAATATATATATATATATATATATATATATATATATATATATATATATATATATATGTGTGTGTGTGTGTGTGTGTGTGTGCGTGTGTGTGTGTGTGTGTGTATAAATGAATTTATTGCAGTTCATTGTTGTGAATAGTGGTGCTGTTATATAGAAGTAGAATTTGGGTAAGTCAACTATTACAATGACACGACATATATGTTATAGTGCAATTCGAAATATTCCCTTGACAATAATAAACTAAACTCACCATCAAGGATAATACATTTAGTTCTACACATCTCTTGAATAATAATAAAAAAATGGAAAATATAAAATCATCTCTACAAAGAGTTAGCGATAGTTAAATACCGGATCCTCAAATCCACGCAATATAACAATTTTAATGCATTAATCAATCATAGCTAATTGAACGAAGATGGAAAATATCTTGTTTCTGAATAAAAGCGAATATTCACGAACAGCTCAAGATTATTCTATGACTAAATAAAAGATGGTTGTATTTCATGACACGATGCCTGATCAGTACCTTATGTTGTGTTTTTGTTTTTTTTTAGATTCAGCCTAAAATATCTTTAGTTAAATTGCATTTATTTTGATTTGTTTTACATTTTTCCACAGACAGTCACACGCACACTATCTCTCTCTCCCCCTCTCTATGTCCTCCTCCCTTCTCCCCCTATTTCTCTCCCCTCCCCTCTCTCCATATATGTGCGTGTATATAAATAATTTGAGACCTGTAGCATACGTATGATCTCACATGAAATAATGTATTTTCTCATGAACTGAAAAAAACACTGATGAAATTAGTAATGTATTACTACTACTACTACTAATACTACTACTGCTACTACTAGTACTACTACTACTACTACTACTACTACTACTACTACTACTACTACTACTACTACTGCCAATACTACTATTGATGGCATAACTGATAATGCTCTCAAGGCATTATTTTTATATACGTAAAAACGGTTGTACAATTCAGCAAAAGTAGGCGACTTGCACTTCTAAGAACGACTTATTAGAACCGATCTCTTAACACTCTACGTTCAGATTCAAGACAGTTAAATGTCATTTATAAGATCTTCACGACCCAGTCTCCTCACGATGAACATTTCGAAGATAAATGTGAACATTCTGTTTTAATTAATAACTATCTGTCATGCTTTCTCACTTCGTATTTCGAATGTGATGTCACATCACGCATAATCCATCCTAACTCACTAAATAACATGCAAACATATATGTTTAAGAGAATCCGCCTGAGGTCAGACAACATAAATACCGTGTTTCACTATAGGAAAATGGTACATTATATTCTGACAGATGGGATAATTTTATTAATTTCACTTCATAGTTATTTAATTGTCATTGATTGTACTCTTTTAAGTCTGTTCATACACCTTAGCCACCAGACGGAGTTGATGATACGACTTTCGGCGCTTTCAATTAGTGGGTAATTCATTGCCACTAAATTAGAGAATGATAAATTTAGCCGTCTTATACAGGCTCTTTTGTCCACCATGTAAATTTGAGCTCTATTTAAAATGTATGTTTTGCATGAAATAATTTATTGTCTCATTTTCTTCAGATATTGCATCACTGGAAACATATATGTTTACACTGTTGAGCCAATATTATTATGATTGGCCGTACCGGTAGAGCGTCGGACAGCTAGTTTGCAACATAGAGTTTCGGCACTTTACGATCAGATATCAAATACTACCGCGGTTAGCTTTGCCTTTCATTCTTACGGGGTCGATAAAATAAAGTACCAGTAATGCGCTGGGATAATTGCTGCCTCTGTGCCAAAAGTAGAACAAATTATTGTGATTGTCGTCGCACTAGGAAACTGTTTGTGCTTCTATGAATTATATTTTTTTCGTCGGCAGAGAGAAATGTATATATCAATTGATTTTATCGAGATTTGAAATGATATTTCAAGGAAATACATAAGGAAATACAGCAAGGCAATTTTCCACGATATTTCAACATATTATTAATATTAATATTATTTATTTTAAGTACATAAACTTTAAGACACGAAGCTTTAGTAAAGTCGAAAATTGAAGATAAAGATATACGAAATCAGCAGAAAAATATTCTTAGGAGAAAATTGAAATAGATAATTAATAGATTAATATAGCTTCATATTTAGCAAAACATCCTCCAGAATAAAGTAACATTAGGATTCATATTCCTAGTTTTATTGACACTGTTATTACTAATATCGTTAATATTATTATTGTTATTCTTATAAGCAGCTCTAAAACAAGTATGAATAAACAAAACTATTACATCGACTTATGAAAAAGATGATAATGATAACAAAAAGGAAATAGTAATATTTATATTAATGTTTTTTTATGATTAGAGAAAATCTTGTGCGAAACTAATTCCGATAAGAAAAAAATTGCCCCACAACCGTCTACTTCTTATTTATCGCATCTCAATTTAATGATACAAGAGTTTTTTAATAAAGACCAATTTTGGTGGTGGTGAATATATCGAAAGTACATCCGTCCAGCGTAAATATATATCGCTACCAAACACAGATCACCGCAGAATCACAAAGCACAGATCGGCATAAACACATTAAACATTTCAAATTATCGCTGACTACAGCCATTCAAATTCAAGAGAACTATTACAATCAGGGATATATATATATATACCCATTTTATTTCAATGTTATTACCGTCAGGTATTCTATCGTATAATGATATATATAATTCCCTTTCCAATAGTATGGAGTACTAGGTTGTATAAAGAGTGAAGCCTCTCGTACTCAAACATACACACATACACACAAACGTACATACATACAGATACGTTGCACGGACGAACGTAGGCGTGCAACTTCATACATCCAAGGTGATTAATATTTTATGCTTGCTATTCCCTTCTATATCTTTGAATAAGAAACAAATTCGGAGGATTCAATCAGATTGTAGCTAAACATATTTACGTCATGGCGTACAAATGTAAATCAGATTTGGGCATATATGAAACATTCAAGTCTTCTGTATTTGAAGAGAAAAAGTGATTTTAAATTTTTTATAAAATTACAACAAAGAATAAAGTGAATATAGACTAAAAGGAAATCCAGTGTGTTCTACCAGGAAAACCTAGACGTAATGTAAATATCAGAATAACATGTTTTGCTCAAAAACAATACGTTTTCATGGCATGGTCGACGCTTGGAAATGTATTGCCATATACCTGGATTCACGTTTATATATATATTTCCATTCTCTCTGCTACTCTCTCTCTCTCCCGCCCCTCTCCCTCGATTAATATATATATATATATATATATATATATATATATATATACATATATATATATATATATATATCATATATATATATATATATATATATATATATATATATATATATATATATGTGTGTATATATATATATGTATGTATATGTATAAATATATTTTTCTATATGCATACACCCATACATGCATACATATATGTAACGAGAGAAGTAAACGGAGATATATAGACATTTAGAGCAATAGATAACCAAAATCTGAATTAGTAACATATTTTGAATCATGTTTACGACCCAAGATTATCCTTTTAACTTGTATGAAATACAGCTGGCAATAACGTTCAATAATACAGATCAATCAATAACCCGTCTGATACTACATTATAAAATACATGTTTTGCAGAATGAACATGTTTTTAGCTCTTTAAAATATTTTGAAACTTGATCTACCATATCTCATCTCTCTTCATTGTTAGTTTGATATTAATGCCATTAATAGGCTGAGTGGTTGCAGGTGTTGATGTGTAACAAGACTGTAATAATGCAACTAACATCGCTAATTCAGTTATAACACATCTAGCCGATATTAAATTTGAAATTATCCGTATCTCTCTCTCTTTCTCTCTCTCTCTATATATATATACATATATATATACACATACACACACACAATACATATATATATATATATATATATATATATATATATATATATATATATATATATATATATATATATATATATATATATATATATATATATACACATTAAAGTGTTAAACAATATTCAATGAGTATGTCAAAGAATGAGTTTTACAGTAGATTGGAAGCACTCTAAGGTAAAATAATTTCCGAAGTTATTAATATTAAAATATAAATGTTAATAAAATAGATGTTCTTTTGATCAATTACATTTTTTTTAATACATATTTCAGATGTACAACAGTACGTCCTCATCAGGCAATATATAACGATAGATGACATACCCTGAGATGTTAAATGGTTAAGATTTAATCAAGGTAGTGATTAACCCAAGAGAAGATTTAACATATATACCCTAATTATGAGAAAATGCGAAAACGTAATAAATTGATTAGAGAATGTGTGAGTAAGAAAAACGTTGCTTAATGTAAATATTATAGAGATTTTAAAATGTATGATACTACGATATATCTAGGAAAACATCTCATGAATCATAACAGCCAGTGATAGCCACTGGAAAATGATTTATAAAGAGGGAAAGATAACGGGGGGGGGGGGGGGGGTTTGATATATGCTGAATAAGATTTTTTTCCGAAAGTTAAACGGTTAAATTTGAAAATATTAAATTTAAATTGATAATATTAGGGTGGAGACTCCAGATTTCAGGATTATTTGCTGGTTATATTAGTTTTATAAATTCAATAAGTGTGTTATCATTTGCTGGTTATATTAGTTTTATAAATTCAATAAGTGTGTTATCATTTCTAAGCTTCTGAGTTTTATGAGGGTAACATTTAAAGGATTTAGCTGGCACATAAAGAATGAAATATTATACTCTTGATAATTTACCTAAATTTAGATGTTAACAAAGATACCAACATATTAGGTATGCAAAGCTTTTGAAGTACTTATTGTTATAAATATTTAAATAACGATTATGTATATAGATATATATTAATGAACCAGTATATTTTAGGTAAATAATAATGACGAAGATAAAAATAAAATATGATAATAGATTGAGAAATGTTAAGGTTAAATATACACCTATGTATAACTGGGTGTAAATGTATTAATTATTCTTTAACAAAGATACCAAAACATTAGGTATGTAAAGCTTCTGAAGTATTTATTGTTAGAAATATTTAAATAACGATTATGTATATATATATATATATTATTGATCCAGTATGTTTTAGGTAAATGCTAACGAAAATAAAAATAAATTGAAGCATGTTACGGCTACATATACACCTATATTTAACGGGGTGTAAATACATTAATTATTCTTAGTTCAGATTGTACGTAATCAATACATTTAGAAGTTAAGTAAAAACTGTGTATAGGAAGATATAGGGAGGTATATATATATAGATGCATATTATGTATTAATGGTACAGTATAGTTTAGGCAAATAATAACGGTTATAATTTTATAAAGTAGAGTTCAACGTGTTACATTTAAATATATATATATATAAGAAACACAATTATAAGTTCATGGATAATTCAGAGTTCAAAATAATGTCTATAATAATTTTTAGTTTGGATATTTTCTCCAAATTTGAATCATATATATAGAAATGTGGTAGGTATATTTAAAAATATTTAAACATATATGAAACTAGATACATATTATAATACATTATATTATAGATAAGAGATGAAAAACGCAGCAAGAATTCACATTTATATATAAGTTTGAATCTATTTAAAATTTTAGATTTTAAATTGCAGTAAATATATTTAAAAAACAATATATATTTTTTTAAATGTATATATTTTTAAAAATATATTTACTGCACATTAAAATCTAAAATTTAAAACAGATTCAAACTTATATATAAATGTGAACTTTTTCTGCGTACGTGATCAGAAGATCGCGTTAAGGGTGAAAGCAGCGATTATTTGCTTAAAATTGAATCTGCTATTTTAATAAATATTTGCTCTACGGTTCTTATATATTTGATATATTTTTATACTTATCGAGCCCTCTTTGGATTTTAGTCTTCAAATTTATTATTATTACTATATATATATATATATATATATATATATATATATATATATATATATATATATATGAGAAAGTAAGTCCATAGATCATTAGATAAAATATATACAGTAGTTCTTCTCCCATTCAGCATAATCAACCATACAACACATCATTTAAACGAGGTTATGGGTTTAAAATACCTATGAAGAATAATAGATAAATAAATGATATCTTTTAATCCGCGATTCAAGCCACAGAAAATTTACCTAGTATTTCTGAGAGCATGTAGAAATTGACTAGACATACAGCTAACCATACATAATTCGGTACAACATGAAAGTTAGTGGAATAAGTGTACATAAACATACCAAAATCATCACACACGCCTTGGTATTATGCCAATACTATATATCATTTCACACCTTTTATTATTAAGGTTTTTGATGTTCTATTGAGAGAATCGATTTTACTGAAAATATCGAATAACGTACACCATTTTACCAGGAAAAAAATACTGGTCCACCCACACACACACACGCACACATTCTCAAACACAACACACACGCGTACATTAACATACAAAGATACATATACACACACACACGCACACACACACACTTCTCCGTATAAGACAAGAGCTGAAAAATATCTTCTAACATGTTAAAATATCCCCCACTCACTTACAGACACATTCCTACTGACGATCACTCTACCACGAATTACTCTGCTACACACACACTTACACACACACACACACACACTTGTCTTAATAGGCATTTGAACTGTCAACAGGCTGCGGTTCGCACACACATATTTGCTGATCATTATCACAACAACGAACACTTTACTATTACTACACACACACCATATTTGTTGTGAACGAGTCATTTCTCAGTCAGCCGACATAAACCTACATTTGGCGCAAATTTAATTGTTTACATTTTCACAAGACCTCTACCGACCAATCAACATTTTGGCCACAAGCATTTTTGCAACACGAATTGGCGCAAAACTTATTTTAATACCGCTGGAGCCACTTTTTTAACATAAAAACAGGTACACTTCCCAAAACTAATCAGATAAGAGCAAACATCACGGATGCTTTATCTCAAAATTATTTTTGAAAAGCATTAGAAATGCGCAAACGGTAAAACATAAAACCCAAACTGAATACTAACCAATACAATTACTAAGGCTCACTTATTCCTAATTGAACTATTTTTCACTGTGAACAATTTGTCAGCATTTTCTATTCCGCATTATATATATTAAATGTTTACATTGAGTTAGAAACTCAAATAGTCTCTTACAACAAAATAGCTCTAAGAAAGAGATATTTCCGAGCCGTATATTATAATAGAATATAAAAGAAAACCGAACAGATATATATAGATATATGTGTTCAAATCGAAAGGGACCTGATTTGCTAAGCTGAAAAGAATACTAACTATAGACAATTGGGTTCGCTTGTCTCAATTTAGGAAAGACATTTAGAAAATAAATAAAAAACCGGAATTGTGGTAATCATCAATCATTCAGAAAACTTGTTGTTTCGCAAAGTTAATTGTGAATAGAAATACTATTGCAAGCTCATTATTATATCGTGGTCGATAAAATAAACTACCAGTAATCCACTGGGTTATTGCTGGCCTTGTGCCTAAAGTAGAAACGATTATTGTATACGGCTCCGAAATATCTCTTTCTTAGAGCTATTTTGTTGTAAGAGACTATTTTGAGTTCCCAACTCAATGTATACGTTTAATATATTCGTCTCCGCTAACTTGTCGAGCTATTTCAAATGTCGAATAAACCTGGCTGCTATTTTTAGTGGTGTGGATTTGTGAGACTCGCCAGGATGCCATGTGCGCTGTTTTATTTTTTATATAGAGCATACATTGATGGTGTAGGATAAGCTATCACCCACTGATGAGCTTGGATTAGTATTTCTATTCACAATTAACTTTGCGAAACAACGGCAAGTTGTCTGGGTGATTGCTAGTTGCCACAATTCCGGTTTGTATTTATTTTCTTTATTTTTTTCTTAAATTTAGACAAGCGAACCCAATTGTCTATAATTAGTATTCTTTTCACCTTAGCGAATCAGGTCCCTTATCATTTGAACATAAATATATATATATATATGTGTCCGCTTTTCTTTATATATTATATATATATATATATATATATATAATATATATATATATATATATATATATATATTGTAATAGAGA
>OZ024749.1:46963202-46965702 GCA_964016885.1 Eledone cirrhosa
TCATCATTACAATATTCATATTAAAGATTTATCTAAGCGGACATTTTTATTTGTTTAGATGGAGGTGAAGCAAAATATGATGTATAGTTTGTGATAGTAATGACGGTTAAATTCTATTAACACCCACACTCTATGAGAATCATTTTTTTTTTTTTATTTTGGTAGTTTTTTCTGTCGATATAGATGATATTGGTAACGTGTTGTTGAGGTCAGGGATGATGAAAAGTTGATGGTGATCATGGAGGTTATAATGCTGATTACGATGCTATAGATAATGTTTGTCATTATCAAGTGATACTTACGAGAGTTTTATTGATTAAATGTATAGGAGATGCTACAAAATAAAGTGTTTTTCCAATATCGAGCTTATTAGAGAAAGGTTAAATAGGGAAGGTTTTATCGAAAAAACAATAACAGATCGATAGTTTGTAACTGAAAAATGTCAAAGTCAAATTCACTTGCTATATTTTGCCCAATTTCTATGTGATTAGAATTTACAATTTGTGAACTATTTCAAGTATCGATAAACTCAAGAAAAGTGACAAGTGATAAATTGCTAAAGCATGTGAAAACAAAAAAAAAAACATCAGCAACAATAATAATAAATACTTCATCAATAATGAACAAGACATAATACAAATAATGTGGCAAAGCGCTAAATAGGTTGAGCAAGTATAATAATATTATAATAATTTCACAAATTTGCAAGATCTTTGCAAAATCATTAATCATTCGGTTTCACATTTCTAAATTCAATTCTCAAAGTTGAAAATATTGAGAATCATTATTTCGGGCATGATGGAATAAAGCATCAATCTAAGAAAGTCATTGACTTAATCGATTATGCACTATCTTTACGTTTCTCTGTTTGAGTCAATGTTATAAATAGGCAAACACGCGTCTCTTCAAATATTTCAGCGGCACACCCAATCGTAACGAGGAAGGCAAAATATTTGGAAATATGTAATATTTAATTTGTAAATTGTAAGGAAACGCCTATCAACTGGTCTAAAGTCTACGTTGTCCACGTTGAACAAGATTCCCACTGATACCATCAGGGTTCCCGCTCTAACAATATGACTGTAACTTCACCATGAGCTAATGCTCCATAAGATTATATACCCATACCCATATATATATATATATATATATATATGGAGGAGGTTATAGTTCACTTGAAGCATTGTGTAATGAGGTATAAACGTTTGAATATGTATAATAAAGCCAAACCAATGCAGGTATGGACATAGAAAAAAGAATGCAATTGCAAAAGATATTTAGAACGCTGGTTTGAGACCTTTATTTCCCTCTGAAGAAGAGATATTATCTCGAAAATTAAGGACGTTTAAAATAAATCTAAATGTAAAAGACGAATTGTCAACAATATCTGTTGCAATTGCATTCCTTTTTCTATGTCCATACCCGCATTGTTTTGGCTTTATTATACATATTCAAACGTTTATATATATATATATATATAACGAAGGAAATGTGGTAAGGAACCAGGTGGACCATAACGCACCAAAGTACTCAATACTTGAGGTAGTAGAGTGGGTAATAGGAACCAGTAAGACCCCGACAGCTGAGCTCAAGCCGTTTCGATGGCTAATTCTGGACGCTAATTGAGTCCAGAATTAGCCTTCGAAACGGCTTGAGCTCAGCTGTCGGGGTCTTACTGGTTCCTATATATATATATATATATATATATATATATATATATATATATATATATATATATATATATATATATATGTATTTACACTAACATATAGGAACCGATGAATAATGGTTTGCGAAATTGTATATATTTTTCTATTTTTCTAATATTGCCCTCCGCAAGGGATTTGACACTGCATAGCCATCACAACTTTCCTTGCTTATCTTATTGCATTTTCTGATTATTTTGTATGTATATAACAAAATATTAATAAAACTAGTTCATATTTGTAACATTATTTTTTCGAAATTCTCCCTGGTGAATAATTTTGCCAGTAATATTATCCCCTTTCAAATCATGTTGATTAAACAGCAAATCAAGAGGTCACTTAACAACCAATATCTGCATGTTGCATTCAGGTTCCATCAGTCTTTGCCATTGTGTATAACATCGACTGTCATTCTAGTCGATTAGATTCCAATTCTATTTCGGATAATTTGTAGACTGTTTTCTGATATAACTCTCTAGAAGGGATATCTAGGGACTCAACACATACGACCTTTTAAGAAGAAGAAGAAGAAGAAGAAGAAGAAGAAGAAGATGAAGAAGAAGAAGAAGAAGAAGAAGAAGAAGGAGAAGAATATTATATAACTATTTGAAATATATCCTATAATCACTGTAACAGTTTCTCTTGCATTAATGAATTAAAAACAAGATTTTGGTAGACGACTGAACTACACGAACAAGAAACGTCTCCTGAAGTAATATTATTCAGCGTCGATATTCACTGAATATGTATATACTAAACACCAATATATTTTTGTTTGCGTATTAATATAGACT
>OZ024749.1:46968202-46970702 GCA_964016885.1 Eledone cirrhosa
ACACATTTCCATTCTTAGAAAAGTACGTACACATTAGCTATGGGCTGGACTCATGAAAACTGATACAAACTTATGTAAATAGAGACATATATACACACTTGTACACAAACCTGCAAGCACTCATTAATTCACACACACACACAGATACACACACACACATACGCATATATGTATACGTGTGTTAGTTTCTGTATATATATATATATATATATATATATATATATATATATATATATATATATATATATATATACACGTCTCATATACCTAAAGGGCGTGTTTTCTGTGTATGGGAGAGTGTGTGCGCATAAATCCTATATGGTCATATCGGAAAAAGGAAATAAATTGCCTTTCACCTAAGCTAATTTGCAGTCCTTGCACTTCCAGAGTATATCCTGTCCTTTCGTTGTCTAAATTGGCATCATGCCGCTTTGTTAATTTAAACCTTCTATTGGAATTTTCCTTCCTTGCAGGCAAATTGATCTAACATAAAATCCTGCAAATATCAGTTGATGGTAAAGTTACGTTTTTCATTTATGTAATACGTTTCGATTCGGTAGAGACGTTATCGATCACAGAGACATACTGTAATTTTTTTATTGCCAATTGCAGTGTTTCGACAAAAAACAAATTCTACATTCAAAGGAAACCATATTAAAAAAATACTTTCACGACGATGCTTATGAAATAAGGTTAGGAATGTTTAGCATAGAAAAATGTGTGTTAATGATTACACGAATTCTGTGAGTAACATTCAAAATAGACACTACCACTAAGTAATTTATAATACGTTTTAGATTAATGCTGATACTGGTGTGGAACAACAACGTACAGAGTTGTTAAGAATGTTTTACATTATTTGTTTAGGTTTTGTTTTCTTTTTAGCATTTTGACTTCAATTTTGAACAATAATTTATTTATCGCTTCTTGAAATAAAGGTTCGGATCACTGGTTCAGGACTAGCTGTGATCACTTGGTATTTATATGATTGAAACAATGAAATATACATGTTATTAAATAGACACCAATGGCATGACGACGGTAGCACATATGTTTGCGATGAGGATGCCATGAGGGTTTCTTATACATTTAAACAATATCTCTCAATTGGAGGGAAAAAAACAAAGGAAACAACATATATTAAAGATGGGCTACTATGACATAATTTATATGTCACAACAGAACACACGGCGCACTCGTCTAATAGGTCTCTAGAAAAATAATTGTTTCTACTTTTGGCACAAAGCCAGCAATTACCCAGTGCATTACTGATGCTTTATTTTATCGACCCCGTAAGGATGAAAGGCAAAGTTAACCTCGGGTGGATTTGAAATCAGAATGGTCACTAGAAAATAAAACGCAACAGAATGATGTATATATCAAATAAATTATCTCCCTATCAGCTGTAACTATATGAAAATATCTATTAACGCACCAAAAATAAAATATATTTTATATGAGAGTAAAGATAATGGAATTACCTATATTTGGACTCCATGATGAATAAAACAAAGACCCTCATACAAACATAAAAATATATCCAGATGCAACAGGAGCATTTTGTGAACCACACTTTATAATAAAACGAGTGAAGAATAGATAAATGTCAAACCATGTTGAAAAACAATTCTGCCCCAGAAATAAAACCATCAGATTAAAATCAGATTAAATTATATTATATATTCAGTCGCAATTCTAAAAGCGTGAGTCGACGAGTTTAGCTATAGTGCAGTTAAGACAAACTTCACCAAAATAATGGAATAACCATACTACACTTAAATCTAAATTAAAATTATGCTTGCATATCCAGACGTGTCAATCTCTAAAAACCTTAACGGAGGGTATCATTTTCGCATGAGAAGACATCTATTACAAATACAAAAGTGATTGGGCGATCTCCTCGTCGGACGGGGAGAGTGGCCATGTTTGCATATCAATAAGTGAAATGAAGTAATTAGCATTATCATTTAAAAAGAAACATGTAAACATTTATAATGATGTTGTTTCCCCCCTGTTTTACCCTTTTATTTTCCTTTTTATTACCTTTTCCTTCCTTTATATATTTTTATCTCTCTCTCCCACTTTCTCCCCAATAACCTCCAGTTGTTATTGACGCACTGGGATGAAACATCTTGTCTTTAATGCGTAGAAATAGCCATGACCTCCAGCAGAAAAATGATGAAAGAAAATGTTCTCACGTTCATGCTTTCCTCTTATGTACAACTAATATAGCAATTACACAGCCCCTGTTTCTTCTTTTTCTTATATATATATATATATATATATATATATATATATATATATATACACACACACACACACATATATATATATATATATATATGTATATATATATATATATATATATATATTTATATATATATATATATATATATATATATATATATATATGTATATATATACATATATATATATGTATGTATATATATACATATATATATATATATATATATATGTATATATATATATATATATAAAT
>OZ024749.1:46973202-46985702 GCA_964016885.1 Eledone cirrhosa
TAAGATTACAGTTTTCACGTTCAGCAAGCCATAACACATAGGGCCCCGATATTTAATATTTAATTTTGGATCAGAAATGTTATAGTCGAACATGAGGAAAATGGCAAAATGGCAAAATGGCTAAATAGCTAAATAGCTAAATGGCTAAGGGGACAGACAGAAAGATAATTACACCACAAACACCACTACCACGCTAAAAACTCTAGTCAAGTTACCTCAACTTATATTTCTACTTCAACTTCAACACCATCACTGCAGTACTACGATCACATCACCATAACCACTGCCTCATTATCGCTACCGCCGTAATTCTCTCCCACTATCTCCTGCTAAGTACTACTAGCACAGCACCACCACCACCACCACCACTGCCTCATTATCATTACCGCCGCTATTCTCTCCCACTACCTCCTGCTAAGACATGCATCGTAGTGTCCCCACTAAAAGAGGAATGCATCAACATATATAAATAGACTGATTTGATGACCCGGTCAAAAAAAAAAAAAAATCAAAACCAAAGCAGCACAGCGACAACGAAAAACGTAAAGTAAAAAAAAGTAAAATGAAAAAGAAAACAAACAGACAGACATAGAAGGGAAGGGAAAAACTAAGTCAGATATTCAACATTACATTACAATGAAACTTATGCTTATTCTTTTTTTTTTTAACCTATTTGTTTGTTTGTTTATTTATGTCCATCTACAGCGTGATAGTGCCACACAAAAATCACCGGGAGTGATGAAATCACCGGAAGTGATGAAATCACCGGTGGTTATGTAACCATACATTCACCAATCCTCGATAAGAATGTTTAAATGTCGAACCTAAACAGTTCGAATAACGGTGAAGTGGAGACTAGAATGTCATGTGACAGACTCTCACCAAGCAGGTGCTCCTTGGCTCAGCAGCAGGGACCTGGCTGTCAACCAATTAGTGCTGGTGTCGGAGGAAGAAGAAGAAGGAAAGGGGCCAGAACGAACTAGACGAAAGAATTGAATAGAACGGTTATGCAATGTTACCTGAAGAGTAACCCCAAGGAGAAAGGCTATAGAAAACGGATGCATAACATCTGGAACGAGATTGGTCTATTTAAATTAGATGAACAAAAATTGGCCTGGCAGGCTCGGGTAATAAGAACTAATGGCTGGATAAGCGAGCTGGAACTAGGTGAACTGAGTAGAGAGATTAGGTTGGACATGGAGAGTGGAGTATGCCAGGCAAACGAGCCAGTGGGAAATAAAGCTAAAGAGGTTGACAGAACGGAGGAACCATCCCAAGCAGACAATGATCTGAATGCTGAAATAAATAATACCCGGAACAAAGATTCGGCCATTGAGGAGATGAATGCTGACGGGCTAGACCAAGATTTGGTTGATATCCTAAACTTAGTGGTAGATGAATTGAACAATGATAGTGGGAAACCTATGAACCATAGATTTGTAGACAGGAAAAAGTTAAAAGAAACAACAGCTAAGGTAAACAAAGTCATCCCATACCTTGAGGCGAGGAGCCTTTACCAGTGCAACACTATCCTCAAAGCAACAGCAAATGTAGTGAGAAAATTACTTGGTATAAAAGTGAGATGAAACAACAAAGAAGAAAGATCAGAGACTTGGTGGAAGAAACGACTGAATGATCAAATCAGGGAAATGAGAAATGACATTGGAAAGCTTGATTCTCTACTGAATGGGACACTAAAAAACATACACACTAAAAATAGACTGGAAATAAAGTACAAAACTATGAGGAAAAAGCTAAATATTATCATAGAGGAACTGAAGCAACGCATTGTAGCAAAGAGTGCAACAATTAGGCGATACGAGAGCAGAGTCTGTCAGTATAGACAGAACTGCACCTTTGAAAACAACCAGAATATGCTGTTTGGACAGCTTGAAGGGAAAGAAAGAGGCAACGACTTGATCCCTGAGAGGGAACAAACTAACACATTATGGAGAGGAATATGGGAGCAGGATGTTAAACATAATGACAAGGCAGTGTGGTTTGAGACAGTACAAAAGGAGAATAGGGAACAGGCACACCAACAAACTGATTTGAGTATCACAGTTGAAATTCTTAAGGGGCAGGCCAAAAATCTAACCAACTGGAAATCACCAGGCCCAGATGGTGTGCAGGGGTATTGGATTAAATATTAACATCCCTCCACCCGAAACTGACAACCATGTTCAATGTCTGCTTGATGTCAGGTGAGGTACCAGAGTGGTTGTCAAAAGGTACCACAGTTCTGGTAATGAAATACCGAATCAAGGGTAATGATGTTACCAACTATACACCTATCACATGTCTGTCCGTAATGTGGAAACTGTTGACAAGCATTGTGTCTGAGGAAATCTTCCATCACCTCCACACAAACAACTTGTTACCGGACGAACAGAAAGGATGCCGAAAGAAGTCCCGTGGTACGAAGGAGCAGTTACTTATTGATAAGATGATAATGAGGAATTGTAGGAGGAGACACACTGAACTTGCCATGGGATGGATAGACTACAAAAAGGCATTTGACATGGTGCCTCATTCTTGGATAACCAAAAGCCTAGATATCTTCAAGGTGGCAGATAACATCATACAGTTGTTGGGCAAAAGTATGAAGTCCTGGAAAACAGAGTTAACATCAGCTGGAGAATCCTTGGGAGGCGTGAAGATCATGAGAGGTATCTTCCAGGGAGATTGTCTGTCCCCTCTGTTGTTTGTCTTTGCCCTGATGCCCCTGACCATTATACTGCGAACAGTGAGAGCAGGATAAAAGTTGGGAAAGGGAGAGCTTACAATCAATCACATCCTCTTCATGGACGATCTTAAGTTCTTCGGGAAGAGTGAGAAGGAGTTGGATGTGCTTGTTGACACTGTCCGTATTTTCAGAAATGATATATGTATGCAATTTGGTATTAGTAAGTGTGGAGTCTTTGTGATGAAGAGGGTAAATTGAGCAGAAGCAACGGAATCCAGGTACGAACAGGTGAGATGATAAAGGAAATTGACACGGAAGAAGGATACACGTATTTGGGTGTTCTGGAGGATGATGACATCAAGAACAAAAAAATGAAGGAACTGATAAGATCTGAATACAATCGGAGAGTAAGGAGCGTATAAAATTCACATCTGAACAGTAGGAATGCCATACGTGCAGTAAATTCCCGAGCTGTGTCTATTATTAGGTACAGTGCGGGAATTCTGAGATGGAATGTTGCTGAACCAAAAGAAATGGATAAGAAGACTAGGAAGCTATTGACTATCTACAGCATGTTCCACAAGAGGAGTGATGTAGATAGACTCTACTTAAGGAGATCTGAATGTGGAAGAGGTCTTATCAGCATAGAGGACTGTTTCAAATCGAGAAAAACAACCTACACAAATACGTGACTGATGGTAAGGAGCCAATGCTCAGAACTGTACTGAAGGAGAGGACAATAGACCAGCGGATATCCAGGGAGGAAATAACAACAAGGAGAAAGAGCAGCCTTCATGAAAAATCCCTTCATAGCACCTTCTTTGAGAAAACTGAATTCATAGATCCACAGACATGGAACTGGTTGAAAAGAGGAGACCTTAAAAAATGCTACAGAAGGAATGCTAATGGCTGCCCAAGAGCAGGCCCTCAAAACGAAGTGGTTGAAACACCATATTTACAAGTAGGAGGCTAGCCCACTGTGCAGGATCTGTGGAGAGAGAGAGGAGACTGTGGCTCTCATTGTATCCGAGTTTAAACACCTAGCCCAGACTCACTATAAAGGCTGGAGACATGATGTGATGGGCAGGATGATCCACCGACACCTATGCAGAGTAAACAATTTACCACATTCTGAGAAGTGGTATGGGCATAAGCCAGAGTAGTTGATAGAAAACGATCGGGTGAAGATGCATGGTATATTAGGATACAGACGGACAAGAAACTGGAACACAATAGACCTGACCTGGTGGTTTTGGACAAGGAAAAAAAGATCGTGCCTGATTGTGGATGTGGCCTGCCCATTCGACACGAGAGCTCAAGAGAAGGAGAGGGAGAAAATCAACCGATACCAGAAATTAAAGTGGGAGGTAAAAAGGATTTGGAACTGCCACGAAGTCAAAGTGGTCCCGATTGTCATAGGCGCACTAGGTACTATCTCAAAAGGTTTCCAGGGATGGTTAAAGAAAATTGGCCCCGCCACGCTTTTTGGAACACTTCAAAAGGCATGCTTGTTGGGAGCAGCAAGAACCCTCCGAAACGTCCTGAATATCTGAGGCTGCAGGTAGTGACTTGATATTCATTTCAACAAATTTCCCAGTTAACTAACATTAATGACTGAGACTCAAAGAACAATAATAATAATAATAATACTAATAATAGTAATAACAATAATACTAATACAAATAATACTACTACTACTAATAATAATAATAATGAAGAACAACAACAACAACAAAACACATAGAGGATAGTGTTTTTCTTTCTCATCAAGGCTCTCGCACAATATATCACACTGAGTATGTATGAATGTAAATAAGTATATATATATATATATATATATATATACAGAGAGCGGTGGAGAGAGAAATAACAGAGAGGGATGTATGTCATTGTGTATGCGTGTGTGTTTCTTTGTGAGAATATACACTCACAACCACACACACTTACACACACACACTTACACACACACTCATTCACACCCACATACACATACACACACACATACCCACACGCACACACGCACACTCACTCACACATACACACACACACACACGCACACACACATATATATATATATATATATATATATATATATATACATATATATATATATATATATATATATATATATATATATATATATATATATATACATACATACGCTTAAATTTCTAAAATTAGTTAAATAAATGTGTTTGTGAAAACACAAATATATACGACTAAAATGCTTCGAAATAAAAGTAAAATTGAAATCCTTTTTTCTGATTTATGGATGTTGCATATTTATTTCAGTAATTTGATAGAAAAGGATTACTACCTGCTACTTGTGTGCCATCAGTAGTTATTCTCAGTGGAATGTATTCGGCGCCTGTAGGGTTTTGAGGTTTTTAGCTTCAGTTCTTGTGCTATTTCTTGTTTTCTTCATATCAGCTCTGCTGGCTTGGAATATATTGCCCAATTTATAGGTAAACCATTTCCTAAAATACCTAAAGAAAAACAAATTAAGAACAAATAAAAATAGTATATCAACTATCATTTTGCTAGCATTCATAAAGTAGGTTCTGAGAAGAAGGATTAAAATACTGTCATATAGTTAGACATGTCTTTTAAATTAACCATTACCTATCCACATTCTTATGATTTAGTATCATTAATATTTAATAGGAAATGATATATCGATTGATATTCCTTTCTGATATGGTATTCTATTGAAATATTAATTTGCTTCTGCTACCTCTGTTCATGAAATCACATTTAAGATCATTAATTTTCATAATTTCAGCATGACTTCACTTTTAGCCTACATTGCCAATTTAATTTGACTTTCATTTTCTTGGAATCCAAATTATTCGTCTGAGAACTTATATGTCTTTGCATTTATTTTTTCCTCATCCAAATTCTAATTAGTCTCCCCTAAATAATTGAATCCTAATACACCATCACATGCTTTGAAACATAATTATTTTAGATCCACGTTCATATTCAAATAAATCTCACTATATTTCCTTTTGGCATGTGTGTTCTATTTTATATTCAAAAGAAATATTCTCCCTCTCCTTATTTCTGTCTGCTGTTCCTGCAGTCCCACACGCATACTTTCTTTCTCTTATATTTTTACTTAAATGCCACATCGATGTTTAGTTAAATCGAATAAAGAACATTACGTCATAGGAATCATTATCATTTTCACTTCTAGACATTTTCTTTCAACATGAGATTTTTGTTTTTTCATATGCAACATGTGATTACATTATTCTCTTCATAAAGCCCCATGATGAATAATGAAACACAATAGAAATCACCTGCATGGATGGATTGCATGATGAGAATATATTTCATATAAATGTCATTAATTCATTTCGAATTCATGCTTTCATTCAACAATGGAAAATCTCCGGATCTAGAAAATATCATAGACAAAACTCATGGTCGAATATATATGTATATATATATATGTTTGTTATATATATATATATATATATATATATATATATATATATATATATATATATATATATATATATATATATATATATATATATATATATATATATATATATATATATATATATATATATATATATATATATATGTATATATATATATATATATATATATATATATTACAAACAAAGTAATCTTAGAATAAGACAAGGAAGTGTGAAATAATTTAACATATTCATACGGGATTATTTGTATTCAATTTCTAGCTATTCTAGCTATTATTCATCAGTGAATATTTTACAATCATAGAATATTACAGATTAAAGATTTTCCTTCTTCATCTCCATCCCTTTTCATATAATGGATGGTTCCTTCCTTCAATCATTTATCCATATTCATTCATAAATTTATTAATAACCATGCTTGGAGCACCGTTTGATTCGACAGTTCTAATGGTACGCACAAGCCACCTTGAGCTACATATATATATATATATATATATATATATATATATATATATATATATATATAACGGCGATGAATTATTTTTGCGAGGTTTTTTATATTAAATCGTATGTCGAAACGAAATATTGTTATACTTGGGGAGGGTCATATTTGTGTAATAATATTGCCAGAATTAATAACAGAACACACATCAAACAAAACACTATACACACACGCAAACGCATGCGCAGAGAAGACAAACAAATAAACACATAAATAAATAAATAAATAAACAGACTAAATAAAGTTGACGTAGGCATACAATACAACGGGAGGAAACATAATAGTGTCACTGACGATGTTGCAGATGTACGACGAAAGAACTTTGATAGACTATATATATGTGTTTGTGTCTATATTGTAACATCGAGGACCGAATAAATAAAATTAACCGATATAAAATATATAGAAGCGATATAACCGATATAACCGACATAGAAGCGAAAACAAACCAAAGACTGAGTGTGTTCTGTTATTAATTCTGGCAATATTATTACACAAATATGACCCTCCCCATGTATAACAGTATATATACACACACACACACACACACACACATATATATATATAGTAATATAATAATTATGAAGACTGAAATCCAAAGAGGGCTCCTTATCGGGAACTTCTGAAACTAAAAATGTCAATCTGTGAACGCAAAGTAAATATTTCAAAAAAAGTTGCAACCGGAGGAAGACAGGAAGACGAGACTTGTGTTCGTGGAAACGTTACCTGGCAAAGAACGGAAAAAAAACGAAGATAATACGTCATTATTTGGACCGTTGACAAACAATTACGCGCCAAGACAAGACCTCGTTGATGGTATAAAAGAAGTCGTATACTAATATTCTATTAGGTGGTTCATGGAGTTGTTCTCTGGCAATGAATGGAAAAAAAACGTCATTAAGTGGAGCGTAGAGAACAAATGGACGCAAAGAAAAAACCACGTGGATGGTATAACTGAAGTCGTAGACTAAAATTCTAACTAGGAAACCGAACGATTCTCGGCTTCAGAGTTAAGAATAAAGTAAATAAAATACAGTGGTAATTGAAATAAAATAAATACGTACACGCATCCAAATACGTACATGCACAATCAGACGGGACAATACAAATACAAGCACGTACACAAAAAAACCCGCACGCACATACATAATCCACGCAACGCCTGTACCGGCACACTTACGAATGTATACACCAAATACGCATAAACATATATAACAAAATATATATATATATATATATATATATATATATATATATATATATATATATATATATATATATATATATATATATATATATATATATATATAAAGGATTACATATATATATATATATATACATAGATACATATACGTGTTTTGCAACGGGTCACTTTGTGGCTCAATGAAAAGTTAATAAATTAAATAATCAGAGCTATATATCATAAAACATGTCTATAGAATCACCAGATAAAATATATACTATTTCCTCCCCCAATTAGCATAATTAACCAGATAAAAAATCGAATAGACCAGGCTATAAGAATAAGGCTTCTATGAAGAAATCTCCTACAAATAACCGAAACTATCCCTACGCTGCAACGGAATATTTATCGAATATTTCGACACCGTAATCGCCTAGATATACAGTCAATTAAACAGAATTAGGTGTAAACTATACTAGGAGAAAAGAGAAGACATTTATTTACGTCGACCATGGTTTCGTCCGCATTTTAAGATTTCCGATAACTTCGGAAACTTGAGCACCGGACTCTTCAGGAGTTTCCTCAAATCTAGACAATAAACTTTCTAGAGTGATCGCCCCAAAAATACATTAAAACATGGCTAAGAATCGTGACGTAGCAGCGGTCAGGTTGGAAGGAGTGTGGTTAGTTGCTTACAACTGGTGTCTTTTTGCTAGAAAGCGCAGTACAATACAGCCACATTTGTTTCTCAACCTAACGGGAGATTATTACATACAAAGGTTTACATATAAATATATACATACTAACATATACATGTTTTGCAACGGGTCACTTTGTGGCTCAATGAAAAGTTAATAAATTAAATAATCAGAGCTATATATCATAAAACATGTCTATAGAATCACCAGATAAAATATATACCATTTCCTCTCCCAATTAGCTAAGCACGCCGTTTCTGAGGGTACCAAGGCTGTCACGAAGTACACCACCAGCAAGTAGACCAATTACTGCTGCTTAAGACAAATCAAAACACACACACACGCACAGACACACACACACACACACACACACACATATATATATATATATATATATATATATGAGTGTGTGTGTGTGTGCGTGCATACATATACTTAAACAAACGTATATACATAAATAAATACGTATATAACGCGCGCACACACATACCTGCATGTAGGTATGTGTGTGCGCGCGTTATACACGTATTTATCTTGTTTTTGTGTGTGTTCACACAAAAAAAGAGGATGGCGTAGGACAGAACGAAGGAGAGGCGCAAAGCAAAGAAAATAATCCCAGTGAATGAAGAGCTCACATAATGTGTGACGAAAGAACTTTGATAATATATGAACAACCGTCCGGTTGTGGAACCAACCAACCAACCGGAAATTTATAAATTTTTAAATGTATAATTTAATTTATAATACATTTGGAGTGAAAGCAACTGGCGCGTGTGTTTCTTATTGGCAACATGACCCTCTCAAATATAACAATATAGGTTTTAACACACGTTTTCAGATAAAGAATCTTGCTAAACAAATTTCGAAACGATATATATATATATATATATATATATATATATATATATATATATATATATATATATATATATATATTTATTTATATATATATATATGATTTTTGCCTATGATTTCTGTATTTTATATCAAACAGAAGATATATTATAAATATAACATTTACTTTGGCACAATTACTTTCATCTCGTAAACTTTATGTCCATTCAGTATACGATATCAGTGGCGTTAATTACAGAGTAAATAAATAGTGATATACTCTAAACACATCATTACCGGTGAATGTATATATTCAGATATGAAAAAAAAATGCTAATGTCCCTCTATAATAATCATCCTAATAATGTCGAATATTTTAATGATATAAATAAATACCATTATTTATATAAAACCTATATTTTTTATATATTTGAATATTTCTAATTAGCCCTGCTTATAGTTTAATTTGCTGTGGATAACATTTTGCTTTATTTATATTAGTTTCTCATTTTATATGTAATTTATCTTTATTTGCATTAAATATATACGTTAATTTCATGTTGCTACTTAAATTATGTTAAAACTGTTTCTCTGTCTGATAGAGTTTTCTATTAGTATCCCAGTTCTCGAGCAGCACAATTGCCTGCTTTTTAAATTAAACTTCACTTTTTGATCGTTCTAGTGTCATGCGTATCATTAACGTAAATTTCGGGGATATGGTGCTTGATACGATGTGTGGCTGGCTGCCTCATCGTATTAAATATACTCTCCATACGATAGACGTCAACATAGTTTTAGACTTCTCACTTACACTCAACAGGATTTGGTGGAACTCGCGTCATGGTAAATGATACTTACGGCAAAGTTCACACAGTTGCGCGATAACCTCCCCAAATATATACACGCAAGGCGTAAAGAAAAGAACTACATTCCTGGTATTCAAAGACGGATTTAGGACGTTTCACCCCGTTTAATTAAGTTATTTTCTATCCCCAAAATCTCTAGGTTCAATAATTATTCGCAAACAGTTTCACCTGTGGTCTCATTCTTTTATCAGATGGAGACACTATGCTGACTACTTAGGATATGTCTTCCCCTGTTACGATAAAAAAACCTCAATGATTCGACGCCAAAATCCATTGCTAACCCGTGGTTGCATATTTAAAGTGCATAATTAAATTGCATATACTAGATACTAAGATTTTCAACCATTTTCAAAGTCAACAAACGACGTGTTAGAATAATTGATCACAACGTTTGCCCCAAATCAGCCTCTGGAATGATTTTTGCATAAGTGCAACGACAACGAACATATACACATATTATATATGTATTAAACATTCCCAAATCTTTCGTGTTCTCTAATAGCAGATTCCTTCATTTATCAGCCAGAGCAGTATATATAACTCCAGAGCATTGTTTCCTAACCAGGGGGCCATGGCCCACCAGTTGGGCCATACCAAGTCATTAGGGGAGTCACGGGAATTAACTAAACATCACAACATTTTATACATAAAAAAGAAGAGTTGTCTCCTAACATATTTTTTTTTTCTTTTTCTTGCTTCAAATGTTTATATTCAACTTTTTATCAACTTTCTACCTTTTCTAATTATGATTTTACTTCACAAATAAAAAGACATGCCAAAACTATTTCTACATAAAAAAATTATATTAATTTGTTGGAGGTGCATACTGTTTTGCTATATCATTAAGGTGGACTTTATTATAAAATGTTGGGAACAGCTGCTCTAGAGTTAGGAATCCATAAATATGCCACGATATCAAGCAAGTTGAAACACTGTCCATTTTACTTTTACTTGTCATGCAGAAATTGTTTGCCAAAACTGAAATTAGATTTTTACCACTAATCGAAGCAATTAGGGAAGGTCGAATATACTCTTAATATTCTCTATTATATTTACATGTATTTAAACATGAATCTTTCACTTTATGTGTGTATGTTGTCGGGGGTGTATGTGTGGTGATGTGTGTGTAAAATGTATGAGAATATTAAAGATAAGGTGAGAATATTATCATGTGTTCAGATGTCACTAACCTGTCCTTTTAATAGCTACCGTCAAATGAGTTGCATATAAGTGTATAAAGGTATGTGGTCATTTAATTATCGAAACAATACGCTTTCTCGTGTAACTACTTGAGCATTTCCCTGTCAAATGTAAGTGTCATGAAAACCAACATTAATATAGGTATGGATTTAATGCAATCACAATGAACGAAACGTTAAAGGAACGTGTAAGCAAGTCTGAGACATTTCTGAATTAGTATTCCTCGTAAAAAACCTGTATAGAAATGTCATTGCATGTCTACAATACGCGTTCGTTTGTATATGTATATATAAACACGAAAGTGTGTTCACCACTCTAACCTCAAACGCTCTACGATATATTCAGCCTAGTCTCGTTCATTGTTTGTTAAGCTGGAAACAATGGGTGGGATGCATAATTCTTCACAGAATCAAACTATTTCCACCAAGATGTAGTAAACTCATATCGGGAATGTGATATACAACGATGCATTCTCTAACAGCAACCTGCTAAAAACACCGTCGCACTTGATATGATACCAACAGCTCTCTATGGAACTAGTTGTCAAATCCATATAAATTTAAACATTTTACTTTCGGGATCTTTGAAACAACCTCCATAGTTCTGTAATCGCAATAATCATGACACGATAATTGTACTCGTTCATTCAATGAGAATCTCTTGCAATGTTACCTGATAACCCATTCCCTATTTTGATCACAGGGCGAGAATTCCATCGCAATTTTGTTTACATGAAATGTGTTTTCGTTGTCACCATGCTTGCAGTCGGTTTAAGCGTATTAAAAAAAGAATAAAACCATGGATTTCAATGAGTTGAAAATAGAGTAACCGAATATGAATTGAAACAAGCATTTTAAATTATGGCAAAATGTCATATAACATCCGCCTGGGTATTAAAAGAACCGCCTCTTATGTATGTGTACAGCAAATAGGAGCGTCTTGGATAATTGTGTAGTTATTTTGCCTAATATATTTTAATATTTGAATAGTTAATAGAACGTTGACTGTTATAATACCGAAAAACGTTTGACGAAGAATCCTTTCTAATCATTGCAAATATGATATAGGGAATTCCTTCCTAA
>OZ024749.1:46988202-46993202 GCA_964016885.1 Eledone cirrhosa
TATGTACGTATACATAGATACTTACATTTAAGTAAGTGCCGTACTAAGAGTGAGAAATGAAATTTCGTTTTCATTTTATTACAACTTAATATATATATATATATATATATATATATATAGAACTTCTTTATCTTGCTTTATCTTAGTGTTTTAGTGACCATAATTAGAAATGCCATGCAGGTCAGTGTAATGAAAGGATTCCAGCTGACGTCATGGATATATCAACATGACATTTTAAATAGGTACATCTTAATTATTACAGATATTCACATATTATATAGAGTAATAAATGCCGGTGTACTTTAAAGATTTTGGAAATATCATTTGTGCAATGCTGATTTAATATTTTCCACATCGATAGAATAATGTACCAATCACAGCAGTGTTACAGAGGAAAGCATATATATATATATATATAGGAAAAGAGTTCGGATCTAGCTGTCGAAACGGCCGGATCTCAGCCGTTGGGGCCTAACTCTTTTCCTATTACCCACTCTACGACCCTAAGTATCGAGTACCCTAAAGTGCTACGGTCCACCTGGTTTCTTACCACACCTTCTTGGTTAAATATATATATATAACTATATAAAGTTATACGCATATACATAACTGAAGTCGACACTTTTTGCAGATTTATATTCATTCTTTGTTTCTTTTTTCTACTTTGTTACGTGACAGAAGGATCGATCAACAACAGACATTTATATTTTCTATAAGGATTTGAATTAAGTAAACACACAGATACATATAAATATATGAGAACACCTATATATATGTATATATATATATATATATATATATATATATATATATATATATATATATATATATATACATAATTGTTCCACAAACAAACGTATCGTCTTCCCCTCTTCCTCTGGTTGCAACGTCTTTTTAAATATTCACTTCTGCGTTCACATATTGACTTTGTTAGTTTCAGAAGATCACGTTAAGCGTGAAAGCAGCGACTCTTTGCTTAAACTTTAATCTGTTATTTTAATAAATATATATATATATATATATATATATATATATATATATATATATATATATATATCCACATATATATATAGCTACACATTATAAATGCAGCGAGAATCGCATTTCGGCGGGTAGAACATCAGAGGTATGCTGTCAAGCGATCCATAGTTAAAAAAACAGAGCTAAACGTATATGTTAAAACGTCATACAAAACTGAAAATGTGGTCAAGAAGGCATTAACCACCTAAGTCAAAAAAGAAGTCAAGCTAAACAGGTCAGACAAAATAAATGATAAAATCATATATATATATATATATATATATATATATATATATATATATATATATATATATATATATATATATACGTATACACATATATAACCGACCTGGACCCATCGGACCTGATGGTAAAATCCAAATGCTGGGTTTCTATGACACGTAAATCAATAATACTGCCTGCTTAAAACTATAAGATTTTGGTATAATGATCGAACAAGGAATATCACGTTACCAAGATGTATTTTGCTCTGCGCCAACTTTGGGAATGACGCAGGGCTTTATAAAAGCACATGCGTAAATCACAAGGGGAAAAACCCTGGATTTTGGCAAATGAATTGAGTATGTGTAAATCATCCAAAAAATTGCATAAATAGCACAATTCGAATAAGTACTCAACCGGGTAGATTTAAAATAAACGTATGCAATAGATATATCAATAGAATTATTAACAGGTTAATTGTAAGACTCGAGAGATTAATACAAATATAAATTCAGCGAGAATCGCACTTTCGGTGGGTACAAAAAGCGAAATGAACGCACAATCAGAGTTATGCTGGCAAGCGCTCCATAGTTAAAAAAAAACATAGCTAAACATATATGTTAAAAGGCCATACAAAACTGAAAAGAGTGGTCAAGAGGGTATTAACCACCTAAGCCAAAAAAAAAAGAGAAGCTAAACAGGTCAAACAAAATAAATGATTAAACCATATACGTATATATACATATGCACATACATAGCTATATATATATATACATATAGAGAGAGAGAGAGAGAGAGAAAATTGAGGTTGGTAATGGCACATGAAATATATAAGAGACAGAATACATTTTTGTGAAAAAACATATAATTTTATAAGGTAAGGAAATAATAAAGGGTATACAAAATGACTGGTTTCGATGGGTCTGCAAAAGCCATCTTTTCAAATGTTGATTAATATTAAGAAACATTAATAATACGAAGAGTTAAAATTTGAGATTTAAAAATTCAAGTATAAAATTCATTGTGGGATTTCATAGTAGTTTTCATCTAGGTAGCAACAACAGTTGACTGCTGTGTCCCTTCGTTTTGTGTAGAAAATTACACTTTTCATATATATATATATATATATGTAAAAGTTATATTTAAATTGTTGTGATAAAACAAGCAAATATTTTTATAATTGATATAAAGCACTTAACAAATATTTGCATTCCTTATTATAAGCTCCATCACGTTCAAACAGACAAACATACCCATACATCCACATACTAAAACGAACTCTTAAAAATATACGCACACATACACACACACACCGATACACACACACGTACGGGCACGTGTACACACACACACATACATATTTATGTATGCAGTATAAGGGATATGGAGAGACCTACAGATGTCTCGAAGATTTAATGATTAAATTGATAATTGCTTAGATGGCGAAAATTCCTGGTTTAAATATAACTCTTTAGAACTGTATGATAGAACAAGGACCGAATATACCTATCTCATATGTTTTACCGGATAACTTACATCATATTGGGAGCCCCTATTCTACCAGTGCCGATTGAAGATTTACTGGTCATTACACGTAATATACAAGTCTACGAAATCACATTCGCTAACAGACTAATGGATCATATCCGCAAGGTCTTATCTATACTTATGTATACCTTCTAAAACCAGTTCATATCTATGTTAATAACATACACTTTATTTTCAAAATAATGCTACAAACCACTAATCCTATACGTAGAGCTATTATGTTGAGACTTATTTGTTATTCAATAACGTATCAATCTTTAAATTATCACCGCAGAAAACTCTTTAATTTTATCCTCGTATGTGATTTAACTAAAGAAACAAATCGCTTTTTGAGACATTTAATTGGATTCAGTTTCATAACTGGAATAAGAAATTACTGAGATTTCTCTGTTATAAGGTAAACGAATAGAATAAAGTTTGCAGCCGTTTCAGTTCTCTAACATAATTATAGACCTAACTGTATAAACGCTAGAAATCATTGACCTAACTGTTAAGACGCTAAAAAAGATAGACTTAACAGTAAAAACGCTAGAAATTATAGACATAATTGTAAACACGCTATATTTCACTTGATGTATGTATATGCTACATGTCTAGCAAGAGGACATTGGTATATTGTCATGTCCAGGTTAGCTGACTAACAGTGTGGATACAATATATATATATATATATATATATATATTGTAATATTCATATTGCAAAATCATGTTACAATTGTTCGGTAGACCTAACTTAATAAAAGTATTTAATATATAAAATGCCAGTTCCATAATATACTACAATTTATTTGAATGATAAGACTCCACAATTCAACCATATCGTTCTTACTATTAAAAACAAAATCTAGATACATACGCTGATATCATTTGAGGATTTTAAGATCCATATCAGTTCTGAATGAAAAACACCACTGCCCAGATTGACTCCAGATATTACCAGCTTTTCGCCCTAGAATATTTACAACTTTACCGTAATGGATTTCCACTTATTTTTTACATTAGTGTAGTTAATGATTTCCACAATTTGACGCAATTTAAATGAATGCCTAATTGCCAATTGGTTGCTCCGATATATTGGGGAGATGTCTATAATCTGGGCATTTGCTACGAATATTATCGTTTCCAACCCAGTTACTTCTGGAAAGTTATATATTAATTATATATGCATTGATGGAAGAAATAAATATGTGCAATAGTTCATGTAACATGAAGCGCTGGTGTAGCTCTGATAACAGATCGGTAAAATCAATAACTTATATCATATAATTACATCCATTTACATTCAGATTTCAAAAATAAACTTTGCCTTTCAATCTTTCTAATATTGATATTATATATAGCAGTCGGACATACATGTTGATTAAACTCAGTTCCATCGCTAGACCTAGAAATCAATATATTATATATCACATGCTTGTGTAAGCATATATAAGAGCTTTGCCTCTGTTGAATATATGATCTAAAATGTGTATGCATGTATATCAATGCAACAACCCTCTTCTCTGCAGGAGCTTCCATTATTTCGTTTGTGTCATGGTTACTTTCTAGAATGTGTCCAGGTATATTGAACAATTTCTGTGAGTCAGTATCCTTTTTTAACATTAACATTTATAAGGGTTATATGTATGACGTTGCCATGGCAGTATGAAGATGTGTAAAACTTGTATCTATACGATGTAGATTTCTATACTAGGAAGGTTACAGCGAATTATAGATAGTTATGGTGGAATTGACCTATGGTGGAAGTTAATAAAGTGAAAATGTTATCATATCTGATGTCTCTTCTCATGAACACCTTGCATGTTACAATTTAAACAATGATTATATGGACGCATATCAACAATTAAATGTTTTATTGTAATATCAGGTGGAGAAGATCAAGTATCTTGGGACGATTTTCCGCTACTTCTCCGATTAGAAATCACAACTCTAATGCTACGTAAACGGGTTAGGAATGACACAGTGAAGAATATATGGATATAATTTACGGACAAAGAAACCGAAAAGACACCAAAGCATTGATCCTGAGCAAAATGCTTCGATAACATCCATGACCTCGGCTGGGATCGCTGGGGATCAGGCCTGATCAGTTGGAAATTGTTTGTTCTGACACATATAAACATATGGTTACATATGTGCTCCTCTAATGTCTTCCATAGCGGATAGCACATTGTCTATATGGGTATAATTCTTTTTATATATATATATATA
>OZ024749.1:46998202-47008202 GCA_964016885.1 Eledone cirrhosa
AAAAACGAGTACAGATAAAATATATACATATAATGAAAAAAAAATTGTTTTCCTATCATCTAATAAGTTTTTTGAAGTGATCCAAATGAAAAAGCAAGCTCCTCTGATGTACGTATTTATTGAAAGTTTTGATATTTTGTAACGTACCAAAAATCTGCGACACGAACTGAATAATAAACGCCAGAAAGATGTTGAAATATGAATGAAATGCAATGGCATATATGTACATATGTACAAATATACACATGGAAGAAGCAAAGAAGCACATATACACGCGTGCTTCCATAGACAATTATATACATACATATATATATATATATATATATATATATATATATATATATATATATATATGTATATATATGTATATATATATATAAATACGTACATATATATATATTTCTATCTATTTATTAAAATAACAGATTAAAGTTTAAGCAAATAATCTCATATATATATATATATATATATATATATATACACACACACACACGCACACATATATATATATATATATATATATATATATATATATATATATATATATATATACGTATATATATATATATATACTTATATATATGTATATATATATATATATATATATATATATATATATATATACATATATATATATATGGCATTAATGGTTTGGAGAAATAATACTCAATAGCATGATAGTGTAAAGTATTTTATTTGTCCTTATTATATACATATCCTCTCTCCTGGGGGACAAAAACATATAGTCTGTTTCTCAGAGAGGAAACATGTTTCAGATAAAAAGTAAATCACATATTTTACAGCACATTTTCAAAAGTCGGCTCTCGTCGGTATCAGCATGATAAAAAATGAGTAGTAGTAGGGACTATATAGACATGTCACTATCATTCATAGAATGAAATCTTTGCTGACATAAATTGTTTTAAAATAAAGTATTACTATCTCACGTATATATATATATATATATATATATATATATATATATATGTGTGTGTGTGTGTGTATGTGTGTGTGTGTTTATGGACAAACCTGATAATATTGAATGATTCACTACCGAGCAGACGAGGAAAAGGGATTTATGATTTGTACCGAAGAATGAATGAGGCTGCATAATTGAATATTTAATATTATTCTTTCCTTGTCTTGCAAACAGTTTAAGCATCATGTCATCTATAGTTTCATGGTGATTTTCGAGTTCAATATTTGCATTTCTTCCTGCCTTCTTCTTCTGATGAGATATAATCCCTCCACATCGGAATGAGGCAATGAAATACAGCCTTGATGGTTTATGATTTTGTCGTCCATTTACATTTGTTCATTACTGTTGCAATCTATGATGCTGATACTATGGTTGACAACTCAAAATGCTAGTGCACGTACAGCAGATATTTTATTCAATGGGTTGTACACGTATATTAAGACAGCACATACTCAACAGTATCATTCGATCACGATTTTGACTTTCTTACTGGTGTGGTGAATAACCTGGCTTATATTTATCAGCTACTTGAATGTGTGCAGTAACGACATTTCCATAATCATCGTTGCGAGTGGTAGTCTCAGAAGTATCTGAAGGGCTTCATATCTATTTCATAATGTAATTAGAAATTGATCTCGTATATCAAGATTTGCATTTACATTTCGTTTGATCATAAATATAATAATGATAATAATAATAATTATAGCAACAAGAACAACATCAACAACAATAAAAAAAATAGTAATAATGAAAATAATACAAATAATAGAGAACGAAGGGAATCGATCTGCCAGTGGGTGAGCTCATAGCGGATGTCAACACTGAAGATGGGTATACGTATTCGGATGCTTTTGAGGAAGATAGCATCATGGAAAACAAAATGAAGGATATGTTAACATCTGAATACATTCAAATGATATGAACATCTTAAGTGAAATAAATTGCTAATTATAAGCAATGTTGCAATTGGTATATCTATCGTTATGCTTTTTGTAGTTTTACCCTGCCTTATATTCAATGTTTAATTCACATTTATTTGTTTTTCGCCATCCTAGTTTCTCCATTGTCATATACATTTCAATACATTAGAAAACATTAAATTATAAATACTACTTTTACTATATCTTCCTCGCATTCTTTATGTCCTTGGATTCCTCACAGATTCGTCCGCCCTTATGGCTAATAAAATATATAATTAATATTACAATTATTACAATTTTTATATATAGTTTGCCTTTCCTATTAATATATCTGATAATCATACTTGATAATTATTAATGTTATTATTTAGGAAAGTCAGTCTATACATCTATATACACCATGAGTTAATACATTTGCCTATTTTATAACATTAGAATAAGAGAAAATTATTCTACTTTCAATACATAAAGGAAACATGAAAGCGCATGTGTGATTGAAGATTGTTGAACTTAGAAGCATCATTTCTAATTTCGGTGTTTAAACACGTGTAATATATAACATATTTTTATATGTTTAACCTATATTTATAACCGTATCTATAAAAAACGCAATCACAAAAACAACAACAACAACTATATCAAATACTGGGAAATAAAATGCTAATCTTACGGGGAAATTATCATATATATTCGTTTTGAGCAGCATATTATTTTGAAACTATTTCCAGTTTCCTGGATAATAACACGTGATAGTCTATATGGGATGTAAGAACTGTACCAATTCATGTATGTTATGTATAACACATACATACACAATATATACGCGCGCACGATATACATATATGCGTACGTGCGTATTTATATGACAACGTACAGGCATATGTATTTTAATTTTTGTGTTTTATTTCATATTACCGTTCTGAAATAAAGAAATGAATGTTACCATATATTCGTTATTACTCCAAGTTTCTTGGAGATCACACGAGAGCGTAATGGTAGATGATATTTAAAAGTTGCAATTACGTCTGTGAATGACCATATGCAACATACTAAATACAGATGAAATGTATGTTTGAAGTTAGATGACGATATTATAGAATTTATGCTGACACTCTTGGAATATGCTCGGCTTTAAAACGCAAATATTTAACTGATATTTTCCTTCAATGTGTACAAAATTATGCGTATATATATGTGTGTGTGAGTGTGTAACGTGTTCCTTTGTAACTACACATATTTATTCATACGCACATACATATTAATGTGAGAGTCTGCATGTATATATATATATATATATATATATATATATATCAACCAATAACTTTCTACAATTATTTCACTCACCTTCTTCTCTCTCATATATGTTATCAGTATACTTTGATCAAACACACTACTTTAGAAGTTTGCGAACTGCCGTGTCAACGGTATTCATAAATACCATTAGTGGTGTGGGATAAGCGAAGTAAAAGAAGATTTGAAAGCTAAAGCTCCATCGGTGATTCCATTTGACATATGTTTATCTCCTACAGAACGGCTTCTTGCACACTATTTTATTACTTAAACATCATTATTTTATAAATGTTACATATCTTTAAATTGTTTGAGAACCGATTCTAATTACTAATACTACTTGTAAATATATGATAGCCTATACACTGACGAACAGGAGTTAGAATGCAAGAACTATTCTTTTTTTCAGAATAGAAATGTTATTCATGTTAATAACCGTTGTGCTTTCTATGGACTAGTCAGATGAAGACACTGAAAACAATTCACACTTCTTGGACTACTAAAATATGTTAAGAGGAAGAGACGAGTTTATCTTACACAAAATGTTTGAGCTGGACACAAGAAACCTTTGCAAAATACTAGTATCATATTTGAGCAAATATAAACTTCAAGAGAAGAAACACACGGTTGCGAAGTATCAACACATGTCTTTCATTCAAATACCGTTTATCGTGCTATGGTCTTTTAGGGTGTTAATGGAATTCGGTTGCCCGAAGTACTTTTAAGTGCCTCATTACACAATCCCTGTGATTGGTGAGTGATCAAAAACAAGTACCAAATTATAGTAATATCATCCAATTATTTGATTCGATAACCAATGTCGCAGAGAAACAAGGAGGAAATAATTCAATGATAGGTTATTTTAGCACAGGTCAGATCCGTTATCTTTAGCAAGAATATAAACAAAAAGTATTTTCAGTTGAACCCTATCTTCCCGTAAAAAAAGAGCATTGACAGAAGAACGGACACACTGGAGTTGATCTGACACACGCCCCTGGCTTCTGGACATGCTACTCCTTTCTGTGCCCCCCTGAAATGATGCAGTGTCAAACACATGCACATGCTTATATGTACACGCACACACACACACATATATATATATATATATATATATATATATATATATATATATATATATATATATATATATATATATAAAGAAAAAGGGATGAAATCGAAAATGCAACTGAAGTCTTATTTTTTTTTAAATATATATATTTATTTGGTTCCTTTACCGGTTTCGCAGTTCTTCTGCTTTTCAAAAGGTGAGTTGAGATGGAGGGTCTGTGGTTTTTCTCACATCAGGATGTGAGAAAAACCACAGACCCTCCATCTCAACTCACCTTTTGAAAAGCAGAAGAACTGCGAAACCGGTAAAGGAACCAAATAAATATATATATTTAAAAAAAAATAAGACTTCAGTTGCATTTTCAATTTCATCCCTTTTTCTTTATACTTCCACTCGTGTAGGACACCTCGGTTATTTTTCATTTTGTAAAAAAAACCTCACTTTCTAATATATATATATATATATATATATATATATATATATATATATAGTAATAATAATAATAATAATAATAAAGAGAAAACCATGTTTATGGTATAAAGCATTCTGTTGTTAGTGTTTTGAGTCTGCATGTCTAACATATATGCGCAGCTTGTGAATAAAAAAATGAATGAATTCGCTGGCCGTGGTGATCCCTGCCTAAACTCTTTTGTAATCTATCGTCTTATTGGTTAATTTCATCGTCTTATTGGTTAATCAACCAATGAGAGTAATTGGTGCTCAAAAGCTTCCGCCACTTTGTTTGCACGTTTATTTATCGTTTCGTCTTCGAATCTTCCTCATGTATTTCCTCGTTTATCATCAACATATTTTTCCCGTTATAATGTTTAATTTATATATGATTTTTTTATATTTATATTAACTAATTTTGTTCAGTTCGTTATAACATGCTTATAATATTGGCTGTATCTTATTTACTTGTATATTTGCCCATATTATTGTTAGATTATTTTACATTATTTTATCATTATTATGGTAGATTATTTTTTTAATTATTATGTTAGACTATTTATATGTAATATTTAATCTTTATTAAATCAACTTAAACATTTTTTATGTAAAATATATTTATGTAACATTGATTGTGTTTTGCAGTTGTTTATATTAAACGTCTGAACATATTTTTAAACATCTTACAATAATATTTATAAGATCATTTATAAAATAACAATTATATAATCTAATTACATTACAACGATAATTTATTATTAATATATATCATATTTAACTAGAGTTATTACAAGCTTTGCCTTAAAATAATATTAAACTAGACCTGAAAAATGCGCAAGCTCAAAAGAGCCAGAGAATGTTATAATAAACCTTCAAAAGTGTGGGACGAGAGTTGTTGCTCAAACATTATTGTAATCATTATATATCGTACACTGTGGCATCCTTTTATAAAAAAGAGACACATAACGAACTCAAGACGACAGGATAAATATTTAAGTCAAATTATAATATAGAATTCAGTTTAAGTGCATTTCGTATTAATCATTACTAAACATATAATATGAGATATTGAATATTAGCTTACATACTTATCGTGTCGTCTTGAGTTATGAGTCTCTTTTTCATAAACGGATGCCACAGAGTGTACGATAGATAATGATTACAATATTTTGGCGCAACAACTCTAGTCCCACATATTTGAAGGTTTATTATAACATTCAGTGGCTCTTTTGAGCTTGCGCATGTTCCATGTCTAGTATATATATATATATATATATATATATATATATATATGAAGTATAGCAATATAAGGTTGCACTTACCAATGAAACGGTCGTAAATACCTGGATAACATGCTTCTCTTAATGATTATCTGTGTTTTCTCTTTTATATATATATATATATATATATATATATATATATATATATATATATATATATATCGTTTCTGAATTTGTTTAGGAAGATTCTTCATCTGAAAACGTGTGTTGAAACCGATATTGCTATACTTTTGGAGGGTCATGTTGCCAATAAGAAACACACGCACCAGTTAAAACCACTTCAATTTATTATAAATTATATGAATATAAATTTCATAAATTTTATAAATTTCCGGTTGGTTGTTTGGTTCCACAACCGGATGGTTGTTCATATATTATCAAAGTTCTTTCGTCACACATTCAGTGACATCTTCAGTGACTAGGGATCTTTGTTATGTGTACTGTGCCTCTCCTTTGTTCTGTCCTAGGCCATCTTGTGTTTGTGTGTGCTGTGTGCTTGGTTTTCGCATGTGTTACATCCGGTGGTATGTGTGAGTTTTTATTTGTTTGTTTATTTGTTTATTTACATGTTACTAGTTAGTTGTTTGTTCTATTTGTGTGATTTTCCTTTGGTCCTTAATTATAAGTTATGGTGTTGCTATTCCATTCATGTTCTCTATTTAATTTTGGGTGGAGTTCATTTATGTTTATTGCCTCTGTGATTTGTCTAAGTATTGCATATTTTCTGTGTGTAGATTCTATGTTTATCTCTATTTTCTCTAATTTGCCCTTACGTTCTATTTTAGCATGTTGGTAGAGTATTGATGATTCTTTTCTGTCTTGGAGTTCTCGCCAGTGTTTATTTAATCGTTCTCCTATGCTACGAGCTGTCTCATCTATGTATATTATATTCTTATTTTTACATAGTCCCTCAGTACATCTTATGCTATATACTAGGTTTCTAGTTTTATAGTTAATATGGGAGCTTAGGTTACAGATTATGCATTTCCTATCTATACAGGGAGGTCTTTGAAAAGGGTATGTATTACTAATTAGAGTTTTTATGGAGGTATTTGGTCTTTCCACTATCTTAATATTTAGTTTAAGTTTATCTAGGGCCCTTCTAAATTTGTAAGCTAGTTCACCTCTCGGGGTTGTATTGATGAACATTACACTCTGGTATTTATTGCTATCATTCCATGAGTTTATTTTATTAACATTATTCCTAGTTATTTCTATTCTATTCCAAAATCTGCTCCTATACAAGGGGCAGGTCACATTTGTATCGTTATTTAACATTTATTCCCATTTGGTTCTGGCTCCGCTATAAAATCTGATTTTATCTCTCTGATTGTAGCCAGAGAACTGCATATGGTGGACGAAGTGTTGTATGTGCCTCTCTAATTCTTTGGGGTTGCACATGCTGTTTCTCTACCGTTATATCGCGTGACTATCTCCCCCTCCGCCTTTTGGGATTCTTTCTCACGTCGTGTAGACGCGTTGTTGAAGCTAGTAAAATGAGGTATCCTCTTGATAAGTCGGCAGACCTCGCAAAGACTATATCTTTATGATGTATTGTTTTTGTTTATGCCACGAAACTACGTAGTTGAGGAATCTAGGAGCAGTTTAGGTATGATACATGTTATTACTAATTATATCTAAATGTTTCTTCTCTCTTCATAATGTATATATATATGTATACACACACACACACACACACACACACACACACACACACACACACACACACACACACACATATATATATATATATATATATATATATATATATATATATATATATATATATATATAATTATGTTGTGCTTGTGGGCACATGTTCTCATATATATTCCATAGTTTTTCATGTGCATTCTCAAAATTCGCAAAAGATGCTGAAGATGCCTACTATCATAGAAAGCTAAATGATAAATTCGATTATAATTACAAGTAAAGTATTAATACAGCATATTGATCAACAACAGAAAGTAAGTTCAATACGTATGAAAATAAAACACAATTACAAATATACTCTTAATCTTATCATTTCAAAAGGAGCGTGTATGATTATACTTCTTTAGGAATTTGTTCTTGGAAAATTAACTTGGCATTTTACACCATAAAAATAATACACGACTCTTGTATTTTTATATTCCATAACGAAAACAGACAAGATTCATTTATTGTAATTTAGTTTATTTTTTCCAAATCTATTTCTAAATTGATGGAACCATACAAGCCATGTCAGAGAGATATGAGACAGCACTGATAATCGATTTTCGATGCTAAATATGACTGAACTATAACGAGAAATATTTACTTTTAAATTTATCATTTTTCAAAAAAGATGACATATGATAACATGGTTTTCACTTCTCACTTTTGATGCCTAGGCAGCGACATTTCTTAATATCAGAGTCTTTCAGAAGGTTTACTAGTGGGTGGGTAACAACATTCCAACAATTATTCATGTCATTTCTGGAAAACATTATTTTTCATCTGTCATGATTCATTTGCAAATTCCGTATGATTGCGAAATGTAGCTTGCTTTAATATATATATATATATATATATATATACATATATATATATATATATATATAACAGATATACATATATATATATAAATAACAGATTAAAGTTTAAGCAACTAATCGGTGCTTTCACCCTTAATGAATCTTTGCTCTATGATTCTTCTATAATTGATATATATTTGATATATATCTATCTTTATCGAGCTATCTTTGGATTTTAGTTTTCAAATGTATTACTATTACTATATATATATATATATATTATATATATATATATATATATATATATATATAAATATATATATATATATATATATATATATACATATATATATATATATATATATAGATATATATATATATATATATATATATATATATATATATATATATATATATATATATATATATATATATATATATATATATATATATATATATAGAGAGAGAGAGAGAGAGAGAGAGAGAGAGAGAGAGAGCGAGAGAGAGAGAAAGAGAGAGCGAGAAAGAGAAATATATATATATATATACTCACAGACATATATGAATATACATAAATACGATAACATATATTTAAATCTGTGTGGTTGTATAGTTGTATACATCTTGGAATGAGTGCTGTTGTATAAAGCGAATCAGAAATGGAAGCCATGAAAATGTGTATTACATTGCTTACCTTACTGCAGAATGTGACAATGCGGCTAAGTAGAAATATCCGAGACCCCCCAGTAGAAAACTGATGAGGACTCCGCCGCCGCGCTTGATTTCTACTCATTCCCACTCCATTCTAGGATACGTTATATAGCAACTACTCAGCCATTTCTATTCTATTCATCATGTTTTCGAGTGACCATTTTTCTCTCCCTATCTACCTAATTCGCTACTTTCTGCTCTCACCCCTCTTTATTCCTCTCCCTTTCTCCCTCTCACTTTCACTCATCTTCTCTACCGGTCTTCTCTCTTCTTCTACCTAATTATTTCATTACTATCTACTCTTACCCCACATACTTCCTCTCCCTTTCTCCCTCTCAATTTCACTCCCTCGCCTGACCTTTTAATAGTTCTTTTATCACTTAAAACTGCTGGTGTCAGACGTGTGTCTTTTTTCCTCGACCACACAGTCTTGAACTTAAGTTCTCTTATCGTGTGGTCTTGGATGTTCATACCTTAAGTTGCTCGCACATTGCCCGGTTTGCTGTCTTTTTTTCGATGTTTTTTCACCGTTTTCTCTTTTCTTCCCCTTTGTTTTCCTTCCCTACCTCCTCGGTTTTCCTAATAACTTATCCAGTTATTGACGCCCTGGATGGTAGATATCTTGTATTTAAAGCGTAGAAATATCCGAGATCCCCAGTAGACTACTGATGAGGAATCTCCCCTACTGTTCTTGCTTTTTTCTTATTTCCACTCCATTTTAAGTTATATATATATATCTATACATACATATATACATACACATTATTATATATAAACATATTTACTCTATGATTTTATAGATTTTA
>OZ024749.1:47010702-47015702 GCA_964016885.1 Eledone cirrhosa
ACTTTCTTATAAAACACAGAGAATTGGAAATCATGCACGGTGTGTTTTTTCCTGTATTATTTGTTGTCTAATGAGAGGCCTGGTGAAATGCATGAGTTCCTGCCCCATTTTATATCAGGGTGTGTGTTTGTGTAGAGTTGCTTATAATATGAATATTGTAACGTGTAATTTGCATAATTATAATTTAAATCTGGTATGTGAGGTATATTTGGCATGTTCAATTCACAATTTACTCAAATTAGGTATGATTTCTCATATACATGCATCATATAGATGCTTGTGAAAAAAATACATATTTATAAAAAAATATTGGAATTATAAGTGGATGTGCCTAAACCACATGTAAATATTGATATTCCTTGTTTATTAACTAGAATAGAATTATCCGCCTAACAATAGAATATAAATTACTGAAATATATGTATATATATATATATGTATATATACAAAAGCATAGGAATTACATTTTGTTACCATCATCACCTCACCAAAGTAATTTTGAAAAAAATATACCGAATCAATAAAGCCGGCGACAATAGTTTCATTATATTCTTAAGGTCGTACAGCTATACACTGAATGCAGAGATTTAGTAGTATGTCTCCTACAAATAGCATTTGCTTTTGAAAGTTATAAACTAAATTAGTTAGAATACAAGCGTCACAGAAATATAAAATATGTCTGCAATGCCAACAAAAATATCAACATCATTGACCTTTAACTTCATCAAAGTAACAGACGGAAGACTCACAAGAATAACATTGTATATAACTTATATTCCGCATCATATTTCCTAGATGATCGACTTCAGAATTCATGTAGTCATTAGGCTGATCTTTTGTTGTAATTCATTTTTTTACGTTAAAGAGAGAATCGTCCGAGACAAATCCACTAATGAATCACTCATAAAACCTAATGTTTGTTACACAAAGTCCAGTACTTAATGAGGTAAACATTGAAAAGAACATCTACTGACATGAATTAAATGCAAATAGAATACTAATGGAAAGAGACTGATATGAATCAGAATGTTGTAGTATTTCCTGACAACATCATCATCCCAACATTGATAAACAACAAGTAATATATAGATTTTCTGTATTTGTATGGTTGAAGACACAGTACAATTGTGACAATGTTGTTACTAGAATTATGATGGTTGGTATCACTAATTAGGTGACTGGGGTTGTTAATTTGAACATTATCAGTTTTGGTGAATTAAAAGTTATAAGGATAATTTGAACCACTTTTCATCGAAAATAATATTGTATGCGGAGATAATCCCTGTTATTGAATGAAAGATGCTTGTAATTATTTTTATTCTGGTAGTTTGTTGTGGACAAAAAAACAACATCGGAAGGTAAAATCATGCTTAAACGATTCATTGAGTAGAGGTTATAAGACATGAAGGACATTTTAAAATAAAAAAAATCGTTGAAGGTATGATAAAAGAATCAAAGGGAACTACTATTTAAAGGAACTACTGGGTAGAGTGCAGTAATGTACTTTGGAATAGAGGCTCTTAGTAGATGCTTTACTTCGTTAACTGAATTATCGAAGTTTACTTCTGATAATACATATACATTGAAGACAACTTCTTTCATATATATGATTCCATCTTTACATAATGGCACCCAGATTTTGAGTAAGTATGATACGATTTTGGTGAATTGCATGATTTTGCATGTATCATAAACCTTTTACAGTCAGGAAAATATTGTAAATAATCTTGTTAACCAAGATTTCATATAGCTGTTGGTTTGTCACCGCTACGCAAACATCTTGGAAATTATTCTCGCAACCTAGACGAAGGACTTAGTGCTACAATACACCATTAAAACTCGCCGGGATATATATATATATAGGGGCGGTACAGATTAGTAAAAAAAACACCTTCATCTCCTCCTATCTGTGAACCCAGATGAACTACGGTTTTTGCATGAAACATATAAAGGTTATGGTGCCAATCGAATGTCAAGCAATAATAGTGAGCGTAAAAACATCAGTATATTTCATTTAGGAAATGCAATCTTGCGCTCCAGATACTTTGCGGATTCCCGGAGTGACATGATTGGAAAATACAAATGGAAGAAATTGTTAGTGTACCTGCTTAGTTCCAATATCCGTAAGTATTTGTACTATCAACAGAAATCAATAGTCCATGAGGGGTGATAGGACATGTGTGCTGTCCTAAAGCGCCGCCCTATCTCTAGGTTAGAAATGCATGATATTAATGTATTTCACGTTTTGAAACAGGGTAGAATATCATTATCAATATAGCCAACACCCCGCCCAACCCCAACACTCCCACCCCTACGCCACCGCCACCACCACCCTCTCCCGCCACTCCGACATATGCACACAAAAATGAATGCATATACTATATGAAACCCCATAGATATGTATATACTCGCTCACATATCATTGTATATCGGTTTACGTTTTCCCCATCGCTTTGTCCCTCTCTCTAACGCTGTAATATAACACACGTGCACATTCAAACATATTCACATATATAGGTATATGTGTGTGGGTGTATGTTGTTTGCGAGGGAGGCATAAGTGCGTGTATAAGAGTTTCATTGTGTATTTATATATTTTGCATGAATGGTACAGGAAGTTGCATGTAAGATGGTACACTGAATTATATATACTTTATAGGTTAATATAAATAACGATGATTTATACATGATCCCAGATATAATGAACCGCTTAGTGTGAACAAATGCATTCAAATCATAATAACATATAGGCACCTATACACACTTATATACATAACTATTCTCACGCACACAAAGGTATTTGTACCTATATCTACTATTTATATATCTGTATGTTCATGTGTGTGTTTATAGTTTCCTGTATACACACATACATACACCCATATATGAATATATATATATATATATATATATATATATATATATATACACATATATAAGGGTGTGTGTGTGTGTGTGTGTGAAGGGAGTGTATGTGTGTGGGTGTGTACACACAGGTATTCACATACAAGTATAAAGACATACATCACATGTAATATATTTACGATGAGGCTAATAAGCAATATAACTGAATAAAGAGCAAAGTAGTTTTATCGAATATAGTTTGCCTAATATAATGGAAACCAACTAATACTCAACTGACATTTGCTTTTACAAGATTAATAAGTTTCCTAATGTCAGATATTGAATTATGATAATTTTTCATAGTGTTTTGTATTTAAAGTATAGTTCGTGCTGCACATAATGTATTATAGTGATTTAGCAACCAGTGTAATTATTGATGAGAATATTTCGTATATAGAACAATGTCTAGTAAGTTAATTATATATTATTCTATTGCCTTTTGTCGTTCTTGACAAACTCGCTATTGTATAAATCTGATTTATATTATTTTATATAATTCGTAGTGTCTACTTTACGTTTTACCCCTACGGGGTCGAGAACTCAAGTACCAATATAGATGTTTGAATCAAACCAATTGAAATCTCCACATACGCTTGTAAAAAGAAAAACCAAGGAAAAAAATATTCTAGTAATAGGAAACAAAGTTATTATTTACCAAATTTATCTTTGTTAGTTCTACGAGAATACTTCCATTCATGATATAATTTCTCGAGCGAGTCTTTCAACTCTTCAATTATTGGTTTTTCCTACTTTATATGAGGCAATTATTTTTATGAACCTGCAATTGTAGATGCTTTCATGTTCTACTAAAGCAGGCTACGTGCCTTCGATTGAAAATGATATATTATTTCTCTAACGCAAACAATTTTATTTTATATGGTATATTACAGTTACTGACAGTTAAAATCTCCGTTATTAAGAATTCACATATTTCGATTCCTTTGTTTGTATTGGCATGTGAATGCGTTGCACTATGGATAGATGCGGGAATATCACATCTAACCTCGTTGTAGAAAACAAAATGAATAAATTAATACCTTGCAACCCATGAATAAGGAATGTAATATATAGTATTATTGGAATAATAAAGTAACCTTTGCCTTGAGTGAAACGTAGAAATATATATATTCGCTGGAATATTTGAATGCTGACCCTTTGTAACAGAGAACATTTAAATGTTAACAAGCAATGCATTACTCGTCTATAGTAAACTATTTTACGATCTCCAAGACAAAAGTAATTACCTATGCGCTGTGCTGAAAAGGAAGACACAAACGGCAACGGATAAAGATAAATTAAACCCTTTTATATTACAACAAACACGATCAATTGAAAATATGAAAGTGGTACAACTATATGAAGATAATGTGAGAGGGGGTATATTGTGGGGGGATGGAGAAGGTGAGTGCGAATGAAAGAGAGAGGGAGAAAGAGAGATAGAGAAACAGAGAGAGAGAGAGATCATGTGTGTATGGAACACAGGGCTTCTTTTTGAAGCCTTATTGTTCCTTATCATATATACAAGGGTTGTATGTATCTGATTTCGAATGATGACGTATATATTCTAATTTGAGCTTTAATAATGAAAGTGAACAATATGCATATAGCAATATAAGGATGTTGGTTAAATGCAAAATAAATTAGTACAATGTTTCAAACATATCGTACTACAGCAAGCAATCTGAATCTAATGGCGTGGTCTGTGAATTTGGTTCACGAACGAATCTCAAAACACAAGGTTGTTGTCACGGATAAGCTACTGAAATTCAATCTAGAGGGTAATTTTGAGTGTTGCAGGTTTCGCCTAAGGGTCTAAGTAGAAGCTATATATATATATATATATATATATATATATATATATATATATTTTGTTATGCTTTGGGTGGGTCATGTTGCCAATAAGAAACACACGCACCAGTGCTTTCACTCCAATTTATTATGAATTAAATTTATAAATTTAAGAATTTATAAATTTCCGGTTGGTTGGTTGTTCCCACATCCGGACGGTTGTTCTTATATTGTCAAAGTTCTTTCGTCATACATTGTGTGACCTCTTCAGTCGCTGGGGATTCTTTTCTTTGTGTTTGTGCCTCTCCT
>OZ024749.1:47020702-47045702 GCA_964016885.1 Eledone cirrhosa
GCCTAACAGAACTAAGATAATTTTTGCTCAAACACAAATACCCATCTCTACTTATAGAAAATGGCATACAGCTGGCTATAAAAATACCTATACAGCAACTTAGAACAACCTAAGGAAGAAGAAACCAAGAACTGGTCATACCATTTATAATGACACACAACCCATGTCACCAGAATATCTTCAACACTGCCAAAGCAAACCTACCGATCATTGCTCAAAGTAATGAATTAAAAGGCTTAATCACAGATCGATCTTTGACTCTTAGTAAAAGACAGCCAAACAATTTGAAGCAATTACTAACAAAAGCAAAGTTTGACTTTAACAACAAAGACCAATCATTCACTGTATCTAAATGCAATGATAGTCGATGCGGCACATGTCAATCCATACACGCCGGTCAATATATGAAAACAAAAATTGGAAAAATATTCCCAAATGCAAATATGAACTGCAAAAGCAGAAATCTAATTTACTGCATTAAATGCCCGAATTGTGAAGAATTATATGTCGGTCAAACTGGAAATGCACTATCGGAACGTGCACGGGTACACCGTCAACAAATCAGAGACCCAAATGTCCGTCAGATACACCTAAGCGGCCACCTGGCAACATGTGGTCAGGGAATATTTATAATATTCCCATTCTACAAATTACACAGCCCAAGTGAAATCAAGAGAAAAATCAAAGAAAATAATGTTATTGATAAATTCAAACCCAAGCTAAATGAACAATAATAACGTTTAGGGGTACTACTTCTACTACCACTATGACCACGACCACTAACAACAACAACAGCAACAACAATAATAATAATAATAATAAGTGATGTTGATGGTGATGATTAATAGAAAATGCTATTTTCATCATTTCTAAACATAGCAAAACAATTGATGCTTTGGATATGATCATTGGTCGTTAGCATGCTCAACCAGTTGTGACGCTTAAACCAATCAGCTTTAGTAATTCAGTGAGGCTACACACTGATTGGTCGAAATACAGTTTACAGGGCTTAGCATTCTGGAGCCACTTTTCTCTGCATAACATGTATAAAAGGTAGGCAATTTACCCATCTTATTACAGTAGAAAATTGCAAACTCGACTGTCACCACATATTATGAACCTGAAGATTGCGAAAGCATGAAAGTACTTGTTCAATTAACACTTAGAATTTAATATTCTATCATACTATTTCATTATAATAGCATTATAAATTTTAAAGGATTGTAAATAAAACGAGTAAATCAGACAAAGTTGCAATTCCTCTTATTAATATAATCTTCTATACACAATCATACACACCCGTGTATATTTACCTATCTATATCTATATACATATATATATATATATATATATATATATATATATATATATATATATATATATATATATATACAGAGAGAGAGAGAGAGAGAAAGAGAGATAGAGAGAGACCGAGAGAGAGAGAGAATGAGAGAGAGAGAGATAGAGAGAGAGATAGAGAGAGAGAGAGACCACAGCTGTGCAGAGTCCAACCGATACCGGAAAACAGTTTTTCAAAATGCAAATTCTTTTCCCTATTTATTTTCCTGAAGTAAAGGAACAGCAGATGTGTTGTCCAATTGAAGTCTAGATAAGATAAGCACTAAATCGGTGTATGAGCTATCGTACATATCGCTTTATTTTCAGGATGACATTGATTTCTCTGAACGAAGAATAATAAAACAACCACATGCAAGGAAGTAAATAAACTATTTAACGTATAACGTTGGTAAACTATAAGCCATACTGTGTATATTATATCCGGTTGTCTAATTACTGCTACACAACATCCTTTATAAAGGTTTAACTAATAATTATACATTGGGAGAATCGCTTGATCTAACATTTGAACATAATTCCAGGTAGTGTATTCAATACATATATTCAAGATTCAGTATTTGAGATATTCAGCTCGTGTTTAACCATGATTATGCGCATACTGTTTCAACAACATGTTTATCAAACATGCCATTAACAAAGCGTGTTTTTTCTGACATAGAGAGGTTTGCATTATGATGCTATATGTGAAATATAAATTATAAACTGACGTTGATATAGGATATTCAATGTGTTACCAACACCCCAGCTTGATTATACATGTACTTGTTTTTCAAATATAATGTTCCCACGAACAAAGACAAATCTCAAGGAAGTGCTATGACCAATGTGTAAAGCAGATCTATATGTGATCTACAGTTACTGTGAATCAAACATGGTAAATATCGCGTATGTTTAATCCATATACACTGTAGAATGAAAGGGAAGTGTTATGTAATTATTTTGCATGAATATAAAATAATATTCCTGTTACGAGGAATCCAATTCGCCCGGTTATCTATTGTTGTTAACATAGAAACAGATGTTTCTTCTCTTTCTGAATGTTATCAAAGACCCAACAACACGATTTCTTTTGTTTTACTACAACACCCATGTACATAACAATTACACACATTACCTTTCAGTACACTAAATCAAATATTAGTGCCATATTAGAACAACTCGTCACACGGTATAGTCTAGGACACATCAATATGTATATTATTTCTCTAGAAAATGATAATTACATTTAATTTCCTTAAGAGATGTAATACTTACACACCCTCAACATATTTTAGCATATTTATATAAAGATGTCCATCGAATCATATAAAATCAAATATCGGCCCCGCAAAGAAATAAAAATCAGGCATTTTGGCTGCCTAGGGTGTCACCTTATACATGTATAGTCCATCTCGACGGGTGATGTGTCATTATATTCTCTTTGTATTAAACAAACAGATTTATGTACATAATATTTATGAAACGTGCGTTACATGATTAATGTATATATATATATATATATAAATATATATTTCGTATCTCCAAAGAAATACGGTTTTAAGAAGCACTAGCTATGCAAAACCACTTGCGACTGCTGGACTAGAAGACAGGCGAGAATACATAGTTTTCTTGCCTGTGTACATGAGGTGATCAATCTCATTTGCATATGAAGCTGCATAAGTTGGCTCAACTTATAATAAAATAGAAATAGGATTTCGCTTCAAGCATAGCTTCATACAATATATATAAATAGTACGTATTGTCAAATAAATACGGTTTTAGGAAGCTGTAGCTAACATACAGTGAGAGACTAACACCTTCTGGTGATGTCCAGTAGAAGCAAGGAGGACAACCGTCTATGCATTTCAGCCTTAACTGACCATCGTCAGCACGGTCCCTCTCACTGCTTGCGACTGCTGGAGTAAAATACAGGCGACAATACATAGTGTTCTCGTCTGTGTAAATGAGGTGATTAATCTGATTTGCATATGAATCTGCATAAGTTGGCTCAACTTATAAAGGAAAAGAAATAGGATTTCAGCCAATTTATGCAGCTTCATATGCAAATGAGATTAATCACCTCATTTACATAGACGAGAAAACTATGTATTCTCGCCTATCTTCTAGTCCAGCAGTCGCAAGCGGTGAGAGGGACCGTCCTGACGATGGCCAGTTAACCCTAAATGCATAGACGGTTGTTCCCCCTGCTTCTGCTAGACATCGCCAGAGGGCGTTAGCCCCCTGTGTTTGAATAGCTACGGCTTCCTAAAACCGTATTTATTTGGAGATACGAAATATATATATATATATATATATATATACATTAATCATGTAACGCACGTTTCATCCATATTTTGTACATAAATCTTGTGTTTAATAAAAAAGAGAAAAAGAGAGATGGACTATACTTTCATAAGGTGACTTCCTAGGCAGCCAAAATGCCTGATTTTTTATTTATTTGCCGGGCCAATATTTGATTTTATATGATTCAATGGACATCTTTATATAAATATGCTAAAATATGTTGAGGATGTGTAAGTATTACATCTCTTAAGGAAATTAAATGTAAATATCATTTTCTAGAGAAATAATATACATACTGATGTGTCCTAGACTATATAGTGTGGCGAGTTGTTCTAATATGACACCAATATTTGATTTAGTGTATGCAATGGTACTGTGTGTAATGTTTATGTACATGGGTGTTGTAGTAAAGCAAAGGAAATCGTGTTAGGCCCCGGGGTTTGAATATCTACGGTTTCCTAAAATCGTATTTCTTTGGAGAAACGAAATATTTATACATATTGTATAAAGTTGCTTGAAGGGAAATCCTGTTTCTTCTCAAATATATATTTAAACGTTATGTTAATGTATGTTAAGTTTACAATTAATTGTAAACTTAACATACATTAACATAACGTTTTCAGTGATGTAAACACACACTTTAACATCAAATAAGCGTGAACATATGTGTGACAGATAAACCTGAAAATGAAGTGGCCATGCAATTGCAAAAAAAGAAAAGTGAGGTAATGATAAAGGTGAAAATCAAATATATTCACAAAGTATTGATATTTAGATAATGTAATTAAATCACTGTATATAATTCAAAAGACAAGGATGTAAAGAAATATTTTTCTTATTATTAGAAACAAGATAAAAATGTTCTCATGAACTTTCATATTCATAGGATAAATGTTGATGTAGTACCACACGAAGAGGTATGTTATTCTGTCAGTTCAAAGATATCACATAGTAAGTAGTTATTTTGAGAACCTATTCCACTAGAATTTGACAGAAATGTTATGGAAAAATACCCACTAGATTCAGAATATGAAAGCAATACAAGTATTCCTAAACTAAGATACCAATGTTGAGGGTTTGTTTCATGTTAGTAAAGTTGTCCCGTGCTTTTAGTTGAATGTAGATTTGCAATATCTACTAGCATTTTTATGGTTTCAAAAGACAGGTTGTCTTGTTGATTGACGTCACAACGTAAAGGATTAGTGATCCCCTGACATGGAAACGGCTGTAAGTTCTCCGAACGCTTTAGAATACGTTAATGACAAGTGAATCACAAATGCTGATGTAAAACTGAGCAAGCAATTACATTTAGCATAGTTCTTACCCAATTGGCTCCTCCACGCTTTCATTATACATGACATAACAGTTCAAAATATTCTGACGTTAGTCTGTGCCAAATAAAATTTATATAATCCGCTGCCCATTGAAGACTTGTGAGAAGAAACAAAACATTATTGTGCCTATTTATAGTAGAATATTCATCCATTCTCGAGGCCCGAAAATGAGAAATAATAGCGTCAATGTGCAAAGGTTATAAGAACATCAGAGACCAGTTAAAACAAAGCAACTCGAATAGGGTGAAATATGTAATGGTCTTATAATGAAGATATTAGATTAATCAATGTGAATATTATTATGCATATTGGAAATATATGAGACACCGTTAGTTTTCAGGGCACATATATCATATATTCCCATAGCATTCTGATTTCGAATGCTTTATGGTTTAGAATGGACATTTCAAGCCTGTATATGGCAGTGAGCTCATTCTATTTATCGACAGCACTTTCAAATTCAGTGATCTGTAAATGATTATTCAATTTAGGCCTAGTTTGGATCAATGATCTCAAATCCATAATTTTAATAGGCTGTCTATTCAAATTTTGATAACATTGATGAGCTGTCCACACCTGAAATATTTTATCCTAATGTTCGCATGCTGTATGAATCGATTAATTGATATTATGAAGCTATTTGTGCCAACTTTATATATTTTTTATTCAGTATGCAAATATCCAAGAAATTAGTCGATTAATCTCAGAGCCCATCATAGCTGTTAATTATGTATGTATTCCAAAATATGGGGATTTCTATGCATATATTTTGATAAGCACTATTCTTAATAAACATTTTTCTCTTAATTAACGTAATCAACGTAATACTATTTGATATAGAGTCAACCAAGAAACATAGGTTGTGTTAGGCTTCATCTTATCATATCATTAAAACTATTGGAAATGTTTAAAATATCACATTATCTATTCTCCAGCAGCGCTATATATATATAAGTGTGTGTGTCTGTGTGTATGTATATATATATATATATATATATATATATATATATATATATATATATATATATATATATATATATATATATATATATATATATATATATATATATATAATATATATATATATAATATATGTATATATATATATGGGGGGGGGTATGTGTGTGTGTGTGTGCGTGTGCCTGCGTGTGTTTGTGTGTGCATGTGAGTACGTATGTGTGTGCGTGCAAAATCGATCTTCATTGAATGAAAGTTATAATTTACAATTGACATTGCAGGTATGTTATGGAACCTAGACCAATCGATCGTTTTGTGTATTTAATCATTTTCAGTTATAGCCAATTGATTTCTTTCATTTGAGGAAAATATGCACTGATAACAAATGTTGGTTTGTCCTGCCTGAATATGTATTTGCTGGAATTACTGATAATTGTTTCTACTATTGGGACAAGACCAGCAATTACCCAGTGCATTACTGGTACTTTATTTTATCGACTCCGTAAGGATGAAAGGCAAAGTTAACCTCGGCGGGATTTGAACTCAGTTTGATAATGCATTCAAGGAAGTTAAAATTGTATCATTTTAGTTCGAAACGAAATGAGAATTCTAACATTGAGAAAGCTCATTCGGAAATATTGTTATGTATTATTGAAGAGACCAAAGGTTGTATATATACATATGTAACCAATCTTCTGCATTTTAATCGCGGTATATCAGTGTGTGTAAATGATTCAATATGCCATAATTAATCTTCGCTAAAATATAAATACAAATTGCTATTTGTATTCAAAGTGTTTTGACAATCCAAAGCAGTATTTGCTATAATTTATTTTAAATTTCGAGTTGCGTACGTCATAAAAATCGTATATATATATATATATCCTAACAGACTTTACCTCAGATAAACATTCCTTGTTTGTTGTTACAATTTTCTCAATTTACTGTAAATCTGTATTTAATTCATTCACACAGAAACTATTTATACTTGGTAATTTGACACGTTTAGAAGGAAAGATGTAAAAGTATAATACCAATTAGAATTGGAAAGGAATATGTCTTCCTTTATTAAACGTATTCATAATAGTGTTGGCAACTGTGTAATATCTAAAAGCCTTTACTAATATTTAATCTTTAGCGAACTATCAGAATTTATTTTTATTATGGACGAAACCGAAAACATAATATTGACTTGAATGACTCCCAAAATATGATTAGTTTCTTTAGTGAATGAATAGATTTTGTAAAACCTCAACCAAGGAAATGATTCCATGGGAATATACGCGAAACACAAACAGTTAAATTATATATACACATTCTCTAAACATATGTCAATGGAATGTGTATGCATAATATTATATAAATATATATATATATATATATATATATATGTATATATATATATATATATATATATATATATATAGGCGATGAATTAGTTTTGCGAGGTTTTTTATATGAAATCGTGTGTCGAAACAAATATTGTTATACTTGGAGAGGGTCATGTTTGTGTAATATTGCCAGAATTAATAACATAACACACTCACTGTTTGGTTGGTTTTCGCTTCTCACTTCTGTGTCTTTTATATCGGTAATCTAACTTACTCGGTCCTCAATGTTGCCATTGACTGACCGACGGTCAAAAATAATACAGCTACAATATAGACACAAACACAAACACATATATATAATTTATCATAAATCTTTTGTTACACATCTGCAACATCGTCAGTGGTGTTATATTTTCAACATACCATAATTAATGGCAACATTGAGGACCGAGTAAGTTAGATTACCGATATAAAAGACACACAAGCGAGAAGCGAAAACCAACCAAACAGTGAGTGTGTTTTGTTATTAATTCTGGCAATATTACACAATTATGACCCTGCCAAAGTATAACAATATATATATATATGTATATATATATATATATATATATATATATATATATATATATATATATATATATATATATATATATATATATATATATATATATATATATATATATATATATATATATATATATATATATATATATATATATATATATATATACATACATATATATATATATGAACATAATGTGCTCAGAATGTGCACCTCATGATTTTTATATGGACATGAATACTGACAATACATTTCGTCAAGAAACATGCTAACACATGTTCTCTAACAGGTTTTCTGAAAAAATAATTGTTATTTATTTTGCATTCGGGCGAATAGTTTTTATTTATCATTAGAGATTTGATGAAATCAACCTCCGGGCATATTCTGTTCACTGTACTCGGACACCTGTTTTAAATTAACTGTATTTTGACGAGCATTACGCTTTGGAATGCATAGTACACTGTGTTATTTACCAATTATATTTAGTATTATGTGACATTGTTCAATAATCTCACAACATATTCGCACATCTTTGCATTACCTCTGCAGCACTTGAGTCATTATTTATATGACACCCATACATTTAATTGAAGCTGAGGCCTGAGTCAAAATTAAGAGCGGAATCAGCTGAACGACCAGCAGGTATTTACGGCTATTCGAAATGAAGCAATTGTTAAATCTCAGGGGATGCGCAGTATATTTACTGATTTTTGGCCATTATGTATGAGGAGACTTACTACTAATAAATGCAGTAATATTTGAATAATGTAAAATGATTCTTTGTTCATATATATACATATGAAAGTCTTGAATCATCTGCGTTTGATTTTCTAAAATATTTCAAAATGTCTCCTGAAAAATGGTTAAACATGTAAGCCAAATGTTAAATAATATCAGTAGAAATTATGCACAGTATAATAATGTTATGTTTGGTTTGTGGACTGCTTTCTAATTATCAAGTATATGACTATCTAGCACTTAAATAATAAGTATATTCGATTATAATGACGGTTAACATGAAGTGAGATATTATTCAGTTTAGCTTTGTTTAGACTATAATTCCATGTGTTCACCTTGTATATTAGAATGTTTAATTGACTCTGTAGATACAATTATTGAATTAGTAGGCAAGGTTTCTATGATATTTATTAGAAGGCTTCGCTTCTTGTATGTTCATTTACTTATATAAGAACATACTGGTGCCTCTCATTTATATTTCAGACAAATGTCGAGACATAATTTCATTAGCCAAGTTGCATCACACAAACCGGCAGCAGGCTGGTTATTTAGAAAAACGGAATAGTCTTCTAACACAGTTACACAGGAAATATATTTAATATAATTGTCGAATACATAAACAATATTAACATAACTCTTACTACAGCATGTATTCCATTAATACGAAAAGCTATTGTGATGCATTACGAACGATTACTATATTATACAGTTATAAACTATGGTGGTGGATTAATAGTCATGTTAACTATTTAGTTAATAACATATATGTCAAAATATCTCTTCCACCATTTTGTAATTTATATTTTATATATTCATATTGTAAAACAATTACTTTAACAAATAACATTATTTGTTCATTACTACCTCATTATCTGCATATATGAATGTCATGTCGACCTATTTCTAAATCTATTCCATTTATTTATTCATTTATTTATTTATTTTCAAATATGAGTTAAGTTCCCATGCAATTCTTTTATGAATTTTGAAAACATTAAACCTCGCTAATTCCGATATCGTGTTGTATGATACAATTGTTTTGTATTGATTAACTATCATGAATATTACATTTAGATCATTCCCTTGAGATCAACCTATCAACTGTTCATAAGTTAAGTTTGAATTTACATATTTCATATAGCTTCGTATTGTTGAATACCGCATGATCTGTATCGAACTATTACATATATCCAGCAATTATTGGTGAACCGTATACAATTTTTCATCAGTAATTGTTCTTAACGAGCGCCAGGCTTGACGAGGGGTAAGAAGATTAGATATATCATTACCATGCAATTAAGAAGCAATAAATTATGGAGTTCATTGGAGCATGTAAACGTGCAGAGCAATCATCTCATTTCCCACCATCAACCTCACTGTCCCTTAAGATACGAATCAGTTAGTTTATTGTTAACGACCAGCTGTTGAATGGTTAAATGCACAGCAATAAATAGCAACCTAACTAACTAACAAATACCTAACTGACTATGAAGCAACAGATAGAAACTAGACAGTGTCGATTCTTATCACTTATATTAGTTACTAAATATAGTTACCTGAATTTCCATTTCAATGCTTTCCTATCATATATTTCATTGTACACTTACATTCAATCACATGACAGTTTAGATTACATTTGAAATGGAAAATCAAAATGGGAGCGTCAGATTTCAACACATATTGGACTGTCAAATTCATGTCAAATGAGAAAAGTTATAGTATTTTAGAAAATAATAGTCACTCCTATTATATATTCAACGAGGCCTGAGCCCCAGAATAATGCACACATTAATACATACATTTGGAATTCGTCTTCAATAGTGCTTAATTTTTAAAACGCATCTAATATTTGAATTCAATGCGAGTTATGGGGCTGTTTGAGTTCTATTCCGATGCCGGTCATTGTTATCATTTGCCGCATAGTTTAATTATTATAGTTAGGCAACTTCAGTATTGAAATCCTGTTAACAGACTATTTCAAAATCATGCATATCACATTCAGAATATACGTGCCTAGTGTATACATCTTTGGCTACCATTTTAAAACTATAAGATATCATTCAGACGAAATCAAATTGATTAAAAAGTGCCATTGATATTTCCCCTTGGTATCAACATAGAACATACGAGCATCGTATTGGCTAGAAGTCATCTATTGCAAACAAACACACACAGAGAAACACATTAAACAAGTTTCATATAATATGATTTGAAGAAATATTTATGCATTAAAAATAATAAAAATATAAACATTGAAACATATCAACACAATTATTCCACTGCTGTTTATTATGATATTCAATCGTTCAATAACACCATATTTACAACTGAAATTTATATTTGTTTACTCGATGCTACATATTTTATCGACAGTAATGTATCATATTATATGTCTGAATACGGGATACTTCACAGTTAAATAAGTAAATTACAATAGCCGAAACCTATCGAATGATCTGTTCATATTATGTGAAATCAAACATTTGAATTATTTTGTAATCAGAATCTATAGATAGTAATATAGTTGTTTAGATTATGTTAGTAAACAGTTTTCTTTATACATCCCAATTACAGTTAGATCATGACACCCCTTGCATCAATGTCACAATCCTGAAGCAAATATATATGATATCGCATCACACTGTGGACAGACTACTCATTCCGTCGGAACCTATAATAGCGACGATCCCTATAATTTCCTGATGTGCGTATTGCCTCTAAATCTGAAAATGTGTATGTCTTATGTTCCATATTGCGTCATTTGTTCGTACAATTCTGCAACTTTATCACCGCTCGGAGATTTATCAATGTAAATATAGCTACGGGAATACGTATCTCGTGATTGGTGCTCCTAGTCGCTATAAGAAATGAGCGTGAAGGACGGATGGACGGATGGAGAGACAGAGAGATAAAACTCTGATAATAATTGTTTCTACTTTTAGCACAAGGTGGCAATTATGCCAGTGTATTACTGGTACTTTATTTTACAGTCCTCGTAAGGATGAAAAGCAAAGTTCTGATAATGATGATAATTCATAATCCAAACATCATTAATTATGAGCAGACAGATTTACGGTGTTCTTAGACAGACTATATTGCATGTATACTAATACTAGTTGGTAACAAATTCGTCTATGCATGGGAATTGAGGACAAAACCAATCTCAGTGTGATTGGAAATTACTGCGAACATTGTTGTAAATAAATACAATAATTTCAATGCACTGCATGTTTTACCAATACCAATTCCTTATTAAAATAAATATATTAAAAGAAGCATCTCGCAACACATTACTGTAATCGTACCAGTAGTAGGTTTAGCATAAGTGACAGAAGCAACATTAGTAGTAATCGTTGCAGCATCAAAATCAACAGAAGACATAGTAGTAGTAGTAGTAGTAGTAGTAGTAGTAGTAGTAGTAGTAGTAGTAGTAGTAGTAGTAGTAGTAGTAGTAGTAGTAGTAGTAGTAGTAGTAGTAGTAGTAGTAGTCGTAGTAGTAGTAGTAGTAGTAGTAGTAGTAGTAGTAGTAGTAGTACATAAGTCAATATAATCACGATCCTGTTAATTTTTTCCAGATTTCAGTAGACAATCGTTTGATCAATTTTTCTTTCCTCCAGCAAAGTATTCTTCTTTAAGTCGATGTTGCTTGAAGATTAGAAATTCTCACACACGAATGCAGTCAGTGGTAAGTCACATCAAGTTACGTTCTTGTATTTCATCTATGGTGACTGCCCCTTAGCAGCTACACAGACACAACATAGCTTTGGAATATATTTAGAAATAGAGACAACTGATTGCTATATTATTCTTTAACTCTTTCATTAGTGAAACGACTGAGTAAAGAATTGAATATTATTCTCTGAATGAAAAACTATCTATATATAATATCATTTGGGATGTTTTTTTGTTTTTTTTATTTTTGTTTTGTTCTTATTTTTAATATGAAGTAGATACTTAAATGTAATTATCATTATTAATAACTGAATTATAGTCATGTTGAATTTTGTAATACCTCACGTAAATGTATATACGGGTGAACTGATATGTTGTGGATGTACGGAATGTTATATACTCAATTTTCTGTCGTGTAATGTAACTGATTATTTGTAATATTATTCAAAATCAGCATATTTTGTTATATTAATTGTGGTCATTAATGCTCGACCCCACACATTTCAAATCGTCCCATAATACCTGAGGTTATCCATAATAAGCATTTGTAGCATTGGGTTCAAACCGTTTTAAATATACAGAATTCGTTACCAGTGGTTGTTTGTAATAATAACAAAGTAACACACCATAGGAGAAATGCTGGGTCTCATTTGACACCTGAGATTGTCGACTATTTTATACCTCCCACAGAATTTTACCAGATGTTCTCAATTAATTATAGCGATGCTGTATTATTAATAATATCATTTACGTTGAGATTAATATACTCCAAATGTCATATCATCTGAATACTTGTCAATGCAACAATTATAAAAAAAAAAAAAAACAGTTTCATGCAGAGTGAAAGAATCGGAGGAGAGAATATATATATTAAAACATATGTAAATGTCTGTGGATGTCATTTCGAAAGCAATATATTTAACAGTGAAGTTATTTTAAATTACATTGCGTAGTCTAATTATATTAACACTATATAGATGGGAATGTGCAAACCTACATACATTTGATGCATTATAATTTGTAAATAACAAGCTAATTTTCACGGGAATATATAATATCATATTCTATTTAAACGATATATTCTGATGACAAAAAGGTTTTCTTTTTATCAGAGTAATAATGTATATACATATATCTGGTTGTCTGGGAAACATAAAGATTATATTAAAAACATTGTTTCGAATACTTTGATCTATACCCTGTTGAAAATATATACCATTATAAATCGCAGCATAACTTGAGCTTTATAATGCTATTCGTTCTTACAACACATTCTTTCTATGACATCGTTAAACTCCACCGCTATACATAAAACTACCTTATAGTTTATGCACACCAATATAGCTATCTTTTGGCAAATATGTGAAAGACTCTAAAACTCGCACATACCATTATAACCAAAAATACATCGAATTTAGATAGAAGTCATTTCGAATTATCATCACGCGCGAACAGTAATACAAACAAAGGCATCATATACATAGATATATAGATACATACATACATACATGCACAGGTATACATAAGCACGCACTCACACTCACACATACATGCACCCCCCCCCCCATATAAATATATATATTTATATATATATATATATTTATAGGGGGGGGGGGGTCCTACAGATGTGAGAAAAACCACCGATCCTCCATGTGAACTCTACTATTGAAAAGCAGAAGAACTGCGAAACCGTTAAAGGAACCAAATAAATATATATAATTAAAAAAAAATAAGACTCCACTTGCATTTTCGATTTCATCTATTTTTCTTTATATATATATATATATATATATATATATATATATACGTTAGAAGCTAGAAGGCCAAAACAATGCAGGTTTGGAGATAGAATATACATGTAAAAGAGAGCGCTGTCAATTAGTCTTTTACCTTAATTTATTCATGTATGTGTGTAAGTGCAGGAGGCGGTGAATATTAACCCTAAAAATAAGTATTGACACCTCAGACATACCTATAGTTATAGATAGCTTTCATAGACTCATATTAGGTAGGTGATATGCGATAGTGTTAATTTCGTTGTTTCCAATAACTACTCGTTTTATTTTATTTTATGTGCCATTGGATCTCTTGGTATATTAATGGGTAAATATTTAAGTTTCAGAAACCAGATTTGGCTTAGATTCCATTATTCAATCACCATGTGGCACGACCATGTCTAAATATACGTGACATAATTTATTGATGTTTTATTTTGCATATTTGATGTTGTGTATCTGGGGACATGGTAGATTATTGCCTCTATATCCTCAATACGTCTAGATCGATTTAAACGAGCAAAACACAAGCGGCCAAATTACTCATTTACGATCCACACTGTGGAATGTTAGATCTTGGGCAAATGCTTTTTGAAAATATACATACATATATATATATATCAATATGGGTGCCTGTGCGTAGGTGTGTAGAAATAAACAAAATCAAAATTAAATAAATAATTAAATATTAAATATAAGTGTGTGTGTATGTGTATATATATATATATATATATATATATATATATATATATATATATACACACACACATATATATATATGAGTCTACCAAAGTATAACAATATATATATATATATATTATTATATATATATTAACGCTTCCCATTTACTGCTGCAATGCCCGTAAACATATAACTTGGCGTAACTAATCCATCATCATAAATAAATAAGAAACTAATAAGACTTAATTTGGTATTAATTATTTATGAAAGTGTTATATATTCTACCAACAACACAGACACACACACATATATAATATATATATAATATATATATATATATATATACACATATATAATTTGTTGTGCATCTATCTCTCTCTATTCATCCATCTATCTATATATATGTAAATATATATATATATATATATATATATATATATATATATATATATATATATATATATATATATATATATATATATATATATATAATGTATATATATTAATGTCTATATTTATTAATATTTTGAATTATTATTATATATATATATATATATATACGGGACATTTTTCTTTTCTAGATTAAACGAATGCAATCATACTTCCAAACAAGCCAGCGATGATTGGAAGATTAATGAGTTTTTATCACCTCAAGATATATTATTAAAAATATGATTAACCAAATAATTATTTCACTTTATTCCGATCATACCTATTTCAGTTGATTGCACCATTTTTAGTTTTTTATTTCTTCATAAATTTGTACTTATATCAAATTGCTCACATATACCAACACCTGTAGACAAACCGATACACCCAATCACACGTATGCATGGACATGTACGTCTATATATATATAAATACATATACACACGCATATACATATATGTGACATGATTTACAAAGTTCTACAGCTAATCGATAACATTATAATTTATGCATATGCAATAATTGTTTCTACTTTTAGCACAAGGCCAACAACTATCCAGTGTATTATCGGTACTTTATTTTATCGACCCCGTAAAGATGAAAGGCAAAATTATCGTCTGCGGGATTTGAACGGAAAGGGCGGCAACTCTTTGCGTCAAAGCATGGCATCTGACCCTCTAGCGATACTACCAATCCAATCCAATAATATATATATTTTTTTTTGTATAAATAAATATTCCAGAATGACTAATAATTAGTGTAAGAGTTAAAAGGTGTAATAATAGAACTACTGCATTCACCCTTGTTCTTGATGTATCAAGGCTGATATATTATACACGCTATTATAGAAATAGCGTGCAGTAGTTGTATTATAGTTTCGGCCCAATATAAACATGTAGCAAAATATATAAAGCAAACTTCACAGTAAATCTCTCTTTCTGGAAAATCTATTCAACTATCACAGTCCATGATATCATTCTGATGTGGTCAGTAACGTATTCTTCATTCTGTACATCCCAAACTAATCGAATAATATATTAGTTTTGTAATATTGAAATTCATTCATCTACAAAATAGTCAAACAATATGTGTTTTCCCATTAATAGCATCCAGAAAATACAACATGTCATTATATTTCATTCAATATTATAAATACTCACAGTATTTACACACGAATATGTATGTAAATATTTCATAACATTTTTCATCCTCACATGATCTAACACAAAACATATAATCTTGCAATTGCACACGCACATGGGATCTCTCCACATACATACACTGCCTTATACCAGATAACATTCCTGCGTTATCCTCTCGGTACTAACGGTCTATTTGTATAGTAACAACATTCACTCCATTAAATCCATTCCATTAAAAAAAGGTTTGCAAGATGGTGGCAACGTAAGTTCACATGAAACTTTTACCTTAAAAATTGTATGCTTTCATGTCAGTTGTTTCCTTCGTTTTCCTCTTCGTTCTTGTTGTAAGGTACAACACAAAAGGAGTTTCCAACAGTTATTTTTTCTTCTTTCTAACGTAAACATAATGTGTTTCGCGTCTGTATCTCCCTGTTGTGTTTTTTTGCGCAATAGGTATCTTTAAACTCACATACACACACACGCACATACACACATAAACACACATACACACACACTTACACACACAAACACACCTATATATATACATGTATATATCTCTATATATATGTATATATATATATATATATATATATATATATATATATATATATATATATATATATATATATATATATATATATATATGTACCGAGACGACGCACTCTTCACCGTAGTGGACCACGGCACCACAATGGTCGAAAATGTGAAGAGGAGAATTAGGCACTGCTTTAGCAAGGTACGACTTAAGGTATAGATGGAACCCAATAGAAAAGTAGTCAATTTCCTAACCCTCACCCTAATCCGAACCCTAACCCTCAACCTCAACACCAAGCTACACCACCCGTATCATATATCCAATGAGAAGTTGGTGTATATCAACGCTGGGTCTAATCACCCTAGATCTATAGTTAAGACCGTAGTTAAGAGTGTCTCTGACAGGATCTCTAACTTGTCGGTCAATAATGAGATCATCAATAGTAACGCTGATTACTATAACTCAGCTCCAGCTAAGACGTCCCACAGCGAAAGGATCAGCTATAACCCTAAGGGACATGATCGAGATGACACAAGGGAACCCCGGAGCAATACCCTCAAGGGCATGAGTCGCCCACCTAATACCTCGGTTACCAGTAGTAACACTCCCAGACCCATATCCGTCACCACCCCCGGTAGAAGGTCCCGCATACCCCACCGGTCTAATACCTACAACGTTAAAGACCACTGTGCTGCGGAGCATAGACACCCCTGCACCGGCCCCACCACCCGCCGAATTCTAATTGAGCAGGGAGGCCGCACCTCGCAGGTTTATAGACCCACGGTGGGCCAATATAACCCTCATGATAGTGACCTCTCCGCACACCCGAGTCACACCAACCGAGCTCCACATGAGCTGTGCACAACCACGCGATGGCCCACGGCGGACACCCAACAACCCCGAAAGTATAGGGCCAGGAGGGTAACATGGTATAACCCTCCATACTCGGTGGGTCTACGTACCAGCCTGGCTAGAACATTCTTTAGAGTACTGGATAAATGTTTCCCTAGGGCCCATAAGCACCATAACATATTCAACAGGCACACGGTGAAACTTTCCTACTCAACCACACGCTCCGTAGCCCAGCACATAGCTGGCATAAATAGAAATAGTCCCACTGCCTCTAATACCACTGTAAACCCTGGAGCCACCCAACAGAACCAGCAGCGGGATGCATCGGAACCCGGACAGGCCCAACTAGAGCACCAGAACCCAACGACCCTGTGCTGATTGCGGTGCTACCCAGCCAACCCCGAGTGATGGTAACCACGCGATGCATGTGCTTGGTGTTTAAGAAGTCATGGAATTGCAGAGACCCATTACTATGCCCCCTTAGTAATGAATGCATGACGAAAAACGTGGTCTACATGTGCAAGGTCACAACCCCTAACTCGGAGCACCACTACATAGAATCAACAGCGACGAGCTTCAAAGATCGGTGGTATAACCATCGCCATTCCTTTAACAGAATAGATAAGAGGAAATGTACGGCCCTTTCTGAATTAATATAGAAGCTCACATTTGAAAAGACCCCGCACTCTCTGGTCTGGTCCGTGGTTAGAAAAGTTCCCCCAGACAGAGGCGGGTCTGGTATTTGCAACCTCTGTCTTAGTGAGACACTCGAAATTCTTCATGGCAGAACCAAGCTATTAACAGAAGCGCCGACTTATTCGGTGCCTGCAGACACCTAAGGACGGGAACTTTCCTGAAGCTATATTCATAAACCCCGGTTACGGCCTGACACATAGCCCACCCACCCCACACACGTAGGTCCCCGACACCCCGTACCAATGACCAATGGACAACAACAACCACCCATGGTTTGTGGTCCTTATGGTGGATGGTCCACCGGACCCTCTACTGTTTAGGAGTCATCTAAACAACGTTTTATTGAACCTGATTATATATATGTATATATATATCGTGTGTATATATATATATCTATTTTATATGTGTATATGTGTGTATTTTATATGTATGTGTGTATATGTATGTCTATATTTTATAAATATATGTATGTGTATGTTAATTTTATATATATATATATATTTATATATATATATGTATGTATGTCTTATGTGTGTATATATTTTTTGTATGTGTGTATTTTATGTATATATATATATATATTTTAAATATTTTTGCATGTATATATTTTATATATATCTATGTTCTGTGTATCTATATGTATTTTATATATATGTATATATATATGTATACTTGTGCGTACATACATGCATACATATATATATATATATATACACACCTGTATGTGTGTAGATGTGTGAGTGTCTGAGGGGGTAGTTGTGAGTGTATGTAAAAGTGAACCAGCATAAACCTTTTATTTCTACATTTTCTAAACTATCTAAGTATTGGACACTAACCATTATATTGAGTAGTACCACCTCACATTTCGTATGTGTGGATGTGGAGGCGGGTGTGAGTGTAGTGCAAGCCAACCTACATAAGTCTTTTTATTTGTAAATTTTCTACTCCAAACATCATTTTCAGTAGCACCACTCCACATAAATTCCTCAATCTAAGAATGACCTGAATAGTCTATTTCATACTATTAAACTTATTTGAATATATATCTGACCAGATATGCCTTTTGTGAAAATAAGTCATATGGAACTATTGTCATCTTGCCTGACGGTTTGAACTTTACAAAACCACCTGCTACCATCTACAAACCGACTAATGAGAATCAAGACTATTCCTGCTGACAACATTAAATTATTCCTAACAAGCTCATATGTCCCAAGGCTCTGATACCATCAACACTGTTTTAACAGTACTCGTAGACCGTCTAGGTATTACATATTGATTGAATATAGATCAAACCATCTTATATTTGACATACATTGTCGGGTAAATATATATTTGTTCGTATGAGCGAGTGTATATATATAAACCCCAACCACTCCATTATTTCATAAAAGCGAGAGTATAGGTAAGCCCACTAAACTGTATTAGCGGATACGCACAAGAGCGTGTTACTCAGTAACTAAACCACGGCTGGTATAGTTCAATTCAATATAACACACATGTCTATGGAATCACGGACGCTATCATTCATAAAGGCAACACACTAATGATTATTAATGCACATGATTTAAATATCGCTATTTACGTCCTTCGCAATGAATTTCCATTGTGTCTAGTTCTCTCTAACTATATTTCCGTCCTACAGAATGTTTCGATCCATGTGCTATTTTCATCAAACACCTCACTCACACAGGCTTCTTTTTCTTTGTTTTCTTAGGATATCTTTTTCTCATTGAATGGTTGCTTGTGTAATAACATTATGGGACTAAGTGTCTCATGTAATTAATCCTTTTGTCCTAATAAGATTATGCGAAATGTTTATATCATACAAATAATTAATTAAGTGATAAATTGATTTATTTGTTTGCTATTATATCTCATCTAATGGAAATGGCCGTAGAAATAAATGCTTTTTAACTCAGTAAAGAATTTGGTTATTCTTTTTGAATGTATTATTTATGCTGTACGGTATACCTCGTGTTCAACTGTCCGGATCATACCCCATGAAAGACACGGTGGATATTGTGTCTAGCATGAGTAAATCTATATTAACACACTGAGGTTCAGCTAACGCCGTTAAATCACCTGTCAACTTTTAAACTTTAACTTAGACTCATGAAGCTTTGGCTGTGGTCAAGTAAACTCTACCTACAATATGGATGAGTTAGCAAACCACTCAATAAGGGTAAGTCGTTAATGTAATAACATACGTTTACATAGCTTGACAAATTGAACATTGCGGTAGGCAAACTCAACCATACAATACAAATATATATATATATATATATATATATGAGAGAGAGAGAGAGAGAGAGAGAGAGAGAGAGAGAGAGATAGAGAGAGAGAGAGAGAAAAATAGCCGTCGAAACGGCTTGAGCTCTGCGTCGGGGTCATACTTTTTCCTATATATATATATATATTTATACACATATATGTGTGTGTATGTGTGTGTATGTGTGTGTGTGTGTGTGTGTGTGTGTGTGTGTGTGTGTGTGTACGTGTGTGTGTGTGTATGTGTATGTGTGTGTGTATGTAATTCATACCATTAAAATCCATTTCAGAATTTGGATGTGTATCAGTGATATTCTCATACGTCTAAAACTCATAGAGTTGTTAAATCCTATTTCGTTTAGCTTATGTGTTCCGAAAATAATACCCTGCGATATATGAAAGGGAGTTTGAATGACGAATTTGATATCCATATTATTATCGTTGTCATATAATTCGTTTTTGATTTTCTCTTATTGTATTCTTCTAATACAATTTGGTGTTGTATCTCTTCCTTTCTTCTTCATTATAACTCATTCTCTTTTTGAATCAACTTTCCCAATATTCATTTATCTCGTTTCTTTTATGACAAAATCTATGGTAATTTAATCAGAGATTTAGGCATTGGAGTTTTAGTTAATTTAATCCTCTCTGGTAAATTGCATTATACATATGTATGAACTGAATCGAATCAAAAATCGGACAACAAAACCCATTTATTTCTAGCTGGTATATACATTCATGTTCTTCTTATTTTCCAAATTTAATACAATGCTCCCTGAAATTCATCTCATTTCCTCCCAATTTCTACATTGGTTCCCTCCCTCTTTCTCACTCTCTGCATATATATGTGTGTAAGTATATATGTGTGTAATGAGTGTGTATGTGTAAATATATGGGAAACATCTTCATTTTCCTCTCCACGAAAGCCTGTATACATGGATTTGGGCGAAGAAACCTTTCTAATCCGAAAACCTATTTCTCATTTTCTCTGCATAATTGCATCAGCACTGATATCTTCACAAATAACTCTTTATTCAGCATTCTCATTTTGAGCTAAACAGTTACTTGAAGATAAACCTTACAAAATATTCTCATATTGCCAAATAAAATAAAAAATATTTATTCTCCGTCGCACAGAAAGATATGAAACTTTTAAAGAATATCGATATCTGCATGTATAAAATGGCTTTATTATTGTTTAACATTTCTGTTTCATGATAATATAATACTGCATATTTGACAGGACATTGTATACAATGTTTTATAACATTAGTTATATCGCATTATATATCCTCTTGGTGTATAATATGACACTTCTTCTGTTGGTAATCCCGTAATTTAATATATTCTTTGAGGAATGAATTATTGAGATTTATAAAGTCATCTTTCTTATGATATGTCCATGTTGTTTTATATTTAGACCATTATATATTTATAGAAGTTAATTTAAATCACATAATATATTCTCGTCATCTTTCCATCTCATGTTATCTACGTATATTAATCTATATATCATGCGGTTTTGTAGAAGTAAGGAATAATTATGGGAGGCATTAGCGTCTTCGATATGTAGTCTATTTTAACGCATGTGAAAAAATGTCTGCCTTAATGGTGATGAAGCATTACGTCTTATCTCTCCATTAGGGACACTCTAATGGAATGTATGAAAATAGTATCGCAAAATAACACTCGGAAAGATATTCTGAAGATTTACATATGTGAAATATGATACAGTATAGTAGTAAAGTATTAGAGAAAATGTGCCGCAATAGAAAATGTAAATCGTAATTGAATTATTGAAATAATGAATGTATGAAAACATTTTGTCGTTATGATATTTGCAACTGCGGAGAACATATTCACTTTACTTAAAGAGGTTATGCCAACATAAATGCCGTCACATATATCAATTTACCAAATTTGGTAGGCTATCAATCAAATGAAAATGTGTTCTATCTGAGTAAATGTTAATTGCTTCAAAGCATAATATTCAAACTTAGATTTAAATGGATCTGATATGTCAAATCACACATAACATCCTATTAATGACTTCAAAAGGTAAACAATATCAATGTGTTATACAATATAAATAGAAAAGGTGTTCGAAATATCATGTAACAATGATGAAATATTTTTTCTGATTTATTAGCAGGCATATAGATCATTAATTGTTAATGTTATAATGATAAGAAGATGATGGCATGTTTCCTTTGAGTGGGTTAACAGTTATCATATATACGGAAATAATATATAATAGACATTTGTTCGGTTTAGTAGGTATATATTTACATTTATATATTTGCCTCTTATGTATTACATAAAGGCTAAACGTACGTTTCTAATCTGCGGTTATGTTCTTCTTAATGTTGCTATTGTAGAGAGTCGCTTGAGCCCTAATGAAATAACACATGATGTAAGAGTCCACATCAATAAATACATATATCGCAAGTACAAAATGAAGATAGTGCAGCTCTTCAATTTATACATATCACATTATCAAGGCCATGTACGTTTGCTCTCATATAATTAATAATATGTTGATTAAAACATAAAACGCCATTTAAAAGTTCGTTCGTTTGGTTAGTTGTGTAAAGCAGCATTGAATATATTAATACGTGATTAAATATATAGTTATTTCAAGAAAAGAAACTCTATATTCACGTTCACTTCCGAATATGAGTCTTCGAAATGTGTTATGACCTCTATTTATGTAGAAATATCTAACTTAATTAGCTATTACTTTTTGAAAACTTTCAAGATTATTTGGGATTGAGAATGTTATCGTATATATGTTCAGCATTGACGTATTTCATGTTTGAGATCAGACGAACGGATGAAGAATACAATTACACAACTACATGTAAAAACACTTATGTACTCATATGTGTATGTAGGATTACTTATATGCAAATATCAAATGAAAATATTCAGCAACTATCGGACAAAAGAAAAACAACAGATAATATATGATTTAAATAATAAATAAAGTATTCAACGAAAAAAATAATTATACGATTACTGATTAAGTTAAATCAGACTAAATGAAAGATTGTTTATTATATTGCATACGGAGAACCAGCTTTCGTTTTGTACTTCATATTTATCAAGATTTAATTTAAATATTTGGTTTCATCATTCATGGTATTCGTTATAAAACGTTAACAAGAAATAGAAATTTACTTGATAATGTTTATATTTTCATGTGTATCACTTATATTCAGAGAATTGTCATAGATGTACGAAAGAAGTGAGTGAGCAAAGAAAATCACGCAATACTTTAATAAAAATAGACAAAATAGAACGTTGTGAAAACAAATGGTTTCGTAGGAAGAACTAGATTTTAATCTGAAAATCATGTATTGCTATGTTTACTGTTCCCACTTATCCGAATTACAAACCCTCACAAGAATATGGCAACTATAATAGCAGTGACACAGATACTCAATTTAAAGAAGTATATAGATACTGCTATGTAGTAGAGACAGGATATATTCTTGCCTACGGATACCATCGTTCAATATGTGGATACATTGATGTTTCAAACAAAAGTTTACTATATCAATTCAGAAAAATAAATCTATATTCTATCTAAACATAATTTAAATTTAAAAAATAAGGCAATGTTATTTTAGCTGAATATAGGCTACGAGAACTGACAGGAATTGATTCCTTTTGATCTACATATCTTTAAATGGCCATCCTTTAATAAAGCGTTTGTGTATGAAGAAATGTTTTCTATTTCTAAATATAGTTAAACCAGTTTGCGTGTATATATATATATATATATATATATATATATATATATATATATATATAATATCTAGAAATTGATTAACATATAAATTAACATGAATAATCACAGATAACGGACCTACTCGTTAGAATCTTGGAGCTTATTTTCCGGGTGATATGGCCCATGTCTTTCTGGCATGACACCCATAATTATGACACCCATAATTTACCCATAATGTGGTAAGTAACCAGATGGACCATAATGCACCAGCGTACTCAATAATTAGGATAGTAGAGTGGGTAACAGGAAAAAGGACTGTTCTGAACTCAGAAATAGCCGTCGAGACGGCTTGAGCTCTGCCATCGGAGTCATACTTTTTCCTATATATATATATATATATATATATATATATATATATATATATATATATATATATATATATATATATATATATATATATATATATATATATATATATTCAAATAGGAAATGTTGGAAGGAGCCAGATATACGATAACGCACCAGACTAATCAATACTTAGACTAGTAGAGTGGGAAATTGGAAAAAGTATGACCCCGAGGTCAGAGCTCAAGCCGTTTCAACGGCTATTTCTGGACTTAAATAGCCGTCGAAACGGCTTGAGCTCTACA
>OZ024749.1:47053202-47080702 GCA_964016885.1 Eledone cirrhosa
GAGAGAGTGGGGGAGGTGAGAGAGAGAAAAAGAGAGATAAAGCGCTATAACATGGATTAAATTGCTATAAATTGCCTTCTTTAAAACCTGTTAAATTACCCCTAAAATATGTAGAAAATATTTGGCACCAAGCATCGAACTAAAGGCCCCTTATCTAGATTATCGCCATGATTAGAAAGCTGAAATCAGAAATGTATTTGAATTTAGCATCAATGCGTCGAATCCCCGATTTGTTAACCTGATGACGAGTTTTTAAGTTCATAGTAAATTCAGGAAAATCAAAGAGAGACAATTAATGAATATACTGTTGCTTGCTAAATTAACAGCCACTATTATAGTCTAAACTACCACGTAGATGAGAAAGCGTACGCAGCGTTCACTACAACATATCGGAACTCATAAATGTCATATCTTTCCTGACATCAATATCCGTCAAAATTAGAAAGTTAAATCAAATAGTTTTGTGTCAATGTGCGAATTTCAAGCACCCAAACTTATATTCCCATATGTGTGATGACTTCTCTGAGCCCCTTTGAATGAATGTATTAATAGATGAATATTTCCTGATAAAAGAGCTTTATTTGAGAGGAAAAGGTACAGTATAATATTCAGGCCCTTCTTTAAACCTTTATTTAAATTATCTCCCATTTCCTTGCTCTCAAACTATCAGATGCCTGGAATCATATGATATTCACGTATGTTTACCTTGTGATAGATAAGGCCAAGTTCCGAGTGTATGTAATGTTATAGGGGAGTTGATTGAATTCCATCCCGACTAAAACCAATGCGCAATGGTCCGGGGGTTCCAAATCTGGAGAAATTCAAATCCTATATTTGGGGAAATGTCGCCATGGAAATTGCAACTAATACATTATTGGATCGGCTTCACCTTCTGTAATGATGCAGAATCATGTTGGTTTGTGTAGGTTATTTAATTGCTCACGATATCTATCTATGGTTTCAACCATTTGCAGTGCCTTATATTCAGCAGCATTGACGCTCGATCCGAAGAAAGAGGTGTAGAAGCAAGATTACGTCCCCATTGCTCAATAGATCTAGAGCCCTCGCAGTTGCTGAAGATGCAGTGTGCATCCGAGACTCAAAGAGTATTGCTTGTATCAGCCCTACATGTTTTCTGTTTACAGGAGGCATGGATCGGCTTCACCACATCGTAGATGAGATGTACCAAAAACATATTCGGATAATGTACTTAAAACATGGATCATTATTACAGATGTAAAATGACGTCCGCTCTTATGCACAACTCTTCACACCATGTGTCACATATATTGAAGCATCGTTAAAATGGCATTAATTGACTCAGTAGTCGTATTAACTTATAAGTTCTGCAACTTTCGTACATCTTTAGCAATAGTATTTCATTTGGCTAGTACTCTAGAATCGCCACCACAAGCTTCCTGCTTTTTGTGAACGTTCATAACACACGATGGCACAGAGACAAACATTCATAGATTCATACAGACACACAGGAAATGTCCGAACTCTTCTTTCATACTTTCCCTCTCTCTCTCTCTCTCTCTATATATATATATATATATATATATATATATATATACATATATATATCTATGTATATACATATATATATATATATATAAATATATATATATATATATATATATCTATCTATATATATATATATATATATATATATATATATATACTTGTACATATATATTTAGCTAAGATATTTATCTCCCTTATTATGAAGCATTTTTCCCCAGCACATAATTATATTAAGATTTTTAATAGAAACAACATTAACATTTCTTACTCTACGACTCCTAAACTTGCACATAACATCGGAGCTTCAAATTTAGCTAAATTACCTAGCCGTAGGAACACGTCCAACCCTGTAGCTAGTACTAACTGTAATTTTAGGAATCAGGTTGACTGCCACCTATCTGGGAAATGCCTCTCTAGTAACATTGTCTACAAATGTAACGTTGAAACACCTACGTCCCGTAGAGCCTACATAGGGTTAACCGCCAATAGATTCAAGCAGCGTCTTTACATGCATGCCCATTCTTTTCTTACCCCTTTAAAAAGGAATATGACGTCACTTTCAGCTTATATCTGGAATCTAAGAGACAACCACACCCAATGTAAATTACACTGGGAGATCCTATTAGGGCTAAATCGTATTACGGAAATAAAAGACCATGTGACCTCTGCGCCGCTGAAGCCCTGGAAATACTCTACGCCAAATACCACATCTTAAACAAAACATCTGAGGCAATTTCGGCTTGTAAACATAAATTACACAAAACATTCCTGTATTACAGTTCCACATTATACCCTAATGGATAGTACGAACTATATGGGGATATTTTACGTTTTGATGTGGTAGCTAAGTATATGTTATGTTTATACCATTACTTATTTGTATAGGGAACGGTTCCACGAACCAAAGTATCCTCTTCCTGACTTCCTTCGGTTACAACAATTTTCGAAATATTTACATCTGCGTTCACAGATGGATTTGTTTAGCTACAGAAGATCCCGTTAAGGTTGAAAGCAGCGATTCTTTGCTTAAACTTTAATCTGTTATTTTAATAAATATCTACTCTACGGTTCTGATATATTTGATATATATTTATACTTATCCAGCCCTCTTTTGATTATAGTCTTCAAATTTATTATTATTACTATATATACATATATATATATTTATTTATAGCTGTGTCTTATGAATATGTATGTTTATTTATTCATAGAATTGTGCTTCTTTACGTTCTTGTAGTTTGTGTAAATTTGGCGTGCTTTGATTACTGTCTTCATTATCACCTATTTCTTCGTAAACAATGGAATTTATTTGCATTAATGCATTGGTCAGTCACCCCCACGTTAGTTTAATTCAATATCGAATAAAGAAGATTTCATGCCACAATCATATAATCGTGCCACTGAAAATTTAAGTAATCTTAACGTTATTTGTATGTTTGCATATTTTCCTATTTCCTCCATTCTGCACAGTAAAAATATTGTTTTGTCTTGACACTTCTCGTAATTCAGGTTCTTTCTTAAGGTGGAGCATTTTCTTCGGATTCTTATGAATGTATTTTTAGATTTTACCATGGTAATCAAATTATCACTCAACGTGTTGGTACGTGCATGGAAGCACAAACTAATTGAATTGTCAATTCTTGCAGAAAATCAGATTCATGCATTACATTCCTAAATCTGTTATGAGATGAAAATATAATTTAGCATACGGTTCCGTTATTATAGTTTTGTATATATTCATTTTTCTCACAATTTGCAGACTGAAAATGTTTTTTTTTAAATTACATTTGTTTAATATTTGTTTATTTTTTATGATATTTTGTGCATCCGTCTCTATTCATAATTATATTGTCATGTAGCGTGAACGAATGTCATTATGTATTGAATGTCAAACGAATTCAGAAGTTAAGATTGTTATAAACATTGTCCTAATTGCTTTAAAAACAGTCGATGCCATCGTTAAATCTTTAACGCCTTTCTATACAATATTAAAGTTTTCTGTGGATATGTCTGTATTTAGACTTTCTGTGTCAACTCCTCTGCATTGTAACTCAATGGGAAACAAACCATAAAAGCCTAAACTTTAGGCCCTAAATAATAACCGTATTACAAACCTAATGAACGGATGAAAATTTCATATGGACGGCTATTACATAGTGTTTGTATGAATATAGCATCGTCTAATTATGACTTTTTTGTGAACGCGGTGAACGTGGTATACATATAATACGCATATATAAATATATATATATATAGTAAATAGATATGAATATTAAATGTTGTACTACAAAATGACACGAAGTTTATTATATTATATACAATTTAGAATGAAACATATATTCTTCAAAATCACACATACACACATACCCCCCCCCCCATACACACACATACAACTATATATATATATATATATATATATATATATGTGGAGAAACGTAAGAAAGCTGCATTTCACACAACACATTTAATACGTTTCATCTTTGATGGACCATGTTTCCTATTAGATCATTCTATAAAGCCCTGAATCGATTGAGAGATAGCCGTTTCTGACTACCGTATGATTTTTAATATCACTGTTACGTTCCATTCTTTAACTTCCCTTCAAAATCCGTTTCATTGTTTGAAGAAAACATTCTCTGCCTGAATTGTTAATGTAGTAGCAGACCCCTATAACACATTAAATTGGCTCTCACTCATTGCTTGACAGGCAATTACACGTCTTATATCCTATTCTGACTGCTGTAATAACTGTCGAGATTTATAAGTGTTATTTTCTAAGGAGTACCTATGATAATTATAATAAATGATATTTAATGCTCATGGGATGTAAATACTTCTAGGGATATAATGCCGCAGTAGTCATTTTATTGTCAAGGATTGTCCTCGTACGAAAGGGCAGTAAACAAAATATTAACACTGGACGCACTTATTTTCTTGAAATATTGTATTTGGAATATGAATATATATTAACATTTCAAACAAATTTCAAACTCTTTGTAAAATGTGAATGTTGTAGAATACTGAAAAAAACAGACGAGAAAAGAAACAAAAAATGAAATAATAATACAGCACACTATCTATTACATAGGTGGATTCGTTAACATTTAATTAGTCTAATATGTTATTTTCATGTTGTGTCACAATAAATTAATGAAGAAAACTATAGTAATTATATGGAAATAAAGAGGAAATATGAGATAAAATCAAAAAACATCAATAATATATTTTAAAAAATAATCACATGAAATTTAAAACTTTACCTCGAAAAACAAAGCCCGAAAAAATAGCAAAGCAATAAGTTAATAAAGATTGACTACAAAGTATACTGGAGATGAAGGATATAAAAAACTATATAGAGAACACATAATTACCGAAATGGATATATTACATTTTTTATGATTATTTCCTTTCAAACTAATAGTTGTTATTTTTCTGAAATATTAATTCAATTGCGGTCTGGGAAATGTAATTATCAATATCCAAATTTGAATAGAAGTTGACGTTTTTCTATAAGTGACTTTTATTGTTATTGTCCAACCGTACCGAATGACCAATGATTTATTTTTGAATATTTAAAAAAAATCAATATTTACCCGAAACAATTTCCCTCAAGATTAGTTAGCAAACACACACACATATCATATATACATACAATACGAGAGGTGGAAACATAATAGTACCACTGATGATATTGCAGATGTGCAACGAAAGAACTTTGAAAGACCGTTGTTCAATCTGTGATAAACGTTGATTGCCAAATAAATTAACTGTGGAGATATCAAAGATACAGTAGCGAAAACCAACGAAACAGTGAGTGTGTTCTGTTATTATTTCTGACAATATTATTACAACAATATGACACTCTCCATGCATAGCAATATATATATATATATATATAAGTGTATATCAAATTATTTGAGTCAAAAATATATTTCATACAATGACACATATGCTAATAGTGTGAATGCTGAGGAATATTAATAGCTGCTTACTTCAGGTAGTCCCCACATTTATTCCGATCCGATATTGTAGTGATATAAAATAATTAAAAATCATATCACTGAACTTATCTATATATTATATATGACTTCATATTGTATATGAGTTTATATAGGCTGTCAGTTCAAGTAAGAGATACGAATAGATCGGGAGAGGGGACGCACTGCTACATGCAGTGGCGTTTATATGATGCGCTACAAATCTGTCATATTAGCTAGCGATTGGCTGATAGAATCATGAATCACTTCCAAAATAGGGACATCGGCACATATCAATTTATTAAAATAACAGATTAAGGCTTAAGCAAATAATCGCTGCTTTCACCCTTAACGGGATCTTCTGACGCTTAGGTTCAGAAAATCCCGTTAAGGGTGAAAGCAGCAATGCTTTGCTTAAACTTTAATCTGTTATTTTAATAAATATTTTCTCTACGGTTCTTATGTATTTGATATATATTTATCCTTATCGAGCCCTCTTTGAATTTTAGTGTTCAAATTTATTATTATTACTATATATATATATATATATATATATATATATATATATATATATATATATATATATATATATATATATATATATATATATATATATATATATATATATATATATATATCTAAGGCGGGTAAAATTCCCGAGATCGATGGACGAGTTCTCTCCAGCGCTCTCTGTCCCTCATTATCGCTGCCATGTCCTGCGTCTCCAACAGACCAGTGTCTGTCCTAAGGGCATCAACATACTTTAACCTTCGTCTTATTCTTCTGAATTCGTCTAGTTGTGGAACCAAGCAGCCAACCGGAAATTTATAAATTCCTAAATGTATAATATATTGAAGTGAAAGCAGCTGGTGCGTGTGTTTCTTATTGACAACATGACCCTCCCAAAGTATAAATATATATATATATATATATATATATATATATATATATATATATATATATATATATATATATATATATATATATATATATATATATATATATATATATTTATATATATATACAACGATGTATATGACTTTCAAAACTTGATGTTTAAAATAAATTATAGCAAAGACTTCTTACTCCGTTTTGGATTGCCAAAACGCTTTGAATACAAATATCAATTTGTATTTATATTTCATACAATAACATAATTTAAGTGCATTGGCGTTTCTTACACTTAACAAGTTCAATGTTTCGGCGGAGTTAAGCTATTTAGATTATAATATAATACATAATATATTGACACTAAGCAAACATGTTGCCAAATCTTAAACTCATAACTCAATAATGCTATCACCAACGATTTAAAGAAAATAGTATGAACCCATATGTTTACATTATTTTCATTTTGGTTACGTATTCTTAATGATTTTTTGCAACATATTTTACACCACGTTTATCCATTCAATACATCTTTTTATTTCATAACCCAACCTGAATTCATCTGATGACGTTTTGAAAGCAAAAATGATCGCCTAGGCCAAATGAGGTCTAGAAAGATTGATAGTCTGGTCAGGAACAAGCTTGTTATGTATTCTAGAAACTAATGAATGATTGATAATAATCAATACACATGAGTTCAAACACTCCATAATCATTTCTGCTGTTGTTATTGCTATTGATTTAAATCTGTAGTTTTCTATGTTAAATTTGGTCACACATATTACACTTTGAAAAAAGATATTTCCATATTTCCTCTTTGTTTATTTGATCTATTCGACCTTTATATATCATTACAATCTATACAGTTTGTAAAGTGAAGGTGGTGTAAGGTCCCTAATAAAATATTCAGAATAATCAGACATGTTTACACAGAGTGAAACCTTCTGTGTATTATATCTTAAAGGAAAGGATACACACATAAATTACACAGACAGAATAGGAATTACACCCATATCATATCAAAGAATTTGGAACAAAAGTGTGTATATTTCAAAGTTTCTTCAGTTTTATATGACATCCCATATTGGGAAAACACTAAGGTAATGGGAAATCATTGGTTACAATCTATTGAATCTATTCCCACGTTTTCTCCACCGCTAAAGAAAAACTGAACATTATCTGGCTTCATATCTAGGCTATGCAAAAAAAGTAAACTTTAAGCTAAACCATTTTGAAATACTCCTACGATGATTTATAATGTATGTGTATTACATATTTAAAGAATATAATAGCTGATTCACACCTGAAACGTTTGTTGCCATATAGCTTCTAGGCTCATGAAAGAAAATTAGATATAAGAAATGAAATTATAAATCAGTATACACAGAATATCTGTCCACTTATGAATTCATTAGTTATTTCAGCTTCCTGCTAAGGTCAAATATCTATAAACAAAAGGATGTATCTTGATAGCATACCTCGATAGATCATGCCTTTCTTCTTAGATAGAAGTATATGGTATTATTACAGGTAGACAAAATAAATAACTCTCAATGTTGGTATGATGTATTATAATATTAAGAGATAAATGAAAAATAATCACGTTAAAATAAAAGCAACTCGAAAATAATAAAGCTGTACCAAAAAGGAATATTGGTTGTGAATGTCAAATTTCTATATATTGTAAGATAAGTAAAATCAGAATGTATATATATATATATATATATATATATATATATATATATATATATAGAATAGAATGAAATGAAATGAAATTTCTCACTCTTAGTACGGCACTTACTTAAATGTAAGGATGTATGTATACGTACTTACATATATGTATACATATGTACAGTAGTATGTATATATATGCATACATGCACACACATATATATATATATATATGCACGTATCGATTTACCGAACATTTATTATAATGCTCGGTTTGTTTGTTTGTAAAAAACAAACATCCCGAATTACGCCATACAGTGTTTAGGCATCGGACGATAGCTAAGATGAAACTATTACATCGTTCTTGTGTCAGTGTTGAACAAAAAGGTGACGTGTTTGCCTAAACACTGTACGGCCTAATTCGGGATGTTTGTTTTTTACAAACAAACAAACCGAGCATTATAATACATGTTCGGTAAATCGATACGTGCATATATATATATATGTGTGTGCATGTATGCATATATATACATACTACTGTACATCTGTATACATATATGTATGTACGTATACATACATACGTATATATATATATATATATATATATATATATATATATATAACGAAGGAAATGTGGTAAGGAACCAGGGGGCCCATAACGCACCAAAGTACTCAATACTTGGGGTAGTAGAGTGGGTAATAGGAACCAGTAAGACCCCGACGGCTGAGCTCAAGCCGTTTCGACGGCTAATTCTGGACGCATATATATATATATATATATGTGGGTGTATATATATATAAAACGAAGGAAGTGTGGTAAGGAAGCAGGTTGACCCTGACGCACCAGAGTACTCAATACTTTGTGTAGTAGAGTGGGTAATAGGAACATGTTCAAGACCCTGACGGCAGAGCTCAAGTCGCTTTGACGGCTATTTCTAGTCCAGAAATAGCCGTCGAAACGGCTTCAGCTCTGCCGTCGGGGTTTTGAAAATGTTCATATATATATATATCATATATAAAATCAAAAGATGGTTAAAGAGTTCCATATATTTTATTATGCGCATTTCAAAAACAAATATCATCATGCGATGACATTTGCATTTTCGTCAGATAAAATAGGGAGACATGATATGAAGTTTAAAAAACATTTGTGAATAGTGCAGTTTTATGTTGATTTAAAACTTCAATATGCATAAGTGTTGTTTAACCTTCATATCATGTATCCCTATTTTATCTGACGAAAACGCAAATATCATCGCATGATGATATTTGTTTTTGAAATGCCCATAATAAAATACATGCAACTCTTTTAACCATGTTTTGATCTTATATATTATTTATACTCCATTCCTACAAACTGTAGAGTGCTACTTATCCGATATCTGCATTGCTTTATTGTACTACAATACAACTCACCTCCTACATATATATTTATTAAATAACACAATAGAGCGATCCTTATACTGTAATCATCGCTTGAAATTTACATTTTCATATAACAAACGCTACCAGTTTTGAACGCTGTGTCCATCTCCGTTTGATTGTCAAAATACATATTAACATTCTCTATTAGTTTTAATTCTATCACCACTTCTATTCTTTATCATTTAATATAAAATTATATAGATACAATCAGATTTATCAATTCAATTCCCTAAAGCATATACCAGCAGGCTACTAGCATTGTTGTTATATACTTGACACCTTATATCTGTATTAATATCACTACACCAAACCACCAGCTCTGTCCATTGTTCAACAGGTCAAATATAAATTAAAATAGGCACTCCCAAAAATTCTTATTAGATAAAATAAGCCAGATACTCATTGTATTCTCATTAAAAACCTTCTATACACTTGTTTACCAGCACACTGAATTGCCATCTGTCATATACTTACCCCTCTTACCTTTCTTACAACTAATATAAATACTTTGTTTTTTCTGATTTTTTCCAATTTATTCAATATCTCTGAAGAAGTGACAACTGATTATACATTTGCATTCTATTATGTGCTAATATTATATGATTAAGCAAGCATCGATACATAGGTATTCCGTCTGTTACAGAAACATATGTCAATACCTAATACATTCCTTTATAAAAGCACTTTCATTTTATATTCATCTTTTCTACATTTTCTCCGGAATATAATTTATACTCGTTGAGCAAATGTACACGTACGTTGTTCATCTCTAATGTGACGATATATTATCACTACATTATTGATAACCTGATATTTTATATATATATATATAAAAGGTTAAATATATAATAGCTTAAATTTTAATAAATATATATATATATATATATATATATATATATATATATATATATATATATATATATTAATATATGTTGATATATATATATTATCCACACATATATATATATATATATATGTAGATAAATCTACCAAGAGTTTACGGTAGTGTCTCATATATATATATATATATATATATATATATATATATATATATATATATATATATATATACATATATATATATCATAAATCATGTCCTTAGAATTATTAGATACAATATATACCATTACCTTTATGTATATGTAAATCTTTATATATATATATATATATATATATAGATATGACCAAAAGAAGAGCAGCGTAATGAAATACAGGACTCAGACATTGAGACTAATATGAATGTAAACATAATGATATTGCTTCTTCATTCAAATCATATTTTATCTGTGAATAACGTATGCATATGTTCACCTAGTACGAGATATAGCTTGCGGAAAATGAATTAGAGTTTGCTTTACAATTGCAAATATAACGTTCCGCCATATTCCAACTTAACACAATAGTTGGGGTGCAATATTTTACATTATATCTAGTTGTCCGATGTTTGTCGGAAAATGACTAAGATAACAAAATTGCTTTATTTATTTCGATTCTAGAACAATGTGATTCCATCAAATATGTAAAATACATAATCTTTATGAAATATATTGTTTTGTGGACACATTACCGCTGTGTCATCTAGAACAATATGGTTAACATGAACATGTTAATACAATCTACTCGTCAAGATTACATTAGATGCTTTTGAGTGTAGACATTTAATCCTTATCTCAACCACTTCATATGTACTAAATTGTATTTGACGTGAAAATATTGTAAGGACATGGCGTCTTATAAATGGCATATTGTGTATTGGATAACCTCAACATACATTGCATATACAAACATGCTCAATTCAAAATAAATAGTTAATTATTAAATATGAGTGAATGTTATGTGTATTCTTCATATACTGGTTTTATGTAAATAGCTATTAAGCATTGCTTATGAAGCAATGTGGTTGAGATTTATTCATTCCGGAAATTTCCGCTAAGTGGTATTGACTAACTAATTCTGAATAGAACACTTCGATTAACGTAGATGAATTTGTTATGAATTATGTATGAAGACCCATTCAATTATCATCACATATTCTCACTCAATAATGTGAGTATTGTGAAAGAAATTCTGATCAAGGATTTTTTTTTATTTTCTCTTATTTTTGGCCCCATGCATTTTTCTTAAACATGTGAGTTTCTTTGTCGTAATGTTTGTATCGGTATGCCATATGCTGAGCCATGTGCGAGTATATGTTTCAGATATCGATATCACATGCTTAATACATTAACAAATCTGTTGCAACGCGATGACAAAATTCTATAACGGTATTTATTCAAGAGAGTAAACAAACATCATGATAATTATATGAGACTTATATGTTCAATGTACTGTGAATTCTGAAAGAACAATCTATTTATAAGTTATTTCAATTGTCACTATGAAATATTCATATTTTTCCTAATGTTTTTCTATACTAAATTTGAAAAAAAAAATCTAAATGTCTTCGTTCTATTTCCATTTCTCTTGATCTGCTTGTTTATTTTGTTTGTTTCTTGTCGCACTTGTTTAAGGAGGTTTTATTTACTTATATGAGTCATACTATGTGAAACGTTTTAGACACATTTAAGTAGTTTTCTGTCAATTATATAAATATTATTGTGATGATAGTTTCTTGAGAAATTACCACATACACACTTATGTTAAAGAGCCGGATATATCACCGATGTGTACACATGAATATAAGGACATTATATGATACACATGTACATTAAATATAAGCCTTTTTTCCAAAAATTATAAACGGTAGTTGTTCGAATATATACTTACACAAGTAAAACACCTTCAAGAATTTGAAATATTGTGTATTTCGTTATAATTAACAAGTTTCATGTTATTATGTTGAAATAGAGGATTCTTTGCATTTATCAAACAAGGGTATAATCATACTACAAGTATAAGTAAACGTCCCGTATCTACCATATATATATATATATATATATATGTGTGTGTGTGTGTATGTGTTTGTGTGTGTAGGTATATATATATATATATATATATATATATATATAATATAAGATCAAAATATGGTTAAATGAGTTCCAAGTATTTTATTATGCGCATTTCAAAAAAAAAATATCATCATGGGATGATATCTGCGTTCGTATCAGATAAAATAGGGAGCGATGATATGAAGCTTAAAAAACACTTGTGAATAGTGAAGTGTTAAATCAACATATGACAAATAAATTAAGATTGATGTATGAGATTGGGAAAAAGTGAGGGGGGGTATGTAAGGAAGAGGAAGAGATGAGAGTAAAGGATGGTGGGTGGAGGAGTATAAGAAGGAAGAATGAGAGAGGAGGAGAGATGGGTGATAGACACACGTGTTTTTTAACCTTCATATCATGTCTCCCTATTTTATCTGACGAGAAGGCAGATATCATCACATGCTGATATTTGTTTTTGAGATGCGCATAATAAAATACTTGGAACTCTTTTAACCATCTTTTGATCTTATATTATTTATACTCAAGTCCTACAAACTGTAGAGAGCTACTTATCCGATATTTGCACTGCTTTATTGTGCACAATATATCTACATACATATAAAAATATATATATATATATGGTGAATACTGAAACGGGAACAAACACAGAGAGGCAGTACAGTACAAACAAAGGTTTATTATATATATATATATATATATATATATATATATATATATATATAAATGAAAAGTATAGAAATGATTGTAGCAAGAAGCCAACACTATTCCATATACACTTATGTGAGCGTGTGTGGATCTCTCTTAGAAATATAAATGTATATTTAATCAAAAAACAGAAGTGGATTATTTGTTTGTTTTTGTAAAGAAACAGACATTACTATATCTTAGAACTAACGTCACGTTCCTATAGCTACCGACTCGTAGATCTAATCATTTTATTCTTGTTTTCATTTCTCGTAGGGGCGGGAGCAATATTGCCACTAGCTAAGAACTTCATTGATTTTACACGTATCAATCAAATTGTCTAGAAGTAAAACAAAAAAAAAAAATGAGTTTCACTTTTTAAAACACCTGCCTGCTCAGTTTACCGACTAGACGAAAACTAATCAACAGATAGACATCATAGATAAAGTCTCTTGTTTTGAAGAAAAACAACCATGTATATTTAGCTGCGAAGCGACGGAGAATTACAGAGTTTAAATTATAGTAGGCAGCACGTATGTTGGCAAAACAAAACAAAAATCACATCAAGTATTTATCGACCTTATGACACACAGAACAACTAGATTTCGTAAATCTAAATCGTACAATGAAGAAAACTTAGATGTTTAACCACAACTCCTGTGTCTATAATAATCTATTTATTTGATAACAAAAGGGTTGAGAATCCATATTCTCTTCGGCGCATGCGAAATGTAGCGTTAAAATCTCTCAACTCTATACTTAAGTGTGCACAGCAGGATTACAATTAAATTACCAGAAAAATACTCTCAGCAAAAATTGCTGAAGATGATGATTTATGATGATACATATGTTTGGCTACAATACAGCGTCATTTCATTCTCGAGTGAGTCCCGTTGTAAAAAGCAGTAAGCATATTCAAAAGAAATATGAATAATGTACCATATTATATAAAAAGAAATGTCCATGACAATTTCGAATATTAGATGAAATGTAAAAGGAAATACACGAACAGTTTGACAGTGGCAACAGCAAATGGAATTTAAAAATATCTCAGATGTTATCCGAAATTTATTTGGGTAGGATTTTTCATCGCAATGAAATAAGGGTAAAGAAAATAATATGTAGGCTAAAGAAATAGAAATATATTTATTTCAGAACACCTTGTTCACAACGCGTGTGTCACAGCTCAATTTATATATATATATATATATATATATATATATATATATATATATATATATATATATATATATATATATATATATATATATATATATGTGTGTGTGTGTGTGTGTGTGTGTGTGTGTGTGTGTGTGTGTGTGTGTGGGTGTGTGTGTGTGCGTGTCCGTGTGTGTGTGAGAGTGTTCCTGTGTGTATGTGTGGCTGTGTGTGTATGTGTCTGTATATGTGTGTGTGTGTGCGTGTGTACATGTATGTGTGTGTGTGCGTATGTGTGTATGTAAGTAAATATATATATATATATATGAATACTTTCAGTACATTTTCTATGAAGAACCGTGTGCCCTTGATAGGGTAAATTGAAATATTCAAAAAATGTAAACTATGCATGTCATCCCAGGAATCAGATTCACTTTGCGTCGTGTCTCATGCAGAGCTATAACAGTCATTCTGAAAAGTTATATCTATTCTTTGAACATATCTATGGCAATTTCCCAGCCTATAGACGCATTCGCCTACAAAAATGTGAATTATTCAAAAAGTATTTTGATGAAACGAACACTCTCAGTATGACGTGTTAAGTATACTATAACCATACTCAGTCTATTTTCATGCTTTCAAATATTGACATAGATGAGAAACCTCTGCACAAACAAGGAAAGTATGAATAATTATTTTCAGATCATTTTTAAACTGACTTTGACTTTTTCGTTATATTCCTACATTTTATTCTGCAGTAAAAATCTGAAATATTTTCCATATATCAATTTAAAGAAAACATGTCAGAATTCTGTACAGACAGGAATCTTTGTGTGAAGTTCAGAATAAACAGAAAAGTACTGTCCTATGCCTAACCTCAATAGAATAATAGACGAGCAAACCAATCAAACAATATTTTAAACCATTCATAGTAAATGTCATTCATCAGACGTTTTTACTCATATGGAGATATATTCTACAATATATTCGAAAATATAAATATTGTAGAAGGGATAATCGTGTTAATACTTCTGCCTATGTTGCTATATTCCATACTTAATCAGAGGTTAATATATTTGTGTTAAATATCATGAAATAATGAATTGGAAAGTATGTTTCACCCATTATTAACTTGATTTGTATTAATTAAAATTAAAATCTTTCGAATTGTAGCAGATAACATATTGATAAAACGCTTCTGAACCCATAATGTCCTTGGAATTACAGTGAATTGACAAGATACAAAATACATTAAAAGTGCTATATAAAAGAAATGACAACTGCAACGATATAGAACGCTAAATTATGTTTCATATTAAAATCAATTGACATTTCGAGATAGAAATTATCTTCGAAAGTGAATTCATATTTTCTGAATAATCGATTTTATTTAATAAGATGAAATTAGTAAACCATCAACATGACAAAATAATGTTCCCGCTGTCTATCTAGTTATCATCATATCCGTTGAAGTTAAAAATCAGTCGGTAATTAGACTTCAGTAATTTTGATTTTAAAAAAAGAATTAATGTCATGTTACTGATTCATCATTTAAATAAAATACATAATTATATAGACTGTTAGTAATGTTTTATGTCTGATATGTATTTCAAGTAGAGCGAGCGTCTTCTATATTTTCTCTCCTAACAAGAGTTCAGTATCGGTAGAGGGTTGGACGTCATGCTTTGACGTATATAGTTACGGCCCTTGCCATTCTGAGTTCAAATCCTGCCGAGGTTAACTTTGCTTTTCATCCTTACGGGGTCGATAAAATAAAGTACCAGTAATCTACAGGGTATTTGCTGGCCTTGTGCCAAAAGTAGAAACAATGATTTTATCTCCTAGATTATAATCTTAAAGAGTCTTCCTTTTAATACCGTTATAATATAATTGTTTCTGTTATTGGCACAATAATTTTATCATCGTCTGTATGGAGGAAAGGCAAAATTAACCTAGATGAGATTTGACTCCAATAACGTACGTAAAGGGCCATAACTATATGATGCAAAGCAGGGTGTATGATGCTCTATCGATACTGTTATTTCACCACCCACAATAATAACAGACACATACACACATAGGGACACAGACACATATACAGGTACACATACACACATATATATATATATATGTACATATATATACAACCGCATACATACACGCACACACACATGCACCCTCCCCACACACACACACGTATATATATATATATATATATATATATATATATATATATATATATATATATATATATATGGGGTTTAAGTGTGTGCCGAATATTTGTAACTTACCCTCATTTTTTAGATATGTACGGCGTACTGCATAACGCCTGAATTTCAATTGAAATATTTCTGATAATAAATTTTTTAAAATTAAATGTATATGTATATAATGTAGAGTTTCAAATAAATGCCCGCATGCGTGCATAATGATTGTGTACTATGTTTAGTCTCTTGGCTTCTTCGGTGTTGGTTTTTAATCTAAGGAACATTACGATAGACTCAAAACAAGAGCTTACATTAACGTTGACACTATAGTGTAGGTAGGAATGTTTGGTACTAACATATCTAACTGTTTTCGACGTCTAAATGATTTTAAATTTCAATTATAAATATAAACATCATTAAAATTTAGATTTTCGTTATTCATATTTACTTGTTCACGTCACATTTTTTTCTACTCTTCTCCAATTCAGTATAAACTGTCATTTGATTTTTCTATATTTCTCATTTTCGTTAGCTTTATTTTCCGAAGTATTTACTTATAGTTTCGATTTTTAATTATTGAGTAATATTTTCATAATATTGAAGTTATTGTAAATTTATTTTATTTTCGGCTTTTTAAATATATTTCTACAATTCGTTATTCGATGAATCTCTTTTTATCATTTACTTCGTTGTTTATATTTCATCTAATAAAATTTTGGAAATCAAGTATATTTTATAATTAGATATTAACAATTGCGTTCATTTTCTGATTTCGTATTTCAATGAAATGTATACAACTTCACTAATTAAAAAATCGTGTAAAGTACACATAATAGACCTCCTCAACAATAGTAGAGCAATACTTACAAAATATTAAATTAGACAGTCTTTGAGGAATTAAATCTCATAATTTATTCTTGCATAACTATGAAACTTAAACAAAAAGTACAGCTTTAATCAATAATTACAGGAAAAATATACATCGATATTAAATTCTTCACACTCTCTAAAGAGGTTTTAGACTTAAACATTCAATTACCTAAATGATATATCAGTATAGGATATCTGAGAATAAAAAAAACACACACATACTCATACAAGTATGCGTGTATATATATATATATATATACGTGTGTGTGTGTGTGTATGTATGTGGGTGTGTGTATGTATGTGTGTGTATGTGTATGTGTGAGGGTGCGTGTGAGTGTTTACACATATATATGCATATACATATAGGCATATATGTATATGAATATATATGTATATATATATATATATATATATATATATATATATATATATATATATATATATATATATATATATATATATATATATATATATATATATACACACATATATATATATATATAAAAGTAAATTTCGCTCTACATGGCGGAATGCAATCAATATAATCTGAGTTTTTCGAATATTAATAATAACATTCGATTCGATTTCAATTATGCAAACATCCCTCAATTTTATAGCCATGTCAGTAGAATGAACACTTCAATACTGCTCTTAAAATTGAGGCTTGTTTGCATAATTGCAAACGAATCGAATGTTATTATTAATAACATAATAGTATCACAAAGGTCAATTACAAAAAATATATTTTTACATGACAGGCCTTGCCTATTGGGGTCGATTAGAAAAGCTCAAACTTTATTCTCTTTAACGTCGCCGTGAGCGCAACATTATCTCTATGATGTGGAAAATATTCCAGCAGATTAGCCCAAAAGATGTTGGCATCCCCTTTAGTGTACACCAAAGTCTTGGGACCCGTGCTATCCGCCCACGACAAAAATCCCACTCGCATCACTTAACAACAATACGGCACAATTAGTTCACCTCTATTGGCCCTGCACTCTTTAACATTACACCAAAACACATCAAAGCAGAGGCAGACCCCATCAAGTTCAAGAAGTCTTTGGATACATTCCTTCAAGAAATCTCGGATAAGCCTCCTACACCCAGATATGACTCCATAAACAAAAAATCTCTGCTTCAGTGGGCCATGGTGCCCAAACACTTATTTATAAGACTTCGCCAGGTGGTGCTATCAAGCTAGACATGGCCTGGCCAATACTGGCCGAAATCGAATCTACAACGTGCTTTTTCAAACGAGTAGACTGGCGGTTAAAATACAAGAAACGTTCTATATTAGACTTACCACGACGGCCTTATGATTACAGTTTTGGGTGATTATGAAAGACGCATCCAATTGCGGTTGTGGGATATTATTGCATAGTCACACTTGATTGTTCATTATTTGACATATGAACATATTTTACTTCATATGACATGACACAGAGCCGTCGAATTATACACACGTGAACAACTACATTAAATTGAACACAAACATACACACCTATATATGTTTAAGTGTCTGTGCATGTATTTATGATTATATATTTATATATATGCATATATATATATATAAATTATTAACAAAATAATGAATAAACAAAGAAACAGTTCCTTATATTAAACAAAAAAAGTTCATGAACTTTTTTTGTTTAATATAAGGAACTGTTTCTTTGTTTATTCATTATTTTGTTAATAATTTATCTTTACTCTGTTTTCCGTTTATCTTTCACCGAAAGTGATTTTTCAATGCATCTCTTCTTTTCATGATATCCGGATTACATTGAGTTCTTCATACGGATTGGACACTACCGGAAACTTTTGGTAGATTTATCTACATATATGCATATTATATATATATATATATATATATATATATATATATATATATATATATATATATATATATATATGCATATTATATATATATATATATATATATGCATATATATATATATATATATGCATATTATATATATATATATATATATATATATATATATATATATATATATATATATATATATATATATATATATGCATATTTATATATATATATATATATATATATATATATATATATATATATATATATATATATAAAATATATATATATATATATAAAATGTATATATATATATATATATATTAGAAAGTGAGGTTTTTTTTACAAAATGAAAAATAACCGAGGTGTCCTACACGAGTGGAAGTATAACGAAAAAGGGATGAAATCGAAAATGCAACTGAAGTCTTATTTTTTTAAAAAATATATATATTTATTTGGTTTTTAAAATATATATATTTATTTGGTTTTAAAAATATATATATTTATTTGGTTTTTAAAAAATATATATATTTATTTCTCACAGATGTGAGAAAAACCACAGACCCTCCATCTCAACTCACCTTTTGAAAAGCAGAAGAACTGCGAAACCGGTAAAGAAACCAAATAAATATATATATTTTTAAAAGAAATAAGACTTCAGTTGCATTTTCGATTTCATCCCTTTTTCTTTATATATATATATATATATATATATATATATATATATATACATATAAAATATATATATATATATATATATATATATATATATATATATATATATATATATATATATATATATATATATATATATATATATATATATATTAGAAACACACAGATACATTGTTTTTGTTTATGCCACGAAACTACGTAGTCGAGGAATTTAGGAGCAGTTTAGGTATGATACATTTTATTACTAATTATATCTAAATGTTTCTTCTCTCTTCATAATCTTTGTTTAGATACACACAGATATATTGTTTTTGTTTATGCCACGAAACTACGTAGTCGAGGAATTTAGGAGCAGTTTAGGTATGATACATTTTATTACTAATTATATCTAAATGTTTCTTCTCTCTTCATAATGTATATATATATATATATATATATATATATATAAATAATGTAAAATATTTTCATATGTCAAATAATGAAAAATGAAGTGTAACTATGCAATAACCGCAAATTAACATTTATTTCATAATCACCAAATACTGTAGCCATAAGGCGGTCGTGCTAAGCCTAATATAGAACATTTATTTTATATTAACCGCCAGTATACTCGTTTGAAGAGCACGTTGTATATTCGACCTAAAATGATACTATTTCATAACATCTTTCTGGATAAATATACATCAATATAACGCCTTCATATATAAATACAAGGTCTGGGAAAATTGCTGCGAATCGCATACCGTTGTCTTTCAATTCTCTGTCATTTTAATCAGATTAAAATAGGTGGTGATATCTAGTATATTTAGCATTTAGTTACACTCAATAAATGCATAAAAGTGATATCATTACAACCTACTTGCCATTCGTTCAGTTATAATATGCTGCCTAACTTCGATAGCTGATCATTCATGCAACTCGCGAATCCTCTGTACACATGTTAAAGTTACCTAGCCTAGCAATCATATTGTAGATGAACAACTATATCGACAGCAGTGCTACATCTTTGTTATTATTGCCTCCATATTTTGGTTGTTATTGTAACTAGAGTTTATTATAAAATATGATGTTCAAAGTGATGTGTCTTCTGTTTTGCCACCCATGTGTTGCTTATTAATAAACAAAGTTGGAATAATTTAAGTTCCAAGAACAGTGATGTGATATAGAATACAATGACCCTTGTATTAGATTTACAATATATGTTTTATTAGATTATCTTTTGTTTCACTCGTGTATTCGGTTTTTGATGTATGTTATTTGAAGAATTCCGTTGTAAAATTGTTCTATTTTGTTGTTTAGTTTTCTTTTCCTCGATTGTAGGAAAATCGGCAATAATCATATGAACTTCTGATACTGGGAAATAAGCAATGATTATTGGGGGGAGAATAACAACAAAGATTGTTAAGGTGAATGTTGCTGATACTGATTGCGATTTATGAGAGCGATTACGACTACTACTGCCACTACTACTACTACTACTACTACTACTACTACTACTACTACTACTACTACTACTACTACTACTATTACTAATACTACTGGTGCTGATGCTACTGCTGCTGCTGCTACTACTACTACTGTTGCTACTACTACTAATACTACTACTACTACTACTATTGCTGCTACTACTACTACTACTACTACTACTACTACTACTACTACTACTACTACTACTACTACTACTACTACTACTACTACTAATACTGCTACTACTAATACTACTACTACTAATACTACTACTACTACTACTACTACTACTACTACTACTACTAATACTACTACTACTACTACTACTACTACTACTACTACTACTACGAATGTGTATCTTTAAAGCTCCCATTGATGTTCACTGAACACAGGAAAATATCCATAAATACCTTCCATTTATATTATTCTGGGAACAAAATTACTTCTGTGATACCAATGTCATGCCTATTACGATATGCGAATCGATATCAACAATCGAAATGTATGAGGTAATAAAATGATACACTTCTCAGGGGTTTAAACCACATTAGAAAAAAATACATGAAAACATAATTAAATAACAAACTAGAAACGTATAGTGGAGGTGCAGTTACCATTGTTGTGGCTGTTGTTGATGTTCTTCTTTATCTTCTTCTTCTTCTTCTTCTTCTTCTTCTTCTTCTTCTTCTTCTTCTTATTATTATTATTATAATTATTATTAAAAATATTATCATTATTATTATTATTATTACATCCTCTGTTTCTTGGGGTTGTTTTAACGTAGAAATGCCCTTTTGTACCGTCCTGTATTGTCGTGTACTGTCCTTAATGTCTACTTTATGTAAACCCTTGTGGTTAATAAAGAAAGCATTATTATTATTATCATTATTATTATTATTATTATTATTATTATTATTATTATTATTATTATTATTATTATTATTTTTATTATTATTTATTTATGTAATCGTTTATTTTTTTTCCTTATTTAATAGTTTATGCTTTGTCTTGTGCGTCAACATATTCAGATGTCTTTGATATGTAATACATTTTCCCTAGCAATGTTTCTAGTGAAGAACACTGCATGGCATTGCGTCATTTAAATTCCGGATATCAGGCTAATGCCATTTTCCCACCAATAGCACGGATAAAAGGAATTGCCATGAATTATTATATGACAACCAATCCGTGTTGTAAATCTAATTTACATCTCTCTATCCCTCTTTATATATATATATATATATATATATATATATATATATATATACACGTGTGTCTGTGTGTGTGTGCGTATTTCTCAGAATCATATCAACGAATCAACAATAGATTCACCTTTACTTCCCTGTGGAATTCAACTACGGTAAACTCTCGTTGTAACGAGCAAATGAAACACGATTCTAGAAATTATTTTTATTTTAATCCTACCGATTCCTGGCCAGTCGTTCTATGTATATCTTTTCCTGCCAGATTCACTAGGACTATAAATCCATTCGTTTTAACTGAGCGAATGTGCAGCGTCAATAACAGATTACAGCCTCCAAAATATAAAATATTACTGTAATCAAAAATAACTCAACTTAGTAGCGCGAAATCACCCCATGAAACTTACATGAACAGAAATTCCCGCTATCCATATATATATATATATATATATATAAATATATATATATATATATAAATATATATATATATATATATATATATATATATATATATATATATATATATATATATATATATATATATATATATATATATATATAATATGTATTGTGGAGCCTTAATATATGTATATATTTATTTAATTATTATAACACATACTACTTACATGTGTAAGTGTTTGTGTACATGCGTGCGTTTGATTGGAAATGTGTTTGGAAGTTTGATTGGAGAAGACATCTCTTTATGAGAGCTTAGAAAGTCAAAATTTAAAGACGTTGAGTGTAGAATTAACATATTATATACACACGAAGACAAATCCTAAGCACTTTTGATATTCCTTGTAAACTTTGTTTCCAATGGCTTGTATCTGCATATGAATTTGGTATTAGGCGGCTGAACAAGTTTTAGACAGAATAAGTTTGTTGATGTTAAGAACGGTACTAGTATAGCGGCGAAATGTAAATGAATAGTTTAGATATTAGCTCTTCAAGATTATAGAAACATTTAACAATATTTCCAGACTGTTTTTCATTTTATGCAAATAAAGAATACTCGACAGCGTTTGATAATAATTATACTCTGCAGCTGCAAAAAACATAACTACTAATTCGCTACATTCACAACAGTATATACATAGACAATATTGGGGTCATGTAATATAACCAGGAACTTTGCAAATTTTATGAATTTATAAACAAGCTGACATCTGGCATATATAAAGGGGAGAGATAGATATATATAGAAATATAGAGAGATGTATTCAAATTGTGAGCTGTACGCAACGTATACCGACATCTGCTTTATAAGAACTAAAACATGATAACGTTATGGATTATGTTACTCGTGCGGAATAGTGTGGTAGTTTCTTCTTTCTGTGTTTTTGAGCATACGGTCATTGGTATGGTTATATAATTATTTTTTCGTTCTCCATTTATTAATTTACATTTTTTTTTCTTTCATATAATCAGTCTATTTTCATTGTTTTTTATTAGTTTTTGTACTTTGTCCATTATTTTCTGTTTGCCTTTCTTTCAAACCTACTAATCTAATTAGAATACTTGATTCATGTATTTATATTTTTATTAAAATCAAATCTTTGTCGAAATCGTGACTTTCAGTTACGAATAAGTAAACCAAAATCCAAAATAACTGTCATTGTTGTGTATTTAAATTCCCAACAGATTATATACAGTTTTCATGCATAGGCACGTGTGTATATGTATATGTATATATATATATATATATATATATATATATATATATATATATATATATATATATATATATATATGTGTATATATAAGTATGTACACGTACATATATATATGTATACATACGTGCAATAGTATGTATATATATATACATACATGCACACATATATATATGTCCGTATGGATTCACCGAACATTTATTATAATGCTCGGTGTGTTTGTAAACAAACATCCCGTATTAAGCCGTAGTGTCTATATATATAGTATATATAGTATATATATATATATATATATATATATATATATATATATATATATATATATATATATATATATATATATATATATATATAAAGGGGAGAGAGAGATATATATAGAAATATAGAGAGATGGATAAAGATTGATGGAGAGATATATGTATCGATGCACGAATTTGTCCATGTGTTGTTCAGTATAGTGAGAATGTGTGTACAAGTTTTATGCTTAAACGTAATTCTGTAAGCCAATGCGGAAAACGCGTAGTCAAATATAATAAATATAGACCGTCACGAGCAAGGAATGTTTCTGTATCTTCAAGCGTTTAGCTCGCAGAAAAGCACACTACATTGTTGTAGCATGTTTCATACATAGAAAGGATTATGATATTTATTATAGGTGCAGACATATCGAACCCCGTAGCACCCGATGGGGATATTTCTTACTCGTGCTGTTTTTAAGTGTCCTCACTATATTTTATAAGCTGCTTTATAGCTTCATCACGCATGCACACGCCACTCTTTTTTTTAAATATGTATTTTGTTCTTCTTCATTTCCTTATTTGAGGAAATAAGATAATGGTGTGGTCGATAACAATGTTGAAGCAATCCAAACCTAAACATTTTTAATCTGTAATTACAGAGACTTTTAAAGGGTCTAGAATGTATGCTTATAGATAATAACATTATTTATAATGTATCTTCTTCAACACCTATTTCCTCAATATATCGTTTCGTATACTTACATTTCTCTAACTTCCTTAGTGAATGGTATTTCTTTTGGAATGTCCACACAGAATATTCCCATAAGTATCTAATATCCTCTTCATTTCTTGTGAATATATACATAAAATATTTTCTACATTTTATCTTGTGGCTTTATGCGATGGCACTTTCAAGATTTATTTTGTTTTCCCATTCGTATATATAAGGAAATTGGTTATCTAACAACAAATTATTGATCATGTGTGTATATTTCATTTTAAATTCATAAATACACTGTATTAGATGCACCTACATAGGCTTACGTAATGTTCTACTCCTCCAGAATAGTAAAATGTTTATTAAATCGATATAGTTAAAGAATATCGTTTTCAATATAACAAGGTATCAGATGTGTACATATTGTTTTCTACTACATTTGAATAATATATTTAAAACGATAACTTAAGAAACACTTTTCATAATATAACGATATTGTTTAACGTAACGTGGATCATTTACATCCAAAATGTTCTAGTGTTATCCAAATATCATTTGTCATTTAAAAGGTAACAAATTACTAATTTCAATTTAATCATTTCCAGTATCTAATACTCAATGCTTTTATAGGTAACATAACAGGGAATATTACACATACGTCCTAATTACTTCATCTAAATTTCAACAAATATAACACGATATAATATAAAGATCATTGAAATTAAAATTCATAAACATATATGAAAATAATCTTAGCCTAAGTCGGGTAGTGAGCGTCATAACCAATCCATTTCACTAAGACCAAAACATGTATTAGTATATCGTACATACATTATATATTTCATATCAACATGTTAAAACATGGAATTGCTTGCTACCATGTATGTAGCATTGACAAACCTACTGCAAATTATTATGGTTATATTGCGTATAAACTAACTCGAAGGCAGACGCATTATTTCCTTTTTTTATACGATACGTCTATCCGTAATATGCAATGGATATACATATAGAAACAAAAACAGGCAGGAAATGCATGACACACATACAGGTAGAATAGGCATCAGAGTCACAAGTATACAAACACACAAGTATACATACACACAGACACACACACACACATATATATATATATATATATATATATATATATATATATATATATATATATATATATATATACATATACATATATATATATATATATATATATATATATATATATATATATATATATATATATATATATATATATATATATATATATATATATATATATATATATATATATATACATATATATATACAGAAAACGAGCGAGAGAGAGGTTGGTAGATGTAGATATGTAGTCTGAATACAAGAGACGCGAGTCTTTGGAAATACTTGTGAAAACATTTGATGTGAATAAAAATGTTTTTTTCAACATGCATCGGTTGTAAAGTATTGGCTACTCCTCGTAGTTCTGTTTTCCATTAAGATTTCTGGATTACAATCACAGCACTTAAATAAGAATGATATAGTGTAGTGTTTGTGACATTTTCGAGTCACATGTACGGCATTGGCTATGCTCAGCAATTTAATTGATATTGTTTTCATGCGCAGGGATGCTCTTAATGCGTAATTCAATAGGCGATGCCAGGTAATGCTATGTCATTTATGCAAAACGAAGTACATCATTGCAAATAGTTCTTCGTAACTTCTACAAAAGGAAAACTTTGAAAAACGTTCGAGAAAGACGTTTCCAGTGTTGCTTCTTTAGGTGAAATGTTCTGTGAGATAATTTCATAAATGAGATGGACAATATAATGCATATCTTCTATATCTTTTGCGAATGGGTGTGTGGCTGTGCATGAATATATGTGTATGCGTATGCGTGGATATATAAATGCTGCTTATAGAAACAAATATATCCATCGATAGGAATACTGTGATATACTTACCTTACTCTAAGGACAATGAACTAGAGTATAAAATGGGAAAGCATGATTCATTCTCCAGTTGCATATAATGTATATATGTACTATAAATTCTTTTCAAAATGGATTTAACGTTAACTGTGAAATAATAACCACTATTACCCAACACTGTTATATGTATATAATGTTGAGAACGTCTTACTGAAATATTCATTGTGATGTTCTATACTACATTTAGCATTAACTGAGACTTAAAGGTTTTTTTTTTCTATATGGGCTTTACTGCTTTATATCTCCTTAAGACGCCCCTAATTCTGCTTAATATAGATTTCTTTATACATCTAGCTATCAATAACATATAAGGAAGGGTGGTGTATTGGCAGTATCCGTAGAGGGTTCGACCCCATTCTTTGCATCATATAGTTATGGCTATTTA
>OZ024749.1:47085702-47093202 GCA_964016885.1 Eledone cirrhosa
TAAGTTCTAACAATTGTAATACGTGTTTAACTACTGTAATGGAGTTAATAATACAGGGATTTAAGAGGATAATTATTAGTTGGGAGACCTAAATCATCGACAAAAGGCGTGTGTAGGGGAATGTTAAATCTGGCGGAGCCCACCTATCTCCTGGTCAGAACACGCTTTTTTCTATAGAAGGAGAAGCGACCAAAGTAATGGACATCGACAGATTCAAAGGCAAAGTTAATCCAGGTGGGATTTTAACTCACATCGCGCAATAAGGTGGGATGTATCCCGTAAAGCATTCTACCCGACCTCATGACGGCTCTGCCAATTCGCTGCCGTGGTTTCAACGCATGTAAATACTCAAATCTATACATAACTACCACATAAGTAAATAGCTTTCGCACTAATTTGAAGTGAAGCATTTATTATACTTTGCACATTATGATATTTATTGTCCTTGCCATAGCATTTGGATTACGTAAAGTTCCCACAACATTTTATTGTATAATTTTAGGAAGAAATGGTGAATAATATGATACGGACGTATGAAGATGTGCATTAAATTATATTATAATATCGTTCCAATATGCAGTATATGAACTACGTTAATACACGCAATACATATGTGGATATGTTAAACCGAATGATATAATAGGTTTCGCATGTCAGTGCGTATAAATTTAATGGGAATGTTAGTCGCGCCACATAATATTCTATGTTATAATCGGTCTTCAATCATACTTGAATTAATATATGTTAGAATATGGCTAATGTTTTAGTTCAAACACATCTTAAACAATATATATTTCAAGCGCTCCAAATAAGATGTCATTTTTGTTAGAGTCACAAGAACAATCAGTTTCAATGATTGACCTCCTTCATTGCAGAGATCTTTGAAAAACATTTACAGTTTCCTAAATATTTCAGTATCTGCTTCATTATATCTATGTCAGATATATACATTTATCAATTACATAATCGATAACCTATTTTACTTCGCATGAATTTAAGTGTGTATCTTTATTACACACACACACATGTATATATATATATATATATATATATATATATATATATATTTATACACACACACACATACATATATACATACATATATACATTCTTATATATATTTGTGCATGTGTATATATTGAAATATATATACAGTTTATGTGTGTGTGTGTGTGTGTACAAATAAATACATATATGTATATATGAATATATATATAACCTAAATCACTTCGTATGAATCTAAACGATTAACATTAATACATAACTATGTATACATGTGTGCGTGGATGTGTCTGAGTGTGAATGTGTAGGTATGTGTGTGTGCGTGCGTGGATGTGGATATGTTTGTGAATGCGTCTGTGTCTGAGTATGTGCTTGTATTTCTGCATAGGAATTGGTGCCGAGTGAAAAAAATGCCAATAATATTTTAAATTCTACTGATACTATATATACATTTTCTTTGAAGTAAGGCATTTGCTATTCTTTATTATATCGACTTGAAAGTTTCAATTATTCAAATCTAATTACCTTTTCTTCCAGTAATCGAAATAAAACTGTCAAAACTAGGATGATTCTCTGTAAAAATTATTTCTCATACAACTATATAGACATCACTTTTTAATTCTTCATGAATGATTTTATATGCTTTTGCTTTGCTTTACATTGCATCGATTTGTTAGATGTAAAGGTGGTTTGTCTCGAGAACATTTTTTTAAATAGAAAAATATTCAAGGTTGCTATGAAATAGGTCTAGAAATAGACCTCTTAAATCTTTCCCAAATATTACCACGGTTGTCAATTTTCTGAATATTATGTAGAAATATTTCGCAAATATTCAATAAGCTATTTATAATATGAATAATGTTGCCATCGTTGACAAGGAAAAAATTCGTTATTCATTCATCATTGCACAAGTAATATTGGCATCTTGGCATGTGTAGTAAGAGGAAAATAAGATAGATATCATTCGAAGCAGAGACAAGAGGTAGGTTTCACTAGTATTAAAAGGAAACACACGCACACCTCTCCTTCTCTCTCTCTCTCTCTCTCTCTCTCTATATATATATATATATATATATATTATATCTCTCTCTCTCTTTCCATCTCTCTCTCTCTACGTATATATATATATATATATATATATATATAGAGAGAGAGAGAGAGAGAGAGAGAGAGAGGGATAGTAAGTGTCCCGTGTTTATTGGTCTCATGCATTTGAATATTCGATTTCAGATAATTTCTGAAACGTGCAGTCAATTATGGAGTGGGAAAAAAAAAGCTTTCGTCGCACTTCTATGACCTTTTTATTTACATATCCATTCTGCATCTGCATAATTGACGGATGGGAATTTATGAACATTGGTATATTTGTTTCTTTTTATTATTTTATATTTCTTATTTTGTTTCAAATTGTGTGGCTTTCTTCAATATATCTTTTGCCATATTTATCACAAATATTATAAATCATTTCTAAAATATGTTGTATATACATCTCAGACTAGAGGTAAATTTGTTTTCATAAAAGGAAACTTTACAAACAAAAAGGCACAAACACATAAAAAGGAGTTCATTCTTCTTCAACAATGCATTGGTACAATGTAATGCTTCAGGCATCATATCTATCTAAAAGTTAATTTTCGATTCACTATATTTAATATATTTGTACATGGACTATCTTTTTATATCATAATGTCCATAACCATGCAGCTTTCAGATACTAAATTTCATTAAAATTTATCGCGTGTTAATTTCCATAATCAGTTCGGTAACCTATTAAAATGACTTCCTGTGATAGTGAAACCAGTTATGTATACGTGTACACACAAAGAGACACACTCATACAGTCTATTATACTTGGTATAATTCAGAATATTTTTTAGCAAATCTTTTTTATACGACGCTCCCGAGATTCTACCTATCAAGGACTCTAAAAATGTTTACAATTAACTCTAATATTTGGATATTTGATTTTGTTCTGATGCAAGAGCATAATGCCTTTGTTACATGCTGTATATTTTAATAAAAACAAATAGAAACATAATAAGACTGAATATAGCATTAACATTCACCGAATTATAGAAAAAAAATACATCATCATGTACGGAATCTTTGGAAACAGTCATATTATCTTTAAATAAATATATATAAAAATATCAGAGTGCAATAATATTTCATTAGATATACTCGTATCCGAAGCGCTAAAAGTAATTACGGGAATATAACATTATAGATAATGAATGAGACATGCATACTCATTACATAGTTTAAGTTAGATTACAAAATTTAAAGAAGTAAAATATAGAAACATAAACAAATAAATCACACCTTATAAAAATAAAAAAATAAAAATATATGATTGACAGATTAATAAAACATTAGGCACATATTCGTAATGTCAAACGATTTTTGTTTTTCTTATTTGAAGAGTAAAGTAAGAATGATAAGGGATATCTCGAGATAAATGTTGAGTGAAAAACATTCATAAATAGAGATATGTTAAAACAAAGACAGAAAGTGAGATTTTAAATATATTTAGAAACGATGAAATATATTGTGAGTATGAGATGTATTGGGAAATGATAGGAGTTAGTGTATGAAGATTTGCATGTAAATATTGAAGCATTAACCAAATATTTGACAATATAAATGGGTGATAGGGAGATGAATAATATAAGCAGAGAATGAGGAAGTACAAAATATTGCTATAAACGTAAGTGAGGAAATCTGACTATAAGCCATTAAATAATTTCTGATGGGTGAATAATGAAAGAAACACAATGATGCATTAAGCATGCACTAACACGCGAACATGCTTGGACTATATAGCACTGCAGCGGGATAAACATAGAATTGCATGTGTTCGGTCAACTGATCAATGTCGTAATGAATTAGCATATAAATGAAATACACACACGTATATATATATATATATATATATATATATATATATTTCAGAGATACATCTTAACATGTTATTGAGGAACAGTTCCTGTGTATATATTTTATCAAAGGATACTATGGACATACTTTTGATATATTGCTCTGGTTATTTAATTTATTAATTCTTCATTGAGCCACATCGTGCAAGGATGCCACATATATATCTGTGACTGTTTCGTCTGTATATATGTAAATCTTTATATTTAATAATCTCCCATTATGTTGAGATGCAAATTTTGGCGATATTGGGCTGCGCTTTCTAGCAACCAGCCCACTCGCTATAAGCAACTAATCACATTATTTCCAACTTGACCACTGCTACGACACGATTCTTAGCCATTTTGAATCTATTTCTGGAGGGAATCGCTTTGGAAAATTCTATGAGTTTGTCTCTTGATGATTTCGAAACTCGAGATTTTATCCTTAATAGGATATCTCAAAACGCGAACAAAACCCCAGGGTAGGGACATAATCACGGTAGGAGTGTACGCATTCCTTCTAACTTTAAAGTGTTATCTAATTGTGTATGGTTGACGCGAAGAGGTTGCTCTTGTTTATTTATCAAATATTTATTCATAAGAGCCTGTATTCTTATTGCCTGGTCTAATTGATTTTTTTATGTGGTTAATTATGCTAATTGGGAGAGGAAATGGTGTATATATGTTATCAAATTATTCTATGGACATACTTTATATATATATACATATATATATATATATATATATATATATATATATATATATATATATATATATATATATATATATATATATATATATATAGGAAAAAGTATGACCCCGACAGCAGAGCTCTGCCGTCGGGGTGATACTTTTCCCTATTTCCCACTCTACTGCCCAAAGTAATGAGTACTCTGGTGCGGTATGGTCCATCTGGTTCCTTACCACATTTCCTTTGTTGTATATATATATATATATATATATATATATATATATATATATATATGTGTGTGTGTGTGTGTGTGTGTGTGTGTGTAAGCGAGAGAGAGAGGGAGAGAGAGATAGACGGGCTAGGACACGATTTGGTTGATATCCTAAACTTAGTGGTTGATGAAATGAATATTGATAGTGGGAAACCTATGCCTAACATTTGTATTCAGGAAAAAGTTAAATGAAACAACAGCTAAGGTAAACAGCTAAGGCAAACAGCTTAGTCATCACATACCTTGAGGCGAGGAACCTTCAGCAATGCAACAATATCCTCAAAGCAACGGCAAATGCGGTGAGGAAATTACTTGGCATAAAAGCAAGAGGAAACAACAAGCAAGAAAGATCGGAACCTTGGTGGAAGAAATGACTGAATGGTCAAATCAGGGAAATGAGAAATGACATTGGAAAGCTTGAGTCCCTACTGAATGGGACACTACAAAACATAGACACTAAAAATAGCCTGGAAATAAAGTACAAAACTAGGATGTAAAGGCCAAGTATTATCATAGAAGAACTGAAGTAACGCATTGTAGCAAATAACGCAAAGATTAGGCTATACGAGAGCAGAGTCAGTCAGTAAAGAGACAGAACCGCATGTTTGACAACAACGAGAAGATGTTGTTTGGACAGCTTGAAGGGAAAGAAAGATGCAACGACTTGATCCCTGAGACGGAACAAACTAACACATTATGGAGAGGAATATGGGAGCAGGATTTTGAACATAATGATCAGGCAGTGTGGGTTGAGACAGTACAAACGGAGATTAGTGAACAGGCACACCGACAAATTGATTTGAGTATCACAGTTGAAACTGTTAAGGGGCAGGCCAGAAAACTAACCAACTGGAAATCACCAGGCCCAGATTGTGTGTAGGGGTATTGGATTAAAAATATAACATCCCTCCACCCGAAACTTACAACCATGTTCAATGACTACTTGATGTCAGGTGAGGTACCAGAGTGGTTGACAAAAGATACCACAGTTCTGGTAATGAACGACCGAACCAAGGATAATGATGTTACCAACTATAGGCCTATCACATGCCTGTCCGTAATGTGGAAACTGTTAATAAGCATTGTGTCTGAGGGAATCTACCATCACCTCCACATAAACAACTTGTTACCGGACTAACAGAACGGATGCCGTAAGAAGACCCGCGGTACAAACGACCAGTTACTTATTGATAATATGTTAATGAGGAATTGCAGCAGGAGACACACTAGTCTTGCCATAGGATGGATAGACTACAAAAACGCATTTGACATGGTGCCTCATTCTTGGATAACCAAAAGCCTAGAGATATTCAGGGTGGCAGATAACACCAGACAGTTGTTGAGCAAAAGTATAAAGTTCTGGAAAACAGAGTTAACATCGGACGGGGAATCCTTGGGGGGCGTGAAGATCAAGAGTGGTTTCTTTCAGGGAGTTTGTTTGTCCCCTCTGTTGTTTGTCGTTCCACTGACCATTATACTGCGAAAAGTTTGAGCAGGATACAAGTTGGGAAAGGGAGAGCTTACCATCAATCACCTCCACTTCATGGACGATCTTAAGCTCTTCGGGAAGAGTTAGAAGGAGTTGGATGTGTTTGTTGACACTGTCCGTATTTTCAGCAATGATATATGTATGCACATTGGCATTAGTAAATGTGGTGTCCTTGGATTGAAGAGGGGTAAATAATAATAATGATACTAATAATAATATTACTAATAATATAAATAAAAAAAATATATTAATAATAATATAAATATAAAGATACTAATAGTAATAGCATGGGACAGAAAGAATAAGAAGAAAAAAACGAAGTGAAATATCTAGAAAAAGAAGAAAAAAAACGAAGCGGAAAAAAATAAAAATAAGACGAACAAAGAATAATAATAATAATAAGAAGAAGAAGAATAAGAAAAGAAGCGGAATAAGAAGAAGAAGAAGAAGAAGAAGAAGAAGAAGAAGAAGAAGAAGAAGAAGAAGAAGAAGAAGAAGAAGAAGAAGAAGAAGAAGACGACGACGACAACGACTCACTGACATATGCCATCGCGCACTAGCATTTTTATTTTATTGTCACACCAGCAGTAAATATGTTCTATTCAAATTGCAACAACTGGAGTGTCCTCCTAAAATGTTTATGATAGGTTCGCTTACGCCTGGATTTCTTTTTTATTGATCCGAATGAAATAAAAGTAAAGACATGGACAAAATACGAACTTTGGATGGAAGGTGGGAAACAAAGAGTTCTGCTTTTAATACACACACACATGCTTAATCTCATAAAGAACAACATATAGAATACCGCCGCTGCTCATACGGTCACAAATATACGTATGTGTGACTGTGTGTGTATATACACAATGATCGGCTGAAAAGTTCATAGGCTGGACAAATGAGATTTTTTTTTTTCTAATATCGTATCTGGAAAAAATATGCATCCTGGAACCACCCTTCATTTATATCTTCTTCTTCTTTTTCTTCTTCTTCTCCGTCGCCTACGTATTACAGAGGGCCGTGGAAGCAGCATTCTGAAACATACCTTCCAGCACATCCTCTCAGAAGCATCCGTCTCCAATTGATTCGGCTGGAACACCAAGCGGGATCAGCCAAGCTCATATATGTTATCCAA
>OZ024749.1:47098202-47110702 GCA_964016885.1 Eledone cirrhosa
CTCGCTATGGTGAACTAACTGTGGTGTAACCTCTTCTATATATATATATATATATATATATATATATAGAGAGAGAGAGAGAGAGAGAGAGAGAGAGAGAAAGAGAGATAGAGAGAGAGTGAGAGTGAGAGTGAGAGAGAGATAGAGAGAGAGAGGGGAGAGAGAGGGACATATAGAGACAGAGAGAGATAGAGAGCTATCCTAAGAATGTGTTATCTTTGGTATGAGGTTCAGAATATGTATAAGCGTACTTTTCAACGTGTCATTTAAAATTGAATAATTAAATAATTGCCTCAATTTATTCTTTAAACGTTGTTGTGCCTTTGTGAAATTTCAGATCAATTGACGTGTGTTACTGACAAACTTGACATCAATATCTTTGTGGTGCATAACATCAGGTATGTATAGATGAAGAAATATAAAATGCAATTAATTGCAACTGAAACGGAGGTTTTACCATGATGAAATGTTACTAATGTATGACACGCAACCCGGAGGTTTGTTAAGTTGATGTTCCTCAGAATTGAGCTAAGATGAGGTTTCTCAGAATTTACACAGTGTAGTTACTATGTACTAACCGTTCAGACTACATCGTTGTAAGTTCTATGATAATTTTACACAAAACGAGAGAATGTATTTGCAAAAGTTAATATATAATGTTTTAATTTAATAAATTCACTATCATTATTCAATATTAAATTTCTCATAGAATAAAGTATCAAACATCCACATGACTTTCAACAGTGTACGTTCACTAATATTTACCATACTTCCTTTCATGTCATAAAATGTCTGTTAGATGTTCAAATTCATTTGATAAAAATATAATTTCACGAAATATCTTTATTTATATTTGAACAAACACTATTTCTATTCAAATTTCAATATATTCATAAAATGTAAGCATATATTCGATTTGTTTACCTTCATATTACCTTACCATTTGATATTATGTAATTACTCAACTTTATTGATAACTTTTGACACAATATAAGAGGTGAATTCTTGGTGCAACGAGAGATGAACCTGGAGTTGCACCTGTCGAATAAACCTATTTGCGTCCTATTTTGACAACAATTATAACGCGGAATAAAACAACGAAAGTTCATACAAAGTAAACACGATTAATATTCCGCAAATATATTCATACATTTAAGTATGAAAATATTTGCGGAAATGAAGATAGATATAATACGCATACTTGCTTGAAAATGTTCGGCTCTCCTGGGAGTTGCTTACCACCAAGTTGTTTTTGTAATTATCTATCAGATATATCAGGCAAGTGAGTGTGTTCGAATTCACCCTGTATCACTATATTGATTTTTGCTTTGTTTTTTCTATATCCATATCTTTACTATTACAGAATAATTACCACCATTGGTAGGTGCACTTGTGGCAGGAATTGTGATGGGTAATGGTCTAAATAGGTCGCTTAGCACATCACATTTATTACACATGTATGAACTTTATTAAATTAAACAAATCCGCATATTGAAGCAGTGAGAGGTTTTAACATGAGTTAACGAGAGGTCGTTTAGTGCAAGCATATTTGTTTTCGGTATATACTAGAGTGAACGTTGCACTGAGTAAAGTATGTAAATGTCAAAATGGATGGACATCACTTCCTGCACTACATTTGATAATATATACAAACAATAGTATTTCAACATCATTAATATTAACATGATTTCATGTTTACACACATATATGGACTTAATGCATTTCATTGAAAACTGATTCAATATGTCCAATATACGACTATCTCTCATGCGTTTGTATTAAAGATGAAATATGAATCACAGTTATCGTAGCATATATGACCTTAAGCTTAATATTGAACATTTGAGAAATCCTAAATATAATACCATTATTTTAATAGTATGCTTTTTTTAATCCCATCATTTGTAACCACAATGGGTGCAATCACTATGTTATCGTTTAGATTTTATCTTTTCGTATTTATGACATTGTGTTTATCTCTAGCTTTTTTCGTCAAAGGCTTATCTTCTTAAACCTTTACTGTAGTTATCATCTTACTTTCAATGCAAGAAAACTAATTATGTCCCTAGGCATTGGAATATGTTTTATTTCACTTGCTTCATTTACTAAAAGGAATACCAAAAACAAAAACATCAAATTTCATTAAACATTTTAAAATATTTCAAAGTTAAATTAATAGAAGAATAATATTTATTATTTTTTTTTTTCATAATTTCCAAATTTTAAAACAGTTTTCAACTTTCATTGAAAAGTACTTTTTTTCATGAATAATTATTGCGAAGTATCATGGGAAATGAGTATTCCTTTGTGTGAACGCTTATGCAGGTATTCACTCTGCACATAATTTAAAATTTAAACAGCGGAATATGAAATCATTCGAATGATGAGGGTTTTACTTTATGCATGCATGATTGCAAGCGTATTTCTGTGCACTCTAAGACACAGGATTCTATAATATTAGTCTAGAACATTTAGTTTAAAAGACTCTGTAAGAGAATGCTAGGTTTTATATACACACGAGTGAAACAAAATTGAAAAATATAAAGTTATTAGCAGAATACAGAGCTTTAAAATTGTATTTCATAATAGTTAAGCAGTCAGCAGTATTTCCCACCAGTAAAGTTTAAACAGTTTCACAAGGAAACACCGATACACTGTGTATGTTTGTTTACATGTAAGTATTGATGATTGAGTCTCAAACAATATTTCGATGTCTTATATTCTCTTCAACGGATAAGTGACCTACACACATATTAGATGTATAGCATATCCCAGCGCAGAAAACACAACATTAAGTTCAACTGAAATCAATCTTAATGCATTAGACATTATGATTTAATTCATTTTCTTTAACCGCAAATCCTTAGTTGAAGAAAATATTGAAAATAAATTTAAAAAAAAACCCAGAAAGATTGAAAAGACACATGGCGAAAATCATTTCTAGTAATATGGAAACAATTAATCCAGATTCATCACATGCAATGTTGTGCATTACATTTAGTGTTAGGTTTATGAATAAAAAGGGATTTTGAAGGCCTGCTTCTCAATCATGAGAATCCTACATAATATTTACAAAAGGCAAATCATATAAATCATTTGTTAATTCTGATTCCGTTCGTTTGTGTTTAGGAATCGATAAGGTTGATTGAGCGGGTATCAACGTGCCTGGCATTATTGAAAGAAACATGTAAACAAGTGAACTTTACAGTATGATTAAATAAATATAACTGTAAATGAAAATTATTGATATACCGATATGCATTATAAATATACGACAAAAGTGCAAAGCTTAAGACGGGAAGTACATTCAGAAACATCTGCTTTAACCGACTATACTCTGTAACATTCAATAGGAGTACAACAGTAATATAAGGAATTAACTAATTAGATTAAGGGTAGAATTAGATTAACTATAATATCCATACCTGAAAGACACGAAATATCAACTAAGAAAAAGAGGACAACGACAGTAGAATGAACGAAATATGTGGTAGTATTAGTAAGATAAGTTGAAATGCATAGAATAACAGAAGGAACGGAAATGATTAATAGTATCTGATGGGGCCTTGTGATTATAAAACGTCTTATCAATGATTTCCATCAAAATATCATCCTTTAAATTTCGGTTATATCGGCATGTTTACATGTGGAGACAAGGCGCTTGGTTTCTTTTAATAATTTGCCAATGCAGGATCTATACCGTGAAAGATACAACTCAAAACTTAAGTGATACAACCACTTTTGTGTTGAAAGTTGAACAGGATCTGTTGACAACCGGTTAGTCTAGAACAATCCAATATATTGGGTACACCGTGCATCAATTCTTGTGGATGTATATAACAATATATTGTTACTGCTATGTTATCATAGGCAGCCATTCAAAAGTCAGACATGAATTGACCAGCCACTACTGCAAGCTGTGCTTTTTCCATTTCGATTTTTTTATTTATTTTTGCTTATATTTGTTTTCGTGTATTCTTAGGATGGTAGATGGGTAACATCGGTAGAACATTTCTTAAGACGCATTGCGGAATAGGTTTAAAACCATTACGTTCTGAATTGAAATTCTATTGAGGTTAGCTTTATGGATTCAAGAGAATGAATTAGGTGCTGATAGTCATATGAACATCCTTCAAACAATTATTAAAATCAAGTCTGTTACGATGAGAATCATGTGATGTTATTTTCATGAGGGCAGTGCATTGGCAGTATTGGTAGAGAGTCGGACGCCATGCTTTCCAGCATAGTTACGTCTCTTCACTGTCTGAGTTCAAATCCCGCCGAGGTTTACTTTGCCTTTCATCCTTACGGGGTCGATAAAATAAAGTACCAGTAATGCACTGGTAATTGCTGGCCTTATGCCAGAAGTAGAAACAGTTATTTTCATGAAAATAATGATGACGGTGATTAGGAGGAAGCGAGATAATGATATTCTTCGCTGTAATAGTGTTGTCAGTGGAGATGATTAAGGATATGATGATGATGATGATGGTGATGATGATGATGATGATAATGTTTATGATGATAAGGTGATGATGATGATGATAATGACGATGATGTTGAAGATAAAAATGGCGACGACGTTGATGATGAGTATGGTGATGATGATGATGATGAAGATGATGATGATGATGATACATACTTATCCGCTAAATGATGATACTGATTAAAATATATGCGATAATGATGTTAGAATACCCCTCCATCCAAACTATAAAAAAAAAAAATCATTCAAACAAATCATGCATTTTCTAATTTATATCACGGTTAAATGATTACGTTTTAAAATGGCTCCACAACCGTAATTGCCTCGAAGGAAAATCTTCCATCTCGATATATATATATACTATTTTTTATAATTCTAAGAAGAAAAAAAAAATTAAATAAAATAGTGCAACAATCTATTTATTTTCGTATAATAACTCAGATTAAAATGAGGTATTTACATTTAACTATCTACCATGTTTAGTGACTTAGGTTACAGTTAACGCGAACAACATAAATATATCTGAAGGCAATTGCACATTTCATTTCTCTGATATCGAATTTTGACATTTACATTTTCTTCTGGATTTTTTTTTTTTTTTTACTTTTCATGTGAAGTCAGGTATAATTACAAGGTGTAAAGAATATATTCATATATATTCATATATATGTATACCAAAACACGCGTCATGTATATATATATATATATATATATATACATGGTTGCAGCCAAGCTAACGAATGCACTTTCGGTGTGCAGCTAAGCACTGGATAGGGTATATAACCCTAGAGTTATAACATTATGTTTAGACAGCTTTGCAAAATGAAGACAGCGACCGATAGGAGGGCCGCGGTCACCATAGCGACGAACAAGACTGAGCTCAGGAAAAATGATATATATATATATGTATATTTATTAAAATAACAGATATATATATATATATATATATATATATATATATATATATATATATATATAATACACTATGTTGAAAAGGTAACACACTAAAGAGAGAAAGTTTGCCACGGAAAAACAGGGAAAACCACCACGCGGGCGGTTTTCTCGGTTTTATTGAGGGCACAATTTCTCTCTCTTGTGTGTTACCTTTTCAACATATTGTATTTTAAAGAGTTCAGGATTCCTTTTCCTTTGATCACATTACGAGAGTCTGTGGGTCCGTTAATTTATCGCTATGATACTTCCTTAGTCAAAAACTGCTGGAATTTCAAATTTGGCGGTCATTCGAGGTGAGAGAGTGCAACTTTACGGACATGATTTTTGACAGCGGTAAGAAATTGTTTTCTTATATCAATGTTTAACGGGCTTCCACTGATGATTTATAAGTGCCCACCTAAATATATTCTTACATGAATATATATTAGGCTTCTACATAAACTGGAAACATTCTCCCAACTTGTAGAAAACTTATAATGAAACAATTGTTTGGAAAGAGAGATATAATTTAACTTTAATTATATCTCATAAAATAATACAACTGGTTTTTCCACATTATACATATTGTTAGCACCCCGAACACTTAAATTGGGTTTATATTTTAATATAACCTAATGTTTGTTGAGTGAGATGGTTACCAGTCAGAGTTTAGTTTAAACTATCTCTGTTATTGTATTAAATATATATATATATATATATATATATATATATAATAGAACACTGGTGGCTTATATCCGTAGTACATGGGGCGAATTTGGTAGAAATGTTTCCACAAAATACGTGGCTCTGCAACTAATTCAATACATTACCAAAACCATCAAAATTCATCGGCACACTTAAGATGGTATTGCACCCTTTGCTATCCTAAAATATCAGACCTATAAAGATGGAAAAAATACTTTTCAACACAATTGAATAATATTTCGAGACTAATATTACAAGAACATTATATCATAACCCCTAATATATTGGACGCTCTCACATGATCCTGTATTCCCACAAAAGTCATTCACCAGTAGCTTATATGCTTTGGTTTGAATTGAAAAAAAACGTATTTGGTTCTGACATGTCATACGAAAAGTATTTCTCAAATGTTTATCAGCTTAAGTGAAAATGATTCGTTTATCAATCTCATATTTTATATACACTGTTTAGTTGTATAGTTGGTTGTTTTATGTTGGTCAACAATGTGCTGAACCACGTCTGTATGGAACACAATGCCATAACACCGTTACATATATATATAATATATATACAATATATATATATATATATATGTGTGTGTGTGTGTGTGAGTGTGTATGTGTGTGTGTGTGCAACAAGCTGAGTAAGTCCGAAGAATACTGGTGTGAGAACCAATGTCAGCACTCGATGCAGAGGAGAGTTGTACCAGGATTAAGCAATAAGTCACCTCTGTTACACCTCCACTATGTTATTATATATATATACATCCTTCAACTAATGACCTCCACCTATCCCAATCACCACCCTCTCCTACAACCAGAAAACGTACAAATACCACTACATTACTTGTATAGTCAGCTTCCTGATGATTTTCCCCGAATTACACTGTTCTAGTCCTGTAAAAGCCTCTATTGAATATATATATATATATATATATATATATATATATATATATATATATATATATATATATATATATATATATATTTATATATATATATACAGTGGATGAATAGGATTGGGGTTATCGCTCGTTCTTTACCAAACAAAGCGCAATGTATTCATTGCTTATGAACATACTGTAGAACATACATCTTAGTTTATTTGATGTAAAACATAATCTTTTGTTTTTTTCACTTGAATTATATTTATTTTAATGAACGCACATATATAATTGTACATCTATGTATATCTATATTCGACGGCGGGGTATGTGGTAGTGTATGTTTGCCACATCTCCAAATGTTTATTGAAGGCGGTTGCTTATTGATAAAATGTCGCCCTTTGATTGATGGCTTATCCGATACGGATTCTGTGTTTGTTTGAATTTTGATTTCTATTTCTAAACTTGTAAATAAATATTTCTCGTCTCTAATTAATAGACTTTAAAGGTCAGTAATGATAGATATTAAAACAAACAAAATAATTATATAAGAATTCCGTAGAATAAATCTTAGGGTTAATTGCGATGTTTATTTTTTTTCTTTATATTGGCGAAATCAAAACAATGTATCGTAAATGTCATTAATTCTAACTTAATTTTATATCATCTTCCAAATCTAAGAGATTTCATGTAATTGAACAGACGACTATATTCCAAGTCATTTTTTTGTGAAACACGTGTTATGCCTAATTATGAATAATAAATTACTTTATTAAATGTATATGATATATATTACAAACATCATATAATACATTCATGTTGGGTAAGCCTCAATGAAAGATATATATGTTGATATATATTATTTTGTTGGGGTTAAATGACGCATTGGGAACTGGAAAGATATTAAACATGTAGAGAGAAAGAACGTAATATAATGAAGAAGGTGGTGGATAATTTATGTGCGTCGGTTTAAAATAGGGAATGAAAGAGCATAACGAGGAACAACTCTTAAATAGAAGACCGTTTTACGTAAACACCTTTCTAAAATTAATCAATCAGATGTATTATAAGAGACGCACCATCATTAGCCATCTATTTTTTTTCTAAATGAAGAAAAATATGATTACATTAATAAACGTATTACTTTACGTTCATGGAGTTGCAAATATATTATCCTTCGATTCGAATACAGTTTTTAAATGGCTGGTAATTGTGGGAAAATATGTTATTTTAAATTGGTATTTATCAAAAACTATCTGGTACAGGTAATTTTGATATCACGTAGGTATATTAGATGGTGACAAAATGTATTTAGTAGAGGTTTAATTCTACAATCATGTTTATATTTATAAGTGTCTATACTTTATGAATTTCATCCTAATAGTTTGTTGATTTCGTTTTTTGTTACTTAATTAATAGAACCGTATGTTGCAACTTATTTATATAGTTATATTTATCAATGACATTAGAGTTGACATGTACACCTGATAGGCTTCAATGTTGACAACACCTCGATAATCCTAACATTTCATGTCGTACTACATTACTGTTGTTTTGCATTTAACAAAGCAATTAAGAAATATCATTTATATACCCAAGCAACGATGCATGGATGTCTATGAATATATATAACAAATCCAAGATTTATATCAGTTCTTAGTTCCCATAATAACAAATACTAGCATGCGTTAGCTATTAAATTAGTAACCACTGTTTACAATACTTGAAACATTTAAGTTTTATATATTATGATTAAAGTCGATTTAAGTTTGTCATTACGAATAGTATATATCTGAGGTACCTAAGCTAAGTGATTTTGTTCGAGACTGGAAAATGTAATTAAATAATATAAGCAAATGAAGGTGTACCTTAAGGGAAATCAGCAACTATAATAATTGTAACGTTATATAGTTAAATAGAATGCAAAGTTCCATTAATATTAAACGTACATTCAGCTCAATAGCCTATGTCATCCACATCTCACACAACTAACAATATGATCATCAGATCCACACTACCAATAAACTAATGTAAGCATTATTTAGCATAATGAATACGCACAAATTCGCGATATACATATTCAAAACGATATGTACTAAAGGTAGACGATGACAAGTTTGATATCTTCCTTTGTATTTTTGAGTCATGAACATGTATTATACTTCTGAACCATAATATGCTATAACATAGATATGTAACCCCGTGCCCTCAAGGAATATCCTATCAAATATAATTAGCCAATATTTGAATATGTAAATTGTATTTCCCTTAGCCAAGAGCACCTTAACTTGACAATGTACTGCTGAAATAATACTACGTATCAATATGATGTATATAAAAAAACACATTTCTCATTATCTCGCCCTACTATTTTCAATTAACCTACACATATCCAACTGTGCACACATATGCATACATATATGCACACGCACACACACACATACACGCACACACACACATATATATATATATATATACATATATATATATATATATACATATATATATATATATATATACATATATATATATATTGTGAAGACGTGTGGCTGAGTGGTAAGTGAATTAGATTCATAATTATGAGCTTGTAAGTCCGATTCCTGGACAGGGCGATGCGTTATGTCCTTGAGCAAGATATTGTATTTCATGTTGCCTCTTCTACCTAGATTTGCGACCGATAGAATGTATTAGCAAATTGGAATGTACAACGGAAACATTGTTTCCTAGGTCCGATTTGACGAAAGTCGATCGACTATACATAGATATGTTTTTCTGTATGTATATATATATATATATATATATATATATATATATATATATATATATATATATATATATATATATATATATATATATATATATATATATATAGAGAGAGAGAGAGAGAGAGAGAGAGAGAAAGATGTATGCGTGTGTATATATATATAATAATATCCCTATATATCAGAATGATTTGAACTCACAATATAGTGGGAATAATTTACCGATATTTTAGCTTTTAGACATTCAATGAGAACTGTGGGATACTTTGATTCTTTTCATGGAAGAAAATCAATATAGACACGATAAAGATGTATCTACTGTACTGTCATAAGATCAAGTGAAGTAGATTTGAAATTACTGAATTACACCTATTTCAATTGCTTTGGAATTAAGCCAAATAATGGACTTTCACTGGAAATACTCTGAAATATACGTTTAGTAACTGAAATGAACTGCGTCAATTGTATACTGGATATATATTTCCTTCTCGAGAAAGTGAACTTCTTGAGACTAATAAGGGTTAAATTGATTGAAATTTTTCTAGAAGATATAATTGAAATAATTTAGGATAAATGAGGCTCTTATGTTGCCACTTTAAATCATATATGTTAAATGCGATTCCAAATGTATATGCAATGTCTGCATTAGATCATCAGGCGTTATCAAACATATGCGCATTGTTAACACAAACGTTTGAACATAAAATACGTATGACCGATACGATTTGTTATATAATTGTTCTTTGACGATACCAACAAATATTCGACCAAAAATCATTATATCTATACGATTCAAAGGGCGGTGGTTTGGCAGTATCGGTAGAGGGTCGGACGCCATGCTTTGACGCATAGAGTTACGGCCCTTGCCATTCTGAATTCAAATCCCGCCGAGGTTAACTTTGCCTTTCATCCTTACGGGGTCGATAAAATAAAGTACCAGTAGTACACTGGGTATTTGTTGGCCTTGTGCCAAAAGTAGAAACAATTATATCTATACGATTCAAACTAACACAGAATTAAAGTTCCATGCACAAATATACATTCACACAGCATCTCGCAGTCAAATTTACCTAAAATAATACCAATATTAACGGTGGGGCGTCTTTTGAAATACATGACATTATAATTCTTGTGAAGGGCGTTACTGGAACGTGTCTTAATTATATCCCCTCAGTTATTAGCCTATTATATTCCCTATTATGTATTATAATTTACCGAAGGGCGGTGGATTGGCAGTATCGGTAGAGGGTCGGCCGCCATGCTTTGAATGAAAGAGTTACGGCCCTTTATGGTATGAGTTCAAATCCTGCCGAGGTAAATTTTGTCATTCATCCTTTCGGGTTCGATAAAATAAAGTACTAGTAATGCACTGGCATCATTGCTAGCCTTGTGCCAAAAGTAGAAACAATTATTATTTATCGAAGGTGTTTGGGGCGTTATGTAGTGAATGGATTTTCTTCGAAATAATGTGAAATATTTTGGTGAATACGGGATAGAGATATTTATTTACGAATAAAGTACGGAAATTATAAATTTGAACTGCTTTTTAAAAGATACATAAATTATCTAGATGAAATATTATAATAAATGTTAACGTCACTATTCATACAATTGTAATAAATGAAACATAAACACGTTGGTATCTCAGTAAATTGAAAAGAAAATATTTTATTTAAATGGATGTCTTTCAAGTGTTGTATATGATGCATCATGTGTTTTGTAATAAACATCGCATACCTTTGCTTACCTCCAATCCGTTATTAGATGACATTGATGGTTCATCATAAAACAATTCCTTAGGTTTTGCAGATAATTCAAAATAGTTGGTAGTTTGGCGATACTAGCCAGAACGTAAGAGGCTATAAGGCTTTAGCAATATGTGTATGTCAACTTTAGTAAGAATAGCCATCATGTAGATACTTTTCTCTCGACCGAATTACACGGTGCCAACTATACACAGATATTTTAAAACACTGTTGCATTAATATTCTCATAGGGTTATATAAAAAGTAATATATAACGGATGTTATCCGTTGTTATTCCGAGTTGTGCTAAAATCTATGAGCAAAATAATTAGTGGCCTACAAGCTGTTATCCTTCGATCTTATTTTTAAACACAATATACCTGCAAATAGACGATAGACATTTTCCCGATTCTCAACCGGTATGCAACATAGACAGTGTCATCTTGTTTGACTTATTGTGTATAGTGTTTAGTATTTAGTTATTTCATTGTCAGTTATATATATTTGGCAACGTCTTGTTTTGAAATTTATCATAATAATAGGATTATAAAAAAATATTTGCTATCTGACACAAGTTTCACTACAGATTAACTATATCCATCATGATGCTGTAATCAGAAATTCCCATGTTATCTGTATATAGCAGCGCTAAGTAGCGGGAATGAAGAATGGTGGCGACGGAAACTATACAAATGCATTGTGTACAAAACATTAAGAACTTGGTTGGCAGTTTCGAAAGCTTATCGATGACACCAGATGTAAATATCTAAAGAATAGCATTAACAATTTTATTTAATTTCATAAGTATTATTCCCTAATGATGATTAATTACGTACGTATTTTATTAAATACACTTGTTCTCTTACTTAATATATCACATTATAAATATATATTAATTTTCTTTCGATATTATATCACTGAGATACATTCGTGTAACAATAGCACTGATAAGTTAATGCAATATTCAGCAAAACATAACTCATATG
>OZ024749.1:47115702-47118202 GCA_964016885.1 Eledone cirrhosa
TACATATATACATATATATATATATATATATATATATATATATATATATATATATATATATATATATATATATATATACCAGAACATATTACATTGTATATTATATTGTATACTATCTATTTCACGTACGAGACAGTATAGCTTCTGCAGAACTCTTTTGAACTTAATTGTGTTTGACTTTACTGTATATAATTATTTCCAGATAAATTATAGACATACATCCGATAAATCACATTTCAGTTTATAACGAATACGATGTGAGTACCTCTTCACTTTTATTTTTTTTTATTTCAAATGGCGTGTGTCTAATAATAAAAGTATGCCGTTGTATATATGAAGACAGGCACTTGAGTATACAAGGATACATACACAGACACACCCCAACATATAACATAACTAACTAACTAAATGAATAAATAAATATAATATATGTGTGTAAGTGTGTGTGTAAACATTTGAGCGAAGGCATAGGAAGAATTGTCGAATCACAGGAACGACCCTAACCATCATTGAACCCTGGAAGGCGTGGTACAAAGAACGACGGTTCATTCAACATAATAATCATTTCTCCTTTTGGCACAAGGCCAGCAATTATCCCAGCGCATTAATGGTACTTCATTTTACGACCCCGTAATGATCAAAGGAACAGTTAACAATGGCGGGATTTGAACTAAGTCCATAAAGTGCCGTAAATCTTTGCTGCAAGCATGGCGTTCGACCCTCTACCGATACTGCCAATCCACCCTCCTTCAACACCGTTCATTCAACATAATAATTGTTTCTACCTATGGCACAAGGCCAGCTATTATCCAGTGCATTACTGGTACTTTATTTTATCGACCCCGTCAGGATGAAAGGCAAAGTTAACCTCGGCGGTATTTGAAGTCAGAATGGCAAGGGCCGTAACTCACTACGTCAAAGCAGGGCGTCCGACCAACATAATAATGAGCAGGTTTCATATTTCATCGATACAATTCCTCCCGAAATTACACCCGTTACTATGTTATCAAGGGTAAAAGCATATTTTCGGTAAATTAAACTTACTAATTAGACATCCAAATCCGTGTTTTTCCCAATTCCAATCATATGTGGCATGTCTGTGGTGGGAAGTTCCATATATGGCACAATTTTACAATTAAACACATTGCAGCTTGTATGAAGAGTACATTCGTCCGTGGAATGCCCAGTCATGCTTCAAATATTTCTAAATGAGCTCCGGTAACGGTACAGCTTTACTGGAAATATAATCCCTGAAACAGACCAAAACCATCAGTGGATGATGAATCCATTCAAATTCTAAATATACAATTGTTTTGCTTGATAGTTATACAAAACAATAATGGTGTAAATATATATATATATATATATATATGCTCTGTAAATCATCTGATGTTTTTACATTGAGCTACTTAACTTACTGGTAATAAGGTAGTAATACATTACTGCCAACCACTATTTAGGGTGTGTGTAAAATACTTACAACTGCTTAAGGTTTTGCGTTTACATAACCATAAATAGTATAACTAATACTATATATATATATATATATATATATATATATATATATATATATATATTAAGTGTAAGGAATTCTTTTACAAATCGATGTGGACGAACTGTGGTAAAATTAATATTCTTCAGTCTAGCTAACTTTCTTTTGCAATATAAATACAGATATGTTGGTATCTGTTTCATCATATATATTACTCATATATATATATATATATATATATATATATATATATAACGAACGAAATGAAGTGCGGTAAGGAGTCAGGTGGAACATAACGCACCATATTCCTCGATACTTAGGGTAGTAGAGTGGGTCATAGGACAAGAATTAGGGCCAAGACGACTGAGCTCCGGCCGTTTCGACAGCTATATCTGAACGAGTTTATATAAATCCAGATCTAGCTGTCGAAATGGCTGAAAGTCAGCCGTCAGGGAGGAGTTTTTTCCCATATATAAAAATACACACACACACATATATATATGTGTGTGTGTGTGTGTTTGTGTGTGTGTGTGTGTGTGCCATACACAAATGTGCCCATAAGGTGCAGCGTTGCCATTTCTGCATAATAAACTCTGTGAAAAATGATTGGTGTACACGGTGGAAAGCACAAAACCACGCCCCTAAACCAATACATACACACGCACATGAATTCTTTATATTTGTTTATATACATATATATATATATATATATATATATATACGCATGCTAGTGAGTATCTGTGTCAGTGAGCGTTTGCAAACATGAGTCCGTTACGTATATATGTATAGTCATTTTCAAACTGAAATTCATTAAATCATTCCAGTACAAATATACAGCTATATATATGTATATATATATGTATATATATATATATATATCATTCCTTCTCTCTCTCTCCCTCTCTCTCTCTCTCTTTTTTATCTCCCTCTCTCTCTCTCTCGTACTCACTCTCTCTCTCTCACTCTATCTCTCCCATTCTCTCTCTTTCTATCCATATCTCTCTCTCT
>OZ024749.1:47128202-47150702 GCA_964016885.1 Eledone cirrhosa
AATGCACTGGGTAATTGCTGGCCTTGTGCCTAAATTAGAAATAATTATTACTATATATATATATATATATACATGTATATATATATATATATATATATATATATATATATATATATATATATATATATATACGTGTGTATGTGTGTCTGTGTGTCTGTGTATCTATCTCTCTCTCTCTCTCTCTATATATATATATATGTATATATATATATATTCTTATACATACATATACATATATATATATATATATATATATATATATATATATATATATATATATATGAATGTATATTCTTATTTTCTCCCTCTTCCACTCTGGATGGTTATATAGTTGAACTTTTTAGTGTTATGAATTTTCAGCAGAAGTATAATGTCCGGATGCATTCAAAATAAGTCCACGTCATTTACATCTAATATTTATATTCATAGAGTTTTGATGGTAATGATGCCATAGAGGTTTATATCCAGCTGTCATGGATAGTATGATAATGGCATTGTATGATCAATTCCACAGTAGTGATTTACTTGAGGTTGAAAGAAGTCACGCACATGCGCATCATATACTAGAGGCAATTCGCTTTTACTTTATAGCGAAAAGGTTATAAGATAAATAAAAAGAAAACACAATCGAAGTATAAATTGTCACCTAATATTGCTGAGAGCTTTTTCAATAATCGCAGCTGTCTGTCAAAATGATTTTCAAAGTTTTCTATAGAGCCAGTTATATCATACAAAATCATTAGCTATTGGAATCTATACAATACCCTTAGATGAAGATGATTTTATTCTTGATGTTTGTGTTCTGCAAAGATTTTAGACGTTTGATCCTATTGCCTCGTCACAAAGGATGTTTGGGATACTAAATTGAATTATGCAGAAGTAGACGTATAACTGTTAAACATTTCATCAGATATTTTAACTGCCAATATAAAGCTTGGTCAGATCACATCACAGAATTCACAGTTATCATCATGTATAATATAATTAAAAAAATGTCAGTAGTTCCGGTTGTATAACCAAATGTTAATAAATTAGACAAAAATAATAACGGTAGATACATTTTAAATTTTGCTTATGCTTAACAACAATAATTATATGAGATAGTATGGCACCGTTAATCATTGTTTGAAGGTTACATAATCCTACAAATATGATTCAGGAAAATTCTAATTACTAATTATTCCATGCAATTTTTATTTACAAGTGAAAACTGTTTTCGAGTGAGTACATTTTTAAAGTATCAATATATTGTCTGTTTTAGAGAAGAAAACATGATATCGGATTCCTAATTTATATTTTGTTTTCATAGTTTAGAACTTGGGAAGATGTTACTGTCTCCTTCATGGATGTTTATGTACAAAACTGGTCTAACACATCAAATATTTAGAGAAATGATCTGTTATTGGATATCTATATCAAGATATGTGAATACTATACAGTATGTTGGTAAAACAATACGTTGTATTCTATTATTTTCCTTTGTTTTACAGGTTATACCATCATTTGATAATGCCGCTCTCTCTCTGTAACTAGACATCGATAGAACTTACATTTGTCAATAGCAAGCAATAATTAACAAGTCGTTATCTTCATACGTACGCACAACAATATTTGCTATTGTAACATGCAATCTACAGATTTGATAAAATAATGCTATAATATTATTTTCATCATTTCGCCGTTATATCATCGGGTTGTTATGTTACGTGTCTATACAATAATACCATCATATTTCGTTGACTATTTCCTTTGAAGACTTTGTTTTAACATGAAATTACAGGAAGCTTTCAATAGGTGAATCCGACGGAATTTGATTCATGTTCGTTCGCTTTACTGTATATTGTGTAAATATACGAGTCGTACTTTGATTTCTCACTTTTGCCTTTCTTAGGTGCAGATCATTTCTGCTTCAGCCGAGAACTCATCCCTTTTTAAAATGTATGAAATGTTGTTCCTCATTATTATATTACACCGATGACTATTACAATATTATGATACTGGTATATTATTGATATAAATAATATGGAAATTTCATTTTAGTTAAATAATTACCACTTACTTACTCTTTCCTGTAACAATATTATAGATTAATATTTATTATGCCTCTACCTTTTAGACTGATTATATTGGTCTCTGAAAATATAGTTGATATGAGAATTCCTATAATATTGGCAATGTGCATGTGGTCTAAATTCTAGGATTTTGAATTACGTTTCTCTCACTGAGCATTCAATGATCCACATGATCAAGACTCAGTTGTTACCCTTAAACTTCCAAATTTGGGAACTCTGCTTCGAGAAATTGTGACATATCTGAAGAACTTGTGATGTCAGAGTCAGGTTCTATCTTCACATCGATCGTGCCTCGAGCTGCTCGCCCGAGAAACGATTGTAATATGTATACTAATTTATAATTCGTGGTGCCAATTCGTTTCTTATGTGATATTATACTCTGCTCTGTAAGAGCATCGAGTGCTCACACGGCATACCGTATACCCGTTAAGCATCTCACACTAAGTATATATATATATATATATATATATATATATATATGTTGCTCTCAGTTGTAAATCCATTCATCTGTATGTAATATAAATTATCTGCTACATTCTATCTCGCAGAAGAGCTAGGATCTAGAATATGTTAGTATATCTTCTAGGCTATAATAATCCAAATATAAAGCAAATGAAGATAAACATGGTGTGTGTTTCCGACCAGATTCAGCGTATACAGGGGAGTTTGCGTTAATATCTATTACTCTCAGCTGGAAGCAACCCTTCTTACGTAACTAGTTCAGATACCACGAATAATAATGACAAATATACAAATACATTCCTCGAAATATATCATTTTGATAATTTATAAGTCAGACGTGTGCATAGCAACAGGATATCGTTTTCTCTGACAGGATAAAACAAATGGAAGCCAGTATCGTAAAGATAGGGAACATTATGTATGACATATATGAATTTAAACATTGGCTGGTATCATTATAAAACTATGCAGATAATAAGAGATACTAATATTTCGACAATGGAAACAACTCTTGCTTCATTTCTACTCTCTATATTTATGAACATCTGATCAAATATGCAGCCACATTGTTCATGCAACCTAAGCACAGCGCTGCATGATATTGCTTGAGGAATCACCACTTTAAAGCATACCCGTTTAAATGTATTTATTATTTTTCATTTTGTTTGCTTTTACTCAATTTTTCAAATACGTGTAATATAGAAATTTCCATAGTTACATCATTTTTCCTTGGAATGTCACGCAGCTTCGACAAGTTTTTTTAAATGCCATCTGATTTGAGATGATGCATTTTACCTATTCTCTCAACACTGTTCTCTTAGCAAAATTCAAAGAACATGAAGCCACTTGCATACATTTTGTATAGGAATATTAATACGACACAAATAATGATTTGAGACTTACACTTAAAACAAAAACGAATGACGGATCCAGATTTTCATCTAATATTCAGAATGTTATTGTAGATTTTATATGACACAGTAGAACAAACTAAACTCCTACACCCTATTTGTCTACTGTAATGAAATACGAAGATCACTTGTATCACACCTAATTACAAGACCACAGTTATATCTAACGAGATGTTGAAATACTACAACAAATTAAGATATTTGCCTACGCCTTATGTGATAATTTAAAATGTCGACATGTCACCCTATTTTGCAAATGAACGTAGAAGGAATATGCTGTACTCATATATCAAATATATGCTCTTTGATTCTGTCGAACATTGATTGGTCTTCAATGTGTCTAAATATCTAACATTGAATAACATAAGTTGAAAAGTATACGAATTGAAAAATAGTTGTTAATGTATATGTGTGAGCTTCAACGTGTCATTCACAAATAAAACCCCACCATTTTAGCTGAACCGGCATGTTAGCTAACATAGACGTGCATACTCTGGAAAATATACATTGTGAACAATGTAATAAAAACGTTTCTATACGATCGTTGAAAGAGGTATAAACACGGGCATCAAATACATCACATGAAAACCACTATTCTTATATTTGAAGGTGCCAGAACAAGTGTTGTAGCTTGTATTTGAAGTTTGGAAACAGAAATTTAACTAAGATGTGGCATCCATAATATACGCAATTATATTTACAATGGTAATGGGTTGTATATTCTAAATAAATATGTTTCAAATGTGAATAAGATGACTTTGTCTCTCTGAAAGACTCTGCTGTGGTAAAAGTAAATGTATTCCAATGTAAATTAACAAAGCATCCTACTTTCATTGTTCATACTACTTAACACTATTTGTATATAACATATACCGCAACGTTTCAAATAATAAATGTTTCTACTTTTGGCACAAGGCCAGCAATTACTCCAGTGTATTACTGGGACTTAATTTTATCGACCCGCAAGGATGAATGGCAAAGGGATTTGCGCTCAGGTCATAAAGGGTCGTATTCCTGTGCTGTAAAGCATGGCGTCCGACTCTCTACCGATACTGCCAATCCACCGCTTCAAATAATAATGGTTGCTTCAAATAGTAATGCCAATGCAACTAATATTAAATAGCTGTTTCTAGATGTACATTAAATACAATTTCAGAACATATCTCGATTGATACAATACACTGAAACAGACCGAGTGAGTGACGCGGATTAAGAGAGACGTAATTAATGAGAACAACAGACAGATACAACATAGATCCAAAGAAAAAGAAAGGCGATAAAAAAGCCGAATGAAATGTGAAAAGGCAGGAATTGTAGAGACACAGAGAAAGAGAAAGAGTGTGAGATAGGGAATGAGAGAAAGCAATAGATAATAAAAATAAATAGAAAAAATATGTTTGCAAGTCAAAACAATGTGTTCAATAAACAACAGTGATTTGTTTCATTATGCACACGCTGGAACTTCATAAGAAACGATGATACAGAATATTTACTACTCTCTTGATTTCCCAAAGGATTTCTGCGGCATATGTACAGTGAAGTCACTGCCAAAGCAAATCAATTTGGGTCAAAATCTACCTACTATAATAATGCTGCTGCTGCTTCTTTTTTCTTCCTATTCTTGTTCTTGCTGTAATTGTTGTGGTTCTTCTTTTTCTTCTTCTTCTTCTTCTTCTTCGTCGTCGTTTTCTTCTTCTTCTTCTTCTTCTTCTTCTTCTTCTTCTTCTTCTTCTTCTTCTTCTTCTTCTTCTTCTTCTTCTTCTTCTTCTTCTTCTTCTTCTTCTTCTTCTTCTTCTTCTTCTTCTTCTTCTTCTTCTTCTTCTTCTTCCCCGTGTTGTATTAATGTTGTATTAATACTTGTTCATCATCATCATCATTCTACTACTACTACTACTACTACTACTACTACTACTACTACTACTACTACTACTACTACTACTACTACTACTACTACTACTACTACTACTACCACCACCACCACCACCACTACTACTACTAGTACTAGAATCAATATATTTCGCTGATCATGTGTGTCATTCACACAAAATTCTTTACCGTTAACTTGCAACATTAGAGGTGAGGTAAGGCATATATCATTCGTAAGACATATATCTTTCCAGAAGGCACATACGTGGAGCAACTACAGTGTTAAAAACTAAGGAATAGGTGCAACCGTCCCTCGAAATAAGCTAAGTTATATATTCTTATACACGTGAGAACACACTCACTAATTCTGCTCTTACAAATCAATTCATAATGCAAAACAAGTAAATATAAGAACTGTGATGTTTCTGCTACCGCTGCTACTGCTACTGCTGCTGCTGCTACTACTACTACTACTACTACTACTACTACTACTACTACTACTACTACTACTACTACTGCTGCTATTGCTGCTGCTGCTGCTGCTGCTGCTGCTGCTGGTGATAATTGTTTCACTATTACAACACTTAGGCGTATTTTTTTAGTTAGTAATTACTCATCACCGAGTGCTTCTTGGCAACCTTCAATGATCGAAACCAGACTGCTACTTGCAGCTGCAACTAAGATTATACCTACCCATTACTATATATATATATATATATATATATATATATATAATGGAAATGGAAGGAAAATCTCTGAAACAGATTGATGACAGCAATTACTTAATTACGAATATGTAAAATGTTGATATGAAACATATCAATGATTACTTGATGGATCCCAGCAGTTTCCTTTCACCCCAAAACAATTTTGAAATGAACTTGGCATGAATGAAGTCAATACAAGCAGAGCCGGTTATCAATATGATTATATCTGGAAATGAGTGCAGATAGCACGTTGCAACACACAGACCATTGATGGATAATCACAAAGCTGAAGTCACCACCTTAGTGGTTGTTTATGTGAAATAAAACCTGAAATATCATCGCTACTTTTGCTGAATTTTTCCTAGATATTCGGTTTCGATTGAATTATTAGAATGGCTTTTTTTACAAAAAATTTTACCGATATACTTGTGTCTTTTCATGTTTTCTTTTCCTTTTCTGAACCACATTGCATCATATATTTGTGTTCATGCTGCTTTGTGTCCAAACATCTTGGAACTTTGTGCCAAGTTAAATACTTCACTTTTTTGTCAATGTCATTTGTTGGTTGTTGTCGGTAGTAGTAGTAGTAGTAGTAGTAGTAGTAGTAGTAGTAGTAGTAGTAGTAGTAGTAGTAGTAGTAGTAGTAGTATTATTATTATTATTATTAGTAGTAGTAGTAGTAGTAGTAGTAGTAGTAGTAGTGGTAGTAGTAGTAGTAGTAGTAGTAGTAGTAGTATTATTATTATTAGTAGTAGTAGTAGTAGTAGAATAAGTAGTAGTAGTAGTAGTAGTAGTAGTAGTAGTAGTAGTAGTAGTAGTAGTAGTAGTAGTAGTAATAGAAGAAGAATGCTACACAATTAAGAATCGGAATGTACTTTATAAAATCAAACTTGTCAATTCTTTCTTAATTACATAGATGATTGATAAAAAAGCACGTTCATCTCAGCTTGCTGTGTACATGCATCGGAAATAAATACTGCAAGTTATTCCATCTAACCATGTAGAAAGTCTGCCACTCTGAATAGCATTACATGTATTACTAATAGTATTGATAGTACCAAATAATGTTAAACATTTTAGTATCTATAATATACCAATTTCTAAAACGGATGTCATCATTGATATAAGTAATTCCTTCATGAATGCAGCGCTGCACATCAGTATCACGGCTAAACATTAATGGAGAGATGACTTTGTAATGACAGTCATTCAATTATAATCATTAGTGATGCAGTTTTTTCCTGCGTTGTAGTAGTAGTGTTTTGACATTCCTGACGCTGTTCTAGCTTTGAAGAAAGGATGATATAACAGACAGCCAAAAAGGATGTGTATATACCCAGGCAGAAAGAAATGAAGAGAAAAAAAGAGGCGTTAGCAGAAAAAATCAATGTAATAAGGCTGCAACCTAATATGTTGAGTACTTGTGTCTAATACGGAATGTGTACTCTTGTACACGGGGTTGTTTTCTGCTACAGTTTTCTACGAAATATATTGTATGTTATGTCTGTAATAGTTTACTTGCATTTCAGGTGTATGGATGGCATTAGATGTGATCAAGGTATGCAGTGTTTCGTTGTTTATTAATTTACGTTATATATATATATATATATATATATATATATATATATATATATATATATATATATATATATTGACGGCTAATTCTGGACCAGAGTCGAAACGGCTTGAGCTCAGCCGTCGGTGTCCTACTCGTGCCTACTATATATATATATATATATATATATATATCGGATATATGTAGTTCATGATATATATTCGATTAATGCTTGACAACATAGAGATAAATTCTTAACGTTTTGGGCGTTAATACTTCTTCGGAATATTAAATTAGAGATAGAGGAACATACAAATTTTAGAACGTGCAAATGAAAATCAATATAATCTACCATTTCGTCGAAGTGAGTTACATAAGGTAATGTACGCATATTAACGTTTTAAGAAGAGGTTATTTAAGTTGGGACACCATATGTATGCATCAATGTCGATGCGAGTGTGCGTGTACGTATTTGTGTGTTAAAATATCGAGGGCTATGAAGGTCATAACTAGATATCATGACAGCTGGAAATCTGAAGGTGTACGTAAGCTAAAAGAATAGAGACGTGCAACGGCATTTTTTTCGTTTTCTCACAATCTGCAATGCAGAGGAGAGGAAGACAAGCAAATGTTGGGGTTCGACTGGCCACTATCTTGGACCGTCGTACAGCTGTGCTGCTCCGTAAAATTAGAACATCAGCAGCCCACCCAAGAAAGGAGCTACATGGGGCAGGGTGCTATTGCAGCGCCAGCTGGACATCTTAAGGTGTGCGTAAGCTAAAAAGCATAGAGTAGGTGTGTAACATCTTTCTTTCAATTATTTTCTCTCATTTATTCTTTATCAAAATGGTATAATTTACACTTTGTGGTGTCAAAGAAACTGAGAATATCATTAATTTTAATGACTTTCTGAAAGAATAAAAACGTGAAAATATACCCACACAAAGCAGACATTTATATAGGCTTATAACGTAATTTTTGTCAATTAAATAACATTCAGAGCACTATATCAATGTTTTTGTGTTATCTGGAAAAAATATATTGTATAAAGGCGTTATATTACATTATCATATAATATACTTCACAATCAAATGATTTTAGATTCAAGTTGATAGCAAATTTATTGTATTCTTTCAGGAACTGTCAAAAAAAAAACTATAAAAATACATGTATATATTTGTGGGGGTGTGTGTGCCTATACATTTATATATATATATATATATATATATATATATATATATAGAGAGAGAGAGAGAGAGATACATATATATGTGTGAATGAGAGATAGACAGTGAGATAATGAGCGTATGTGCGTGTGCATGCGTGCATGTGTGTATGTGTGTGTTTGTGTGTGTGTGGGTGCATGGCGAATCAAGCGTATGTTAAATGATTTAAATTGCCATGGAAAATGTGACCGACAGAGAAAGAAGTGATTGAATGTAAATTTAGATGTTGTCATGTCGTATATATTCTCAGTAATATTAGAAACTCACTCGTGAATAAATGACTAATGATTTCAAATACATATTGTTAATCTAGGTGTGTGTATATATCTGTAAACCAATGTTAAATGAAGACATATATAATAGTGTGTGCACTCAAAAATACAACATTTTAGTTTTACTAAAGATATACACAATACGATTTATTATTTCGAAGTTATTATCATATTGGAATTTCGCACCCATAGAAAGTATCATAAATAAGTTGATAATCATATTAGCAATGATAAGTATAATTACGATGGTTATTAATGAGAAAGTGAGTGTAGCACATTCGCTTTAAAAACAACAATTAAATTAGTAATTACAATTCGGTGTCTATATTTGCTTGTAAAACATTTCTTATTTGTTTTCTTCTATGGTGTCAGGGCTAGCAAATATTAATAATTAGAGAACTAAGTAGCGGTCCAAACTCTTTATATAATATAGTTTCGCTGCGAACGAACATCATTATTATAGCGGTGCATTGGCAATAACGGTAGATGGTTGGGCGCCATGCTGTCTAGCATAGTTACGTCCCTTTACGGTCTGCGTTAAATTCCCGTTGATGTTAACTTTGCCTTTCATCCATAGAGGGTCGATAAAATAGAGTACCAGAAAATGTCATGCGATAATTGCTGGCCTACTGCCAAAAGTAGAAAAAATTATTATATTATTGTTCGATTGAATTTGTTGATATTTATATATTTCAGGAGAGTTGGAAAAAATTGGAAAAAATGGAAAAAAAGGCCATATCTTTATCCCAAACGTATTCTCTGTGACAACAGTTTTAGTTTAGGGAAAATCTTAACTTACTCATATTTTATTATAGAATATATATCATCACACATACATTTGATTCATTTTGAGCCGACTAAGAAGAATAACGATGAAACACACACACACACAAACACATACGTATATATCTATATATATATATATTTGTATCCTACTAAAAGTACATGCATAAACATATCAATAGAAATACACATTTGTTATTGCATTCTACCAGGGAGAATGAAATGTTTCTTATTTAAATGTGTTTCGTTTTAATGCATAAGCCCATTTCAGCTTATATCTTTATGGATAAACGGATGTATGTGTCTATGCATGTTTACAGGCAAGTGGTTATATATATATATATATATATATATATATATATATATATACATATATATATATATATATATATATATATATATATATATATATATATATATGTGTGTGTGCGGGTGTATGTGTGTGTCCGTGTGCCTGTGTATGGGTGTGTGTGTGTGCATATCGGTATGTGTCTGTGCGAGTGTATATGTGCGTGTGAAGTACGTATACATGGTTAGAGATGATCGAAGGCAAATTTGAATCAGGTTGTGATGAATTATATTGGAAAATTTATTATCTTTAAGGTGAAGGTTTCATATTTCATTCAGTCTTTACAACTTATCTAGCGTAAGATTGGCATATGTATCTACAAGCGGAAGTTTCAAATCAATCATTTTGTTTCCCTTATATTCCTTTTCTTTGCTTCCAATATAACTTTAACTCTTATTTAAATGTAACTCATTTCAAGATATGTTTTTTTTTTTTTTTAAATATTATATAGCGCAAGGAACATAAGTAAATATCACTTCTTCTTTATAGCAAATACTATAAAATATTTTTAGAATAATTTCACGTGTTGGATAAACCTTATGATGAATTATGTACGTAAACTATACAACTAATTACATAAAATACAGGTGTACATGACGTTAATTAAATGCAACTGGGATGCGATTCGTCTTACTAATATAATTAGGAGGGTAAGCTTCCTTCCCTACACATAACTGTTAATTTATATTTGAATAGAAAATAGGACATAAATGAAGTAATAAGGCGTATGAAAACAAAAGCGCTCGTAGCTAAAGTAGCGCAAACAGGCAGCAATCAGTAGATGCTATGTTAGAAAATGTGAAGTCTCATTACAGGATTTTAATACAATCTTCTAACCAATGGTTATGATTCTAATGTTGCACTGATCTAGTATCTGCATCTATTATATAATGTACAAATGTTTTAAAAGACTATGCAGATTCAACTTGGATACCGCTAGGTTTTGCAGTTGACTTTTTTTGTTTTGGCGTCTTCACAGCACTATCAAAATACCGCGGTAGATATATTCAAAGCTAGCTCAGCTGCAACAAGTTGATGTATTAGTTAGGGAGATGTTATTAGATTTGGTTCTCAGTACTTAGATCTGCGACCAAGTGTGTATATATTTGCTAGTCATTTAACAAAAGGGTGTTAACAACGGTAATACCAATAACAATTCAAAGCTTTGTTAAATAAGACGATTGTGACATTTGGGTCCCCTACGTAATTGTGCCCTGTGAAGGTGTACTTATGATCGGTATATAGTGATTGTATACCAATGATTGTGTGCCTCATGGTACGGCCATGAATATTCCCAATAGCCTTATGTTTATTACTATTTAAAGTTGTTTATAATCGAAACTAATGTGCAGACCTGCGAAAGCCTGCTGGGTTAGAACGCATTACGTCGATTATGTAAATATTGAATACACATGTAGTAATCAGTCACTTTTTTAGATTGAATTACATGCAGGATTCTTTACAGAACACAAATACTCAAAACATATTTCAGGAGAGATAGAATGTCAATAAGCTTTACTCAACTTTGTTATTTGTCAGTTAGACTTTATAATTTCAATGTATTGTGTACAGTTTGAAGGGATTTAGATTCTAAGATGTCATTTCTATTCTGGAACACGCTTAATATATTTTATCATGTCATCTGAGTTTCTATTATTCTGGTTTTGGTTTGAAATCATATTTATAGTTAACGCGTTGCATATCTCTATGTAATGTTAATATCGCAAGAGGTTTCATATACGTAGTGGTGAAATAATAATTCGTTCCAATTGCTTATTGATCTCCTGTACCTCTAGCCACCCGCCGTTTGTTTTATGAACTTATTGATACTTAAAGTCAATTGCACACACACACATTATTTATATATGTGTATATATATGTGTATGTGTATATATATATATATATATATATATATATATATATATATATATATATATATATGTGTATATATATATATATATAAATATATATATATATATATATATATAAATATATATATATATATATATATACATATATACATATATATATATACTCATATATATATATATACATGAACACACTAGAAGAGGAAGACCAAGGTTAACGTATGTTGATGCGCTGAGGACAGACACTGGTCTGTTGGAGACGCAGGACATGGCAGCGATAATGAGGGACAGAGACCGCTGGAGAGAACTCGTCCATGGATCTCGGTAGTTTAGCCGCCTTAGAATAGAATAGAATATATATATATATATATATATCATATTATCATATTATCATATATTTTGTGAAGCTCATATTCCATCTGTTCCTGTAGCAGTTTACAATTTGTACTTGCTGCCACGTAATAAATTGGTATCATTATTTTTATATTATCAAAGGGCGGTGGATTGGCAGTATCGGTAGAGGGTCGGACGTCATGCTTTGACGCATATAATTACGGCCATTTCCATTCTGAGTTAAAATCCCGCCGAGGTCAACTTTGCTTTTTATCCTTACGGGGTCGATAAAATAAAGTACCAGTAATGTGCTGGCCTTGTGCCAAAAGTAGAAACAATTATTTTTATATTATAAAACTTTATATACTTAAAGATGGATATAACTGCAGGAGTTCACATATGATAACCACCCATTGTTCCCAATTTCCTTTAACTTATTTTGTTAAATACGAACTTTTTAAATCATGTTTTTCCAAAATAAATATCAAGTCCCTTGAGCTTCAGCTGCATCAGTCATTCACTTCTGTCGAATAATTGTCACTAACTACTCTTCCACGCTGATATATTCACTCGCCAACCTTTAAATATTCATATTGCATATCAATGAACAACGATATAACTTATCTCATTTTCCGAGTCTTTCAATTTTAAGAAAAGTGCCTAATTCAAATGAGCCCGGAAGATAATACAGCTGATTGCGCATATTAACATTACTGCCATCATAAATATTTTATTATATAAAGAAAGTTATGGCAGGCATCGCATTATAATGTCGTTATCAATTTTTTCCATAATATTATGTGTAACGGAAACTAAAACTACGATATATGTGACGATGTATATATGTGATTATTTTCTGCGTTTGTAATATATATAGGACTAAAAATCCGTACAGTGTATATGAACATGTATTTTTTTTAAATTATAGAATGGAATCGTACTAGGCATAGTTTAATACACACACACACGCACACACATACACAGATGCACACGCATATACACACATACACACACACACACACACACATATATATATATATATATATATATATATATATATATATATATATACACACACACACATATATATATATATATATATATAGTTTCGTAGACAGATATATCAATGTGCCCAGACACGCGATACATTTTTCCATCTTGATGGAGCATGCAACTATCGATATACACTTGTTTATAGGCTCTGATGATTCCTGACTTAGGATACGGATGAAACACTGTTAGCTAATAAAACAACGTATTTCTAAGCACCCTTTTGTTATTCCGAAACCTATATATATACATATAAATATCGAACGAGAATCAGAGTCCCGACGGCTGAGCTCAGGCCGAAAGGAAGAATACGTAGAAAATATATTCAGTGAATAGCAGAAGATGTCTGCGAAATATATCATATTAATAAAGAAGCAGATGGCATGTTAGCATTTCATCGATGAATAAATAATATTCAATTACATTTAATATTTCACCTCCCTATATGCAATTTCTGTTTTATATTACATTTTTACACACACACCCATACACACAAACAAACATACACACACATACACACACACACATACACACACACATATATATATATATATATATATATATATATATATATATATATATATATATATATGTATATATATATTGATTACATCTTAACCATTTAACATCTCAGTGTATGTCATGTATCATTATATTTTGTGTGATGAGGACGTATTGTTGTACATCTGAAATATGTATAATAAAATGTAATTGATATAAAGAACATCCGTTTTATTAATATTTGTATTTTAATATATATATATATATATATATATATATATATATATATACATATATATATATAGGAGAAAGTATGACACTGGAGGCTTGAGCTCTGTCATCGGGGTCATATCTTATTACCCTCTCTAATACCTTAAGTCTTGAGCAATATGGTGCGTTATGGTCCATCTGGTTCCTTACCACAACTCCTACGTTTTATATATATATATATATATATATATACACACACACATATGGTAGCTGCCAACTCGTTTTCGAGTACGGCTACTATTTTATATCAATGTTGGAGAACCCCTACCGATGCGCTGAACGGGTGTTTCTTTTTCATTCCAGCCAGCGACTTGAAAACTCTGGTACAAGCTCTGCACTTGTGACAATTATTTACACATAGTGCTGCTCTCATGATACTATGTGACGACAAGTGCAGAGAGATCTCAAGATATAAAGCAATGCCTGTGCCGTGAAGCTTTTAGAGCGAGCAAAGTCACTGCCCAAAGCCAGTCCGACTCTCTTAACGAAGATTATATTTACCAAAAAGAAGAACAAGTCAACATCATTGGATACCATCAGGGTTGCAGGTGTTATATCAGAGTTTTCCTTCTCCTAGAATAATGCCTTGACAAAGGCTAAAGGGTTATCTCTTCCGGTAATTTTGGATAGCCATTGACTCTTATGAGCTCCTTTGCCCTTTGACAGGTTTTGTTTTTAGTCTTGCAGGATGTCCAAAATCACCCTCCTCGCCAAGAAACCTTGGTGACAAACTCACTTACTTTAATCTCAGCATACGGTCTTCAAAATGCTTTTAATTAAGCATAAATTGTATTGCAAAATACATTATATATACATTCATATATATATTGCTATTTCAGCGCTCTAATTCTAATTTTTTATTTCTGCCTGACCGGCAACCATTCTGTATAATCAGTTCCTAATTATTTACTAGAATTCTATAAGAATATAACATCAGTGATCTCAGTAGACAGGAGGGAGTAGTTATCCTTGATAAGCATCAATAAATGCGAAACAAGGCCTTGTCGGCTTATCTCCCCTTGTTTGCTGAGGTTAAAGTAAGTGAGTTTGTCACTACTCTAAAACAATAGCATACGGTCTTCAAAATGCTTTTAATTAACCATAAAGTGTATTGCAAAATACATTATATATACATTCATATATATATATTGCTATTTCAGAGCTCCAAATATAAGTATATATATATATATATATATATATATATATAATTTGTGTGGGATGCTTCAAACGTCCGTAAGTGGTAGGCCGTTTGATCATTCGATGCTCTATAAGAGCAGAGTATGATATCACATAAGAAACGGTTAATAAGTGCTGCGACGAATAACATGTATTAGACATATTACAATCGTTTCTCTGGCCACCAGCTCGAGGCACAATATATATATATATATATATCTTATCATTTACCTTTGTTGTTGTCTGTAACGTAAGTGGTGATATTTGGAACATGAAGCATACCCATTCATTTTCTGTGCCTCGCTTGTAGACTAATATATTCTTTCAATGTTATCTTTTGCATTTTAACATGGCTCAGTAACAGGGATATTTGCCAATTTTTTTTTTATTTGGAATACTTATTTTATATGATGATATAGTAAACAAACGGAAATTCTCTCACTAAAATATTTTGCTTTTAAGCCTATAACTCTGATAAGAAGTAGTACACATCACTTTTGTGTAATACCGAATCATCCCTTGATATCTATTTTAACGAATCTGATTTCATAACCATGGTAACTTTAATGATGTAAACTACACAATAAGAGATGTATACAATAGTTGCACAATAAACTAAACATTTTTCGTTTTTTGTTTGTTTTGGAACAACAGCCCTGTAAGGAACAATAGCCCTGTAAGAAATTAAAAATGACATTTCATAAAACATGATGTTTCCTCTTACAGCACTTATTTAACACTTATTTGACATTTGAAATGAAAAACTGACAATCAAACGTATATACTATTTAAAAAGTTAATTAAACAAGATAGATCTGTAAGACAAAGATGTGAATAGAGTTATTATTACCTTCAATCGCATACATAGAGACAGCATAATATCAGTAGAAATCTCCCACAGCTTTAAATTAGTTACTGTTGATGTCGTTAATGTCAATGCAGTGAAATAATTATTCTGCACGATGCTATATTTCATGTAAAGGAGTATTTTATTCCATGATACATGATGTAAATTCTCATACATCATAACGTATAATATGATTTTCTTCAAAAGTATACCTTTTATTATAACGTTTACAATTAACAACTTTTCAAGCCCATTACATTGTAATTATTTTCTAAAACCAGCAAGGAAATATGAAATCAGCGTATTATCTATATATCGAAAACAGAAAATGTATGTCTGTATGACGGTCTGTCAGCTCCGTAACACTCGAGAACCCCCCAACCGATTGATTTCAAATTTTACACATATAATACTTATGGTCCGCTGGGTGTTGTGAGAAAAACATGTTTAAAATGTCCAAAGCCCCAGGGATCGCATTGGCCGAATTAGTGATCTCTATCTATAATTCTTCGTCTTTCTTTTTAGATAGATACATAGATATCACGTTGCGCCCTTATCATATATGTCTGCATGTCTGGCTATCTCCATTACGACATTATGATGCTGTATATATATAACGTTTTTCGAAATATTTACTTCTGCGTTCACGTATTGATTGTTTTAGTTTCAGAAGATACCGTTAAGGGTGAAAGCAGCGATTCATGGCTTAAACTGTATTCTGTTATTTTAATATATATATATATCTTCACTGCTGTAGTGGAGTCTGTGCTGCTGTATGGGTCTGAGACTTGGACACTGACCAAGAAACTCACTCAGATGGTGGATGGGTGCTACACGAGAATGCTGAGGATGGCTCTGAACATTAATCAATATAGACTGAGGATGAAAAACTCAGAGCTGTATGGGAGCATCCCAAAAGTCAGCTCAAAAGTGACACAGAGGAGACTGAGGTTAGCTGGACATGCTCACCGATATCCAGAGTTGACATGGCACTCAGTGCTCCTTTGGGAGCCTCTACATGGACACACTGGAAGAGGAAGACCAAGGTTGACGTATGTTGATGCCCTAATGTGAGGCACTGGTCTGTTGGAGACGCAGGACATGGCAGCGATAATGAGGGACAGAGACCACTGGAGAGAACTTGTCCATGGATCTCGGGAATTTTACCCGCCTTAGATATATAAACAAAGAAATACCTTTGTTTATATTTCGTTATTGTATATGCAACAATATATGTACACGAATATATAGTTATATACATATATATATATATATATATATATATATATATATATATTTATATATATATATATATATATATATATATATATATATGTATATAACTATATATTCGTGTACATATATTGTTGCATATACAATAACGAAATATAAACAAAGGTATTTATTTCACGAGGCTCGATAAGGATTCATATATATCAAATATATGAGAACCCTAGAGCAAATTCCGAGCAGCGTCGAGCCATTCTGCTAATATATATAAATATGACGTAAAAATAGTTGCAACAAATATCCAGATAGATACAGTAAAGATAGGAAGCAAGTGCCTCTATATGTTCATACCTCTGTATAATTGATCGTATACCCCTAGGAAATCAAGACACAACTACATTTTTTCTCCATACATTCGCAAATACACACACAAAAAAACAAAACCTCTATACATACACACATATATACAACACACACACATATCATATATACATACACACAAATACACTCGCACACACATATATGATATGTGTGTGTCTGTGAGTGTATGTGTGTGTGCGTGTGCTTTTTTGTGTGTGTGTGTGCATATATATGCATTTATATACATTTGAATGCCTGAATATATATATACTTACACTTACACACATGCAATGATTCGACGGATTACAGAAGCAGCGAATATGAATGAATTCCATCCAAAATTAAATAGCAAGCGCAAATAGAATAACAATCTCACAACATAGATACTAAGAACATTATGGAAACACAAAGGATCAAACACATTAACATACCTAGAGAGACACAGTCAAATCACACACACGCTTTTAATATGAAAAGCAATATAGCACGTAACTAGTGACATGTAGGAAAGAGAGGAGAGAAATGAAAATAATCATACATGTGTATGTATATATATATATATATATATATATATATATATATATATATATATATATATATATATATATATATATATATATATATATATATATATATATATATATATATATTTATATATATATATATATGTAACATACTTACAAAAATGAGTATGTGTAAATACCGCAGATTTCTATATGTATTTTTGTTTCGTGTTCAAATTATTAAGTCTCTATAGTGGTGTCTCACACACCATATATACATTATATTCATACACACATTGACATATTTTTACACGTGATCGTATGTTTCATTATATCTAGAGAGTTGTATATTTCAATATTTCACGTACTATCTAATGCCGCAATCTCTCTCTTGGAGCTTCAGAAGATATTACATGTACAAATCATTCACAAGTCTTGAAACTGTTTCGTAATGAAATAGGTAATTTGATATAAAATCAGTACTTTGAAGTATTTATCTAAGAGAAATGTTATTGCAAGTATATAGATGTGTATTCAATGTTACATAGTTTCGCAGTTATATTACTGTAAGTTACTGCCAATTTCAAACATTTGTTAACAAATATGAAATCGATATGGAATTCGGCTTAATACAAATATAATCAAATAAGGCTATTTAATTTATTTAGCATGATATAGTATAAGCTAACGTTCTTTTCGTGTATTTGTTTCCATTTATGTTACAGGAAACTCAATAGAAAAATAATCACATTAATGTTTATGATGTCAGTGTTTTATGTTTCACTTGATGCTCTTTTCTTTTACCTCTTCTGTGGTACGTTGCATTTCATGACATATTGTTATAGTCCTTGCTTTGTTGACGATAGTGCAGTATGTGTAATGTTATCAACATTCTGCAGGCAAACGAACACAATTCCAGCCGAAAACAAACATTTTTATTTAATCACAATGTACTTATCTTTATATTTCTGAATTTCGAGTGTTATTAAATTTTAATGAGTTGATTGACCACTGTCTATATGAGCCATATATTCTATCTACAATGATGGCATTTGCTACATAGCATATATCGATAAAATATTTTGTTTTATTCATTTTTAAGCATATGTGCAGTGTGAATCTTATTGTGGCGTCTCACGTCATCTTATTGCGGTAATCAAGCAGGATATTTTCATTCATTCCTGGATTCCATTTTAGTTCAGATAAACTTTTCTGTCTGGAAATGATTTCGATGTACAGATAACATATGTATATGATTCCATATTCCATTTTTATATCTAATATTTATAATCATTGGTGCTGGCTCCAATGCTGTTTATCATCCTTCTAAAGTAGAAACCCTCTGCAATCAAAGCCAAATTAAACTACGAGATGATTGGTAATGGGGTTACGTTCCTCCTATTTCATTGTTGGAAACTGTTGCAAAAGTACTCGGCAGTACTTGGCTTTAAAACGTGCAGATACAAATATGTAAATTACTTAATGTTAATTTGCTTAGATGGCGCGTGACACATAGCGACCAGACTAAGATAGATCTGGGGTCATGCACCCAAACTTGTACTTACGCGATATAGTGATTTGCTAGCATAGCCCTACACACGAGCATACACAACCCCACATTCATGTATGTATGATTTATACATATATATATATATATATATATATATATATATATATATATATATATATATACACACGCACACGCACACACACACACATGCTCGCGCGCACACACATACACACAGCCACACACGCATACACACATGTATGTATAAATATATATATATATATATTTATATATATATATACATGTGTATGTGCGACTGGAGAATTATAATAAAGGTGATATATGATGGAAATGAAGAATATAATATACTAAAACGTACAAAAGTAAACTGAAAGCAACTGTCACAAGACCTCTCACCGTTCAAGTCAAGACTATAAATCTAATTTATTATAAAGCTATATATTATTTATTATACTTATTATTAATTATACTATTATTACAATTTTCCATAAATTTAATTTTACACACTCACAAAACACTCACATATTTATATATATATATATATGTGTGTGTGTGTGTGTGTGTGTGTGTGTGTGTGTGTGTGTGTGTACATATATACATATATATGTATCTATCTAACTCTCTCTCTCTATATATATATATATATATATACACACACACACACCACACACACATATATATATATAATATTTATGCTCTTTGCCGCAGATCATAACGATACAAAACAAAGAGTGCACACGAAATACATTTTATTGTAATTCATGCAATGTAACAAGGAGACATAAAGGAAAGGAATCTTAATGTTTACAAATCATGTGGCCCAACATTTTATTGGTAATATTTTCAGGATTGCAGTAAAGCATATCAATCGTAAACGGAAATAATTCCCGTGAAAATGGCCACCAGGACCATAATTTAATGTGTATTGTTCGTTACGCTTCAGTTTTCTCTATTTGATATCATAGAATTATTCTACTAAAGCAGTAACACTTTTTAGTGTACAGGTTATTCCACACACCATCATTCCCCTAGATATGTTTATGCGAACATACATATATTAGTGCATATGCGATATATATGTATATATATATGTATATATATATATATATATATATATATATATATATATATATATATATATATATATATATATATATATATATATATATATATATATATATATGTGGGGGGGGTATATATGTTATATATATATATATATATACACAGAGACCTGTGGGGAAGAGAGGATATTATGTATATATAACATGGGGGTTTGTGTAGAAAAAATTAGAGAATGGCCGACGCACATTTATACATATACATTCCCATTCTGATATACTTGTATATTGCATTCATTAATTCATATCACCCATTTTCCACGAATTCCTACCTGAATGTATTCCTTTTTTATATGATCAAAATGATGGGATTCTTATGACGTGTCAATGATATTTATCTAGTTTGATTCGTTGCTAGTTGCTATCATAGTTTATGGTCAACTGAATTTGTAGTATTCAAAGAATATGTCCTTTAATAATTGAAATAATTTTAAGGACCCTGATTATTTACGTAATATTTGTTTGTCTTGCAATATTACAAGTTTATACATTTATTAATATTAGATAAATCTCAATTGAGAATATTGAAATACACTTCATCTGCTTCTTTCTCTTTCTCTGAAGAATATCGACTAATATATATTTCTATATATATATCTCTATAACTATTTACCTTTCCATTTATCTTTCTATCTATGTATATGAATATAACATTATATCTAAATTTATATACACCTATATAACTATTTATCCATTTCCCTATCGTTGGATATTTGATTTGTTTTAATTATTCTTGCTTTTGTTTAACATGCATTTGTAAATATATAGGGTGTAGGAATACACATTTTTTGGGAAATCTATCTAATTAGGCATATATATATATATATATATATATATATATATATATATATATATATATATACATATATATATATATATTTGCGTGCATGTGTGTGTGAGAGAGAGAGAGAGAGAGAGAGAGAGAGAGAGAGACAGAAATAAGAAATCGATTAATTATTAGCAGCAGACTGAAGCATAGGCAGCAACACTGAGAAATCGATATACACTTGCTAGTGTATAGATAGTTAAAATGAGCGAGAGTTATACATACTCTGTCCATTCGATATAAGCAAACTAAACGAAACACGTAGATTCCCTTTGTAGCATCCTTATGGCTGTTATATGTAAATCCGTTAGATACGTCATCACATTGAATCTGTATATCTATTGTATGTTCAAATCTGTCGTATCAATTCAATTCCGTACTTGTTTATCACGTCACATTGCGTTATTTGCTAATAACTATATATATGAATTGCACATACACACAAAACAAGAACCAAATATCCGTCGATTGAGGCTTAATTTCTGGCAATATTAGAAATAAATCCATTGTGAAATATTTTCCAAAATACTTACATGTTTCAATCAAATAAAATCCGATGTCGTTTCACCCTATTTGTAGAAACACTGACTGGATAAACTCCGCAGAATCCTGTTTGGTTTCGGTGATGTCAGTCAGTTTAAGCAATCACAAGTGGTTAGGCTATTTAACACATAAGTGGGCCAGGTT
>OZ024749.1:47153202-47190702 GCA_964016885.1 Eledone cirrhosa
ATATATATATATATATATATATATATATATATATATATATATATATATATATATATATATATATATATATATATATATATATATACATATATATGCATATATCTATGTATATCGAAGAGAACACCTGACGGCCATTAAACGACTGTAATGCCTTTGATAGACTGGCATCAAATCCCTTTTCTGTGAATGGAAATGCGGTGTTGGTTGCATATCATATTGGTTGGGTGGAATATAGGAAGATAAGTGAATTTATTAACGTCGCTTACCAATATCACGCTATACAATTTCCAATTCACTGATGACTAATTGATTCCAAGTTATATGTTTTTTTTTCGATCTCATGTCAAACGGCGGATGGAATTTACTCCGGAAGGGAATAAAGGCTAAATTGCTGGTCATTGACTGAAGAAGACAGTCTAGTATTATATGTTTGAATAGATAGTACTGTTATGGAAGCGATCATATCGATGGTATAGAAAGGTTGAATTCAGTTTGTAGCAACAATAAGGTGTCCTCTTCTATGATTGGAGAGGATATTTAGACCTATAATAGTTCCCTCTCAAATGTGTGTTTTGTATTTAAAATTCTAAACAGACGTTCAGCAAATTCATATGCATATATATTCCTATACACTCAATAAATAAATACATATATATATATATATATATATATATATATATATATATATATATATATATATATTGATATATATATTGGTAAAAGAAAAGATAATTGTTTCTACTTTAGGCACAAGGCAGCAATTACCCAGTGCATTACTTATTTTTTGTTTATCTTTCTGTTATCTTTTACTTATTTAATTTATTTTATCGACCCCGTAAGGATGAAAGGCAAAGTTAACATCGGCGGGATTTTAACTCAGATCGTAAAGGGCCGTAACTATGCTGGAAAGCATGGCTTCCGACTCTCTACCGATACTGCCAATCCACCGCCCCTAAAAGAAAAGATAATGCTGACAAATGGTTCCCAGTGAAACATAGTTTAATTAGGAATAAGCAAAAATTAGTAATAGTATTGGTTAGTATTCAATTTTGGGTTTAAGTCCTTACCGGTTGAGAATATATATATATATATATATATATATATATATATATATATATATATATATATATATATATATATATATATATATATATATATATAAATATATATATATATATATATGAATATAGTGACGAAACATATGTCAATTGCATGAACTCATAATCTGTATTTACTGCTATATATATATTTCGATGATAGCCATTGAATGGCTATGACCTCATCAGGCAGTTAGTCAGTTCTGAGATATGCCAGCTCTGTGTGTATAATGTTGATGGTATCAGAGTATTGGGATATATATATATATATATATATATATATATATATATATATATATATATATATATATATATATATATACACACATATACATATATATGTATATATATGTGTGTGTGTGAGTCGGTGTGCGTGTGAGTATATGTCTGAATATGCACACACATAAACACGCACAACATATATATACATATATATATATGGCTACATTTAATACTATTGAAATTAATCTCTATAGTGAGAAATATATCTAGATTTAATGAAGCTGAAGCCACCGAAAGTATTTAAATCCACATTGATTGCAATTTACCTATTCCTTAATCTCTTGAAAGGCTGATTAATTATAATGAACACATAGAAATAAATCTAATAGCTGTATAGTTTAGACCATTAATCGGTCATCAAAGACATATAGAAATGTGAATGGGACAGGATTATATCGGCAGTGCAAGAAAGAAATGTATATAAAGAACATGACTGGAAAACACAGAATATAGAAATGTATTAACGAATCAATCGTGACGTAGGGTATGTGTGTATGGTATAAGGAACATATCGTAAATAATACATCAATTAGCAGCAAATGACAAATGACCTTGGTGGTGCCATACACACCGGAATATGTTTTTGTAGGTGAGTATGTATGTATGTATATATGTATGTATAAATATATATATATATATATATATATATATATATATATATATATATAAATATATATATATATATATATTTACCTACCTTAGATGTATATATATATATATATATATATATATACATCAAGGGCGGGTAAAATTCCTGAGATCCGTGGAGGAGTTCTCTCTATCGTTCTCTGTCCCTCATTATCGCTGTCCTGTCCTGCGTCTCCAACATTCCAGTGTCTGTCTTTAGGGCATCAACATACGTTAACGTTGGTCTTCCTCTTTGAGTATGTGTTGATTGTTTAACGACTCCTCAGTATGCACATTGGAACACTCGACGAAGTACGCAGGTTGGTTTGTCTACTCCGGAGTAATGTAAAATAATTAATTCAAATATGTAAAATTTGACTTCGTCTATTATAAATTATTTATAATTATAAATTTATAATAAACGAAGCCAAATTTTACATATTTGAGTTAATTATTTTATATATATACATATATGCCGCATTAGATAGAATTATAGAAATAAATAAATATATATATAAATATATATATAATAGGACAAAAAGGAACAGTAGAAAATAATAAAGGGGTTTTATCTCAGAATAACACCAAAACATATACTTACAAAATAGGAATTTCCGCATTATTCGTACTGAATTCAGCTTGTAGGTTTCTGCCTGCGTTGGAAGTGGATATGCAAATTAAATTGCATATTAACGAATGGCTCACAATATGAATATGGGGAAAAACATTTCGCATATTTTTATTGTACTTGTCTACCAGAAAGGAAATATTCAAACGTTTATACGTCTAACCTTTTTTTTTATATTAATTTATGTGATGATTCGACCACATGACTGTTCATCACAGGATAGCTAAATCAAATTGTATTGCATGGCCTAAAGGTAGTATATTCTACATAATATATCCAATTGTAAAACTGCATATATTTTAACATATATATATATATATATAATTGTTTTTGATAATGAACGGAAAAAATGAAACGAAATTTCATTTCCCACTCTTAGTACGGCTGTTAGTTAAATATAAGTGTGTACACGTACATACATATATGTATACAGACGTACAGTAGTATGTATATATATATATATACATGCACACATATATATGTACGTATGGTATGTACATATATATATGTGTGTGCATGTATGTATATATATATGTACGTATGTGTACATATATGTATGTACGTGTACATACTTATATTTTTCATAATGGTTTCATTAATATAAAAGGAATTAGATTTAATGTAAACAGGTTTTATTTATGCATAATAATGCCCAAACATCTATTGAGTATCGTTTCCATATATTTTGTTTCATTGATAAACGTAAACGTGATTTGTGATACATGTAAATCATTGTAACTCTCATTCGATATCTCCAATACTCTGATAATAATAGCTATATTGTAAAGTGATAAGTTAGACGGAAACTATATTATAACTCTTAGCATTGATTCCTGTAGCATGTGGGTTTTGACAGTGACGCAGATTAAAACAAAATATTATTATATTTAGCCGTGCATTTAATTTAATATTTAAAGATTCAAGTCTTTCTACAAATATAATTCCAATTATAATCGCATATTTATCGAAACATTCGACAATAGAAAAATAATTTTGAAAAAATATTAATAGATTATTTCACGACACATTATTAAACCTGTGAGAAAGGGAATGTGACTCTAATATTCTCAGATACATTCAACATGAGTTTCCTTCGGTAGAATGAACTTTAAATTTTGTCATATGCAAAGTTGTGGCGATAACGCTGAGAGCGATTAAGTTAAACAATAGTGTAAGCGACAAGCTTGCAAATAATATCGAATTACATAATTTTTTCACACAACCTATAGGGAGCTGAATGCATGTGTATATCATGCATAGCTGGTCAGGGATTTGGGAAAGTAAAAACCATTATTAAATATACGCAAAAATGGTTAGGTTGGGGCTAATTGAGAATGCACTTGTGTGAAAACCAAAATATTGTATCAATTATTTTTTTTTTTTAAGAATTTGCGTTGACGTTATCACGCCGAGACTATATGTGATTTACTGAAAGAGAGCTAGATGTGTTCTTGTTCAAGAATGATATCTTACCAAGATACTAATATGTTGAAAATTGAATTTCAAAATGATTTATTCGTCATTTAAATATTGCTATCTCATTACTTAATAGGTTTCAGAAAAAAATAATTCCAATCATTTCATTATCTTTATCATCATTATTGTGGAGTATTGGCATTATCGTTAGAGAGTCGGACGCCATGCTTTCCAGCATAGTTACGTCCCTTTACAGTCTGAGTTCAAATCGCACCGAGGTTTACTTTGCCTTTCATCCTTACGGGGTCGATAAAATAAAGTACCAGTAATGCACTGGATAATTGCTGGCCTTGTGCCTAAAGTAGAAACAATTAGTATTATTATTATTATTGTTCTTTGAGTCTCAGTCATTGATGTTGTTTAACTGGAAAGTTTGTTGAAATGAATATCAAGCCACTACCTGCAACCTCAGATATTCAGGACGTATCGGAGGGTCCTTGCTGTTCCCAGCAAGCATGCCTTTTGAAGTGTTCCAAAAAGCGGGGCGGGACAAATTTTCTTTAACCATCCTTGGAAACTCTTTCAGATAGTACCTAGTGCGTATATGACAATCGGGACCACTTTGACCTCATGGCAGTTCCAAATCCTTTTTACCTCCCACTTTAAGTCCTGCTATCGGTTAATGTTCTCCCTCTCCTTCTCTTGCATTCTCGTGTCGAATGGGCAGGCCACATCCACAATCAGGCACGATCTCTTTTTCCCTTGTCAAAAATCACCAGGTCAGGTCTATTGTGTTCCAGTTTCTTCTACGTCTGTATCCTAAAATACCACGCATCTTGACCTAATCATTTTCCATCACCGACTCTGGCTTATGCTCATACCACTGCTCAGAATGTGGTACATTTTTTACTCTGCATATATGCCAGTGGATCACCCTGCCCATCACATCATGTCTCCAGCCTTTATAGTGAGTCTGGGCTAGGTGTTTACATTCGGATACAATGAGAGCCAGAGTCTCCTCTCTCTCTCCACAGATCCTGCACAGTGGGCTAGCCTCCTCCTTGTAAATATGGTGTTTCAACCACTTCGTTTTGAGGGCCTGCTATTGTGCAGCCATTAGCATTGCTTCTGTAGCCTGTTTAAGGTCTCCTATTTTCAATCAGTTCCTTGTCTGTGGATCTCTGAATTCAGTTTTCTCAAAGAAGGTGCTATGATGGTATTTTTCATGAAGGCAGCTCTTTCTCCTTGTTATTTCCTCCTTGGACATTCCCTGGTCTATTGTCCTCTCCATCAGTACAATGCTGAGCATTAGCTCCTTACTATCAGTCACGTATTTTTGTAGGTTGTTTTTTCTCCATCGGAACACAGTCCTCTATGCTGATAAGACCTCTTCCACCTTCAGATCTCTTTAAGTAGAGGCTTTCGACATCACTACTCTTGTGGAACATGTTGAAGATAGTCAATAGCTTCCTAGTCTTCCTATCCATTTCTTTTTGTTCAGCAAAATTCCAAATCATAATTCCCGCACTGTACCTAATAATAGACACAGCTCGGGAATGTACTGCACTTATGGCATTCCTACTGTTCAGATGTGACTTTAATACGCTTCTTACACTCCGAATCTATTCAAATCTTATCAATTCCTTCATTTTTTTTCTTGATGTCATCAGCCTCCAAAACACCTAAATACTTGTATCCTTCCTCAGTGTCAATTTAATTTATCATCTCGCCTGTTGGTACTTAGATTCCGTTGCTTCTGCTCAATTTACCCCTCTTCATCACAAGGACTCCACACTTGCTAATACCAAATTGCATACAGATAACATTGCTGAAAATACGGACAGTGTCAACAAGCACATCCATCTCCTTCGCACTCTTCCCGAAGAGCTTAATATCGTTCATGAAGAGGAGTTGATTGATGGTAAGGTCTCCCTTTCCAAACTTGTATCCTGCTCTCACCTTTCGCATATAAATCGTCAGGGGCATCAGGGCAAAGACAAACAACTGAGGAGACAGACTATCTCCCTGGAAGATACCTCTCTTGATCTTCACGCCTCCCAATGATTCTACAGCTGATGTTAACTCTGTTTTCCAGCACTCCATACTTTTGACCAACAACTGTCTGATGTTATCTGCCACCTTGAACATCTCTAGGCTTTTGGTGATCCAAGAATGAGGCACCATGTCAAATGTCTTTTTGTAATCTATCCATGCCATGGCAAGACCAGTGTGTCTCCTCTTGCAATTCCTCATTAGCATCTTATCAATAAGTAACTGGTCCTTTGTACCACGTGACTTCTTTCGGCATCCTTTCTGTTCGTCCGGTAACAAGTTGTTGGTGTGGAGGTGATGGTAGATTTCCTCAGACATAATGCTTGTCAACAGTTTCAAAATTACGGACAGACATGTGATAAGTCGATAATTGGTAAAATCATTATCCTTGATTCGGTCTTCCATTACCAGAACTGTGGTACGTTTTGTCAACCACACTGGTACCTCACCTGACCTCAAGCAGTCATTGAACATGGTTGTTAGTTTCGGGTGGAGAAATGTTATATTTTTAATCCAATACCCCTGCACACCATCTGGGCCTGGTGATTTCCAGTTGGTTAGTTTTTTGGCCTGCCCCTTAAGAGTTTCAACTGTGATACTCAAATCAGTTTTTTGGTGTGCCTGTTCACTAATCTCCTTTTGTACTGTCTCAATCCACATTGCCTTGTCATTATGTTTAACATCCAGCTCCCATATTCCTCTCTAGAATGTCTTAGTTTGTTCCGCCTCAGGGATCAAGTCGTTGCCTCTTTCTTTCCCTTCAAGCTGTCCAAACAGCATCTTCTGATTGTTGTCAAACATGCGGTTCTGTCTATACTGAATGACTCTGCTCTCGTATCGCCTAATCTTTGCACTCTTTGCTACAATGCGTTACTTCTGTTCCTCTATGATAATATTTAGCTTTTTCCTCCTAGTTTTGTACTTTATTTGCAGTCTATTTTTAGTGTCTATGTTTTTTAGTGTCCCATTCAGTAGGGAGTCAAGCTTTCCAATGTCATTTCTCATTTCCCTGATTTGACCATTCAGTCGTTCCTTCCACCAAGGTTCTGATCTTCCTTGTTTGATGTTTCCTCTCTCTTATATGCCAAGTAATTTCCCCTCCCCACTTGCTGTAGCTTTGAGGATATTTTTGCACTGGTGAAGGCTCCTCGCCTTAAGGTATGTGATGACTTTATTTACCTTAGCTGTTGTTCCTTTTTAACTTTTTCCTGTCTACAAATCTTAGGTTCATAGGTTTCCAACTATCATTGTTCATTTCATCTACCACTAAGTTTAGGATATCAACCAAATCTTGTACTAGCCCGTCAGATTTCATCTCCTCAAAGGCCGTATCTTTCTTCCAGGTATTTATTATTTCAGGATTCAGATCATTGTCTGCTTCGGATGGTTCCTCCGTTCTCTCAACCTCTTCACCTTCATTTCCCACTGGATCGTTTGCCTGGCATACTCCACTCTCCATTTCCAACCTAATCTCTCTGATCAGTTCCTCCAGTTCCAGCTCACTTATCCACCCATTAGTCCTTATTACCTGAGCCTGCCCGGCCAATTTTTGTTCATCTAATTTAAATAGACCAATCTCGTTCCAGATGCTATGCATCCGTTTCCTATAGCCTTTTTCCTTGGGGTTACTCTTCAGGTAACATTGTATAACAGTTCTATTCAATTCTTTCGTCCAGTTGGTTCTGGTCCCTTTGCTTATTCTTCCTCCGACACCAGCATTATTTGGTTGACAGCCATATCCCTGCTGCTGAGCTAGGGAGCACCTTCTGGGTGAAAGTCTGTCACATGACATTCCAGTCTCCACTTCACCGTTATTCGAACTGTTTAGGTTCGACATTTAAAAACTCTTATCGAGGATTGGTGAATGCATGTTACATAACCACCGGTGATTTCATCACCTCCAGTGATTTGATCACCCCCGGTAATTTTAGCGTGGCAGTATCACGCTGTAGATGAACATAAATAAACAAACAAACAAATGTGTGCTCCCCCCCCCGCCCAATAAAAACATAAACATAAGTTTCATTGTAATGTAATGTTTGAATGTATGACTTTTTTTTCTTGTCTGTCTGTTTGTTTTTCTTTTCTATTTTGTTTTCTTTACGTTTTTCGTTGCTTCTGTGCTGTTTTGATTAAAATATTTGATTTTGGGATTTTGGGATTTTTTGACCGGGTCATCAAATCAGTCTATTTATATCTTTTAATGCCTTCTTCATTTAGTGGGAATACTACGATGCCTGTCTTAGCAGGAGGTAGTGGGAGAGAATAGCGGCGGTAGCGATAATGGGGCAGTGGTGCTGGTTCTGTGCTAGTAGTACTTAGTAGGAGGTAGTTGGTGAGAATAGCGGCGGTAGCGATAATAAGGCAGTGGTGGTGGTGATGTGATCGTAGTACTGTAGTGATGGTGTTGAAGTTGAAGTAGAAATAGAAGTCGAGGTAACTTGACTAGAGTTGTTGGTGTGGTAGTGGTGATGGTTTTGGTGGTGGTTTTGGTGGTGAAATGATTTGCCTGTCTGTCTACTTAGCCATTTTTCTCTTTTTCGACTATAACATTTCTGATCCAAAATTAAATATTAAATATTGAGGCCCTATGCCGTAATGTGATGCGTTGTCGCTTGCTGAGAGTCAAAACTGTAATCTTATATTCCATTCGTAATAAGAATTATTCTATCACAGTTGTTGTAAATAAGTAAAAATCAAAAACTTACGGGAGCGATTCTATAACGATATCTATTCATATATATGTGCGTTTTCTTCCCTTTATTATTATCACTATTATTATTATTATTATTATTATTATTATTATTATTATTATTATTAGTATTATTATTATTATTATTAGTATTATTATTAGTATTATTATTATTACTATTAGGTTTAGCAATATCAATTAAATACCAATTTATATTTCTGATTTTATAAAATTCCGTATCTAAATTTCCAATTTAAAATTGCTCCATTCTTTCAATTGGTTATTCACAAGTGAAATTTCATTAGCTATCACTAAAACTAGACATCATTAAATTGAAAATATTTTCATCTTTATTACTTTCGTTTTATAATTCGTATATTTTTGTTGGAGGGAGTATGCTATTTATTACATTTTGTGTCGATATCGTATCAATTCTTGAATTGTTAATAATGTTAAACCAGTCGCGAAGTTATTTAACATTTCTACTATTCTCAGTTGATTTGTCATTCTCAATCATTTATTTGTCTGGTTTTGTATCTTCCTTTTTTTTATTTGTATGATTCTAAATTTTCAGCAGCTTTATCGCTGTGTTGTTCGTTATAATACCGAATGAAATTACATTGAAATCTGGACCGTTTCATCGGACAATTACACTACCATATTTTTCTTGATAAATGCTTTCCTCAAATCGGTTAATTTCCCCCACTAGTAAAAACAAATTATGCAGCTGCAGTAGAAACGTAGAACTACGTAATTATATTTATTATTTATAGTGTACAAGGGCGGTGAATTGGCAGTATCGGCAGAGGGTCGGACGCCATGCTTTCCAGAATAGTTACGTCCCTTAAACGGTCTGAGTTCAAATACCGTCGAGGTTAACTTTGGCTTTCATCCTTACAGGGTAGATAACATAAAAACCAGTAATGCACTGGAATAATTGCTGGTCTTGTACCAAACGTAGAAACAATTATTTAAATAGTGTACAATGGTTAAGTTTTACATGATTTCGAAAATATATCAGTACCATTCATGTTTTTATATTCGACGTAAAGTTTTCCACTGTCCTTATATTGTACATAGTTTTGTGCATGCGTCAACTGTCCTCATATATTTCATTATTTTGTCCGTATTGTTTAATTTAATTTAAACTCTCATTTATTAACTATATGCTTCTTTGTCTCTTTGCCTTATTTGTACATACAGAGACACGTACATACACATACACACACATATACGCACATATACCCAGTCACAAATGCAGACAGAGATAAGCACTCGCGAACTCACATGCACTCACCTATACACACATATTCATTTTTATATTCATTATTTCCAGAGAGCATAGAATGGATCAGATTATCAAGGCTAATGGTATGATTTTATCTGTGAAACGATCGCAAAACAATCGATGAATTAACTAATATATTCTGTCTTCTCTAATCTCTATTTAATGGTTAGTTCGTATTATATGATAATATTAAGTTTGGAATATCACATGATTAACATAAATATCTCTGAAACAGTATTAATCTACGGATTCGTTTTGTAAAACAACTTAATCTCCTCCATATGTTCTACTACGTGACAAACAAATAATTTTGCCCTCACAATTCCCTGAACTGTAAGAAAAATATTTCATGTGAAAGAGACAAGTAAACATTTAAAGGAACATAGGTAGATAGATGCCTGTTAATAGATGGGAACATTACGAAACACTAACCAAAGTAATTGAAGCATACATCAGTGATAGAGGAAACCTTTTGTCACAGACGTTTCCTCTTGTCACAGACGTTTCCTATACACATTGCTAATCACCTGCTTTAGAAATATCTAAAACCTACAGAAGAACCAAAAATAATAGGCATTTATGCAATAAATATGCCGTTATGTTTCTTAGCACATACGCTAAGCCACTTGAAATTCGCCAGGTTTATTAGAATTTCTCCAAACATAACATCTACATTATATTCAGAATCACATTAACAATACAACACTAAACACTCTTAAAATGATTGCCTCACTATCCACTTAGTACTATTATATAAACGGAATCAGATTTATTGCAACCCAGAATATTAATGAACGTCAGAAATTCTACTATTTTTCATTAAAATAATTATTCTACATCCAAACGTATCAAACCTTTTGATTCAGATACAATTTAGTTCCGATTATATTCTGTAAATCAAACTGATATTATATATCGAACAGTCAAACTAGTTCGCATTCAATATTTCACTCAGTTGTATCTATGAAATTACATAATATCAATTAAATTAAATTATTGACGCTAGAAATAATTTCATATCGCATAATTGTATGATATATAATTTGTCTAGAGAGAATGGCAGTGGTCACTCACCGATCTATTAAGGAGTATACAACATACATTTAGGTTGCGTATATAGATTGTGATCCGAAAATTAATTCCATTAAGACACGCGAATTATGCAATGAGTCATCATATTAATAAAACAATTTCTATCTACTCTGAATCCCAAGTATAATGGCATCATTAATTTAACTTCTATATAAACAGTGTTTAACACAGCCAGTTTTAGTTAAAATAATGTAGAATCGGTACAGTTACAGCAACAATTAATTCAATTGAATCGATAACGAAGTATTTTCTTGACTCGCAACATTGCTGGATAGCATTCAATATTGATATGAATAGCATATCTATGCTACAGAATTGGTAGCCTTCACTTCCTTCAGATGCTAATATATTTAGTTATATAGAATATCACATAGATAGAATGCGGAAATATTCATCATATTTACCGACTGCTTAGGTGACTAGAATTAAATTGTACCACACTAACATAGTTCTCATATGCTGCTATTAATATGTATAGTTATATTTACGTTATATATAATGGGACATACTTCAGTAACCTAACAGTGTTCGTTTGATATTTCGTAATCCTTGACAGTTCGGGTACGTTGCATCTTAAATAAATGTTACTATTTCGGCTAAATTAATTCCTAAATCGTTTATAATGATATATATATATATATCATGTTATATTATATGACGAAACAATATTCGGTGAACGTGTTTCAACAGACATTTGATATCACAATACATATATATGAATTAGCCATCAGTAATCTGAATGTGTATGAAGTTTGAATACGCTCTAGTTGCCAATAGAAATAACGTAACTGTCGTTAACTGAAGTTATAGAAAACGATTAGCTTTTTAGTGTATATGTTTAATTGACTTTAATTTAATTGTTCGTCATCGGTTTTTTCAGATAGACCTTGATCTAAATAACATATATTTCTACAATATTTATTTATAGCGTATAAATGGAGTGACCTAACGATATTGTTATGCTCCATAATCTGGAATACTAAAATAGTAAAGAAATGAGAATAGAACATTTATATACATTTTGGAAATTGTTACATTTGTGTTCACCTCTATGCTTCAACAAGTGAGTCATATTTACAACTACAATATCTAGTATGTAGTATCATATCTCTCGAAACCAATTGTTTATTTTCATCAAGTTTGGCGAACAACTTGTGGCTTCATTATTCTATTGTTATTGGTCTCCATTCAAAACTAGATCCACGACGCGTTCTGTTAGGTTTCTTTAAAACAATTAGAAACTTTCGTTAAAAAAAAACATTTAACAAGCTACGAATAATGATGACTAAGAATGTCTACACAGACTTAATTTTCTTGTAAACATATCTGGCAAGCAAGGCAGAATAATGCTGGCCACTATTCAAGATTACTTCATAATTACTATCAATAGATATCAAAATCGACAATGACGCCAATAACATCCACACTATTTCTAAAAGCTTATCAAAATCAAAACGATAATTACGAAGATGTCAATTCGCATCATTTTAACACGTTTTAATCACAAACATTTGTAAATCAATCTGGTCGTATTTATGTATGCGCCAAATTTAAAACAAAACAGAGCAATTACTATGCACATTCTGAATTAATATAATTATTTTGATTTGCACATCTGAGCTGCAGGAATTACGCTTAGACAATTGTTTTGGAGAGGACAGAAAAACTGTCGAAATTCAAATATAGTAATAGTGGGAAGTAGAATTTTCAATAAAGTCTTTTGAGAATACGGTAACTATGGCCCTGACGGCGGAAGCCGTAGAGAATTGAATCTATAATATCATTTAGATGAATGCATTTCCCTATGAATAAAAGGGGCAACATAGAGACACGAAGGCTACACAAATATATCTATAAATAATATAAAACATATGTCAGCGATTTCTAATTATTGTCGGTGGTGCCACAATTAAAACCTTTGGATAGTCTGCCATGAAATATAGATGAACCGTAATATTCTTACAGAAAATATTATGTATACTATAAAAAAATATATTTCGAGCATCAAACCTGATATACGCTGCTGGAAGTATAGCCAAGCCAGAAAACTGCAGACTCTCAGTAGTGCTTGAGATTTCAGAAACAACAATCCGCAGTAATTGCGTATCGTAAGGACGTTAGCCAAGCTGCAATAATTGGTTCCCCACAAAATGACTGACGGACTTCATGGAGCCGGCTGGTTACGTTCCAACGTCACTGGGGATGAAATAGAGTGTCTCTAAATTATTGTCATGCGCAAGCGATTATCAGTTGACAAAAAGTGTGCCAGAATTGCAAACAAATGTTTGTCCCCGCCCATAGATTCCCCTAATAAGTCTCTAATGGGAATAGAAATGTATCACCAAATAATTGTTGCCATCAACGACCATCAGCATAATCTCTCATGTCTGTTGCCAGAAACTTCACACATTAAACCCCACAGGTGCGCTCACACAATATTGCTGTTCGTTTCCGTTATGGTAACGCCCGCCTGCAAATATATATTAATACCCGTGGGAAGCTGCTGAATCCAAGCTCTGCTGCCCGACCATATAGACTATCATACCCTTCTCGCATTCAGCAATGGATTGCTGTCAAGTACTTAGAGTATTTTTTGCACCGAAGCCAGGCGAATTCTACATGGAAAGACTATTTCGAATTCTCAAACAATATAAGATGGTAATTGCAAACGATGACGGTTATTTTAACTAATGTAACATTTACCGAATACTAAAACAACTCTAAATCATTAAAAAATTGAAAATCGGCGAGAACTTTCTCTCCATCCTTCTTTTATTTTAGTCTAGTCAATCCCGATATTCTAATTTACTTTCTTTATCGAAAATCGGATACGTAATTTAAACTTTATTTCTGTTATTATTTCAACTGAATCGATATTCTTAAACTTCATTACGTAAACACACGTAAAATGCTAATACTTTCTTTTGTTCTTTGTGTACTTTATTGATTTTACTTCATATATGACGACAAACAAATCAAATCTATGTTCTTAATGCTGTGTAATTTAACAAACGTGTGTATTTAACAACTGTGAACCATTCTTTAGAGGATTATATCCGTGAATTACTGACATGTTTTCCATGTGTCAGTACCTTTCCGTCTCTTTATTATCTCTGTCAATACCAACAGGTACACATGGCAGTATTTATATTTTATTTTATGTAAAACCATAATGGTGATGATTGAAATATAAAGGAGTGAGATTTCTCAATAATTTTAACATGGCACGTTCTTTTTTAAATGGATTTATTAGTTCAATACGATCGAATAAAATATTGATAATGAGAGAAAGGCATATAAGGTAACAATCAAATTTAAAATAAAAATATTACCAAATGTCTATGCTTTGTGTGATAATCATTTTATAGCCACCGAGATGTTGATAACACGAAGCAGTTCCATAGAATGTAGCTGGGAAGAATGCAGTAGCAAAACATTGGATATTGACAGATTAGTTTTTATTTCTTTACAATAATCATTGAAGAAAATTATTTACTATTTAGTCTGTCCCATGCTCTTATATGAACACATATACATCTATAAATATATGTAGATATGCATTGCAAGCAAATATTTAGTTATTTCAAAGAACATATGAATTTGTCAAGCTTTCATGATCAGAAATATTTATGAAGGAGTAATGGACCTATTGATTTAATTCTAGACATGGTATATGCAAGCTGGTTAGATTCTCGCAAAACAAATTTTTACAGCAAATGAAACTGTCAAATTTACACAATCGAAACCAAGATGAAACAACAAATACAACGTAGTTGAAAACCTCAATTCGTATCTAATCAGTGACAGCAAGCAGCTGGGTGTTAAATGCAATTTCAAGTGACATACTATCCACTACCTACTCGACTGTGATAGTCTGGCGAAATCTATTTTTAGATTAACGAAATAGTCTAAAGTAACATTGACCAGCTATATTTTACTGATGGAATAATACATCAAATCTAATACAAAAAAGTAACGTAAAGAATCAGAATGTTCTGAAATATAATAATTTCATATAGATATGTGTGACGAATGTAGGAAAATACACAAAATAAAAACATTACGCATATGACTGTATCTGCCTCGCAAATGCATAGATGGAATATTCATGAGTAACATATTTAGAGGAGAGAACATGTCACCATACGCACGATCATAGTAATTGAAACAATAATTAAAAAGTGATAGTTTGTCTCAGCATATCCTATAATGAGATATGCATCTATGTCTTCCACAAGAGTTCCATACTTTGTGTTTTCTGACTCGCAATCCCAAGTAGTATTTCCCTGACAATCTCAATATAGGCATTTCATTCGTATTTTGTTTATGTACAAGCCCAGGCCGCATTCTTCTAGTTTGTATGTTCAACAATCCCCTACCACCCTGCTTTCCTTTCCAGTAGAAATTGTCTCACTCTCCTTGTGAATGCATAATTTCATAGTTAGTGACCATTCTTCTTGTTTTAGGATAAATTTACTTCAACTCTACTTTTGACCATTCTACTATTCCTGCGCCATACCTAAGCAATTAAACAGCTATTGCGTTACATTTATTATCATTGTATGTAGGTATTTCATGCAGCCACCTATGTATGCTTGTGTCTTGTAGTTTGATGATGTATGATATCTAATTTTATAGTTGAAGGTGGACTATATAAAACCATATATTTATTTATGCCCGTGAGCAATATAAACGCCGTTATTCTAACGAAAACTCACTTATATTCTATATTCTGGGTGTGTAGAGAAAATGAAAGTAACATATAAATATAAACACAATATGAAAAGCAATTAATTTCATTAAATTATTTCATATATCACATGTAGTTTTTTTACCTGCATGCTATTACTATGTTTTGTTACAGAAGACAAATTTCATATGCGTAATGAATTTACATGCCAAAATACATATCTTAACTTTCTCCACCATAATGCTCATCATTGTATCATACACCCCTCCCTATCATCCACACTGTCTTAGTAAATGTATTATATACTTTTTTTTTTCTCTGCATACCATTACCAATTGTGAATGCTGATGATAATCATAATAATGAGGTGAGCAAAGAATAATAATGAAATCAAGGAGCAGGGTGTACCATATTTGAAAAAGAAGCAAAAGTTTATACCAAATAAAAAGCCTAAAAACTGAAACGGAAGCAATCGTGTATATTATAATCATATCATTCTTCTACTAAATTGTATACTTAGAGATTAAGCAAAGAGAAATATTTTATCTCGCTATGAATACTAAACGATTCTTTTCAACTTATCTTTATTTCCAGACAATCATCAATAGTTATTTTTTCCTTCACGCCCTACCAGTCTGCGATGCCTTTGTTATCTATTTTTATCGCTTACACCATTATATTCCCATAAGTCTGCTATTGTTAACAATATCAACACGAAACCAATAGAGATATTTCTGTCTTTGTTGCTTCATTTATTCCATCGAAAAATGCACATAGGACTACCTATCTGTCTCAATATCAAATATAGATATTTAAAACCACCGTGTATTTAATTTATTTTTGTAATGTTATGGTGAACCATCTCAGCTGTGTTACAATAAAATGTGGAATATTTTCTCATACCGGCATATAAACACATATTATTTCACAATAGAGTAATATAGAGAAGACAAACGTTTCCCATAATATATGTGTATGTGATATAATGAATATATCACTTAAATATTGGAAAATCGTGCAAACTGTAATGATAGTTTCCGTATGTTTTCAAATTTTTGTAGGAAAATTACCAAGTATAATAATGGCCATGATGTATACTTTTGTTACATTGTTTACCGAAAATTATATGTCAAATAAATCTCATTTTATTTGTAAAATTCTGGGTGAAGAATACGGAGAGTAATCTCTGTCTCCATGCAAAGTAATTAACCATAAAGGTCCTGACTTGCTTTTCAGTAAATATGACATCACACTCAATATAAATATCGAAAACATAGAACTTACAGGATCTTACACACTGTTAGATATGAGAAACAACTGTATATATTAATCGACTGATAACTTATATGTGTGTGTGTGTGTTTCTATGTATATACGTATATATATATATATATACACACACACATATATATATATATATATATATATATATATATATATATATATATACATATATACATACATATATATATATATATATATATATATATATATATATATATATATATATATATATATATATATATATATATATATATATATATATATATATATATATATATATATATATATATATATACCGGGTGGACTACCCGAATACTAGAATGTCTTCCTAGCAAACAATTCAGTGAATACAATTTGACATATTGCAATTTCACATATACTACGAAGGCCATCGCGACTGACTCTTAGAATACACAGGTAATTCAAATATCGATGTGCATATGCATACATATATAATGCATATATACATGCTTGAATGGTAGTTATCAATCATTCTACGCCCCTTTAAAATGTGGTATTTTTATTATATGGACTCTCGTTATGGTTTATTATGGAATAGAAATATATGTCCTTTATGATACATATAAGGCGAATCATAAACAATAACTACATTTGTGAGAGATATGTTTCTTAGTGTAAACACTGTATGAAATAATGTTATTGCATGATTCCATCGGGTTTTTAAGCTTCATAAAACGTAAAACTTATCTAACACTATATCCTATATTTTCAATATAACCCATACTCTAATGTGTTAAAACGTTTCGTTTTAAATTTATTAACCCTATATTTCTTTGCTATCTGACTTAACAGATTTGTAATAATATTATAATCGCGAAGATTTAATACTGGTTTGTTTATGAAGTAGGTTACACTCCTGTAGTAATATAGTATAGTTATTTTTGCAGTAATGAAGGGTATGTTTTGTTTCTCAATTGCAACAAACTTTATAGACACTTCGGCATCGGAATAAATAATAGCTAAACAAATAAGTATTCCTATAGAATAGATAACTTAAGCCGAAAGATTCCTATGAGTATACTGATATTAGTTTTTAATAATTAATTTTGTTTTAATGCGTATATTTTTAATATATTTCCATCTATTCTCAAACGAGAAGTTTCAGAAAATATTTAAAATATAAAATAATTTCAAAAAAGTAGAAAGCAAACAAAAATAAAGGGATTTAACATAGAAAATTGGATTTCATTGTTCATTATTTCTAGGGAATTGTTTCACTAGAGAGATTAAAGTAGTAAGGAGTTTGTCATGATAATAATAAAAAGTAAACATTCCCTATAATCACTTTCCCTTCAAAACTCGTAAACTTCATTATTTAGAAAATGCTATGGTGGCAACGCAATGGAGGCATCTTGTGCAATAAGCAAATATCACCTTTTATGCATCACCAAGTAATTCAAATATGAGCACGTTGAAAGCAATTGAATATATTATCTAATATAGGACAGCTTCTGAAATTGATGATTACTAAGAAAAAGCCGAAGACATATAGGCCCCGAAAACCTACATATAATGCTTGACATTGCATTATATCTCTTTGACTGTCTCTCTGTCTATCCATCTATCCATCTATATATATATCTGTCTGTGTATCTATCTATCTATCCATACATCCATCTATTTATTTATCAATCTATCAATCAACCTATCTATCTAATCCCCCCTCGATCTCCCTCTCCTCTCTCTCTACCTCTCTCTCTCTCTCTACCTCTCTCTCTCTCTCTCTCTCTCTCTCTCTCTCTCTCTCTCTCTCTCTCTCTCTCTCTTATATATATATATATATATATATATATAATTGCATAATAAAATTATGCAATTAATCTGTCAATAGCATTATTATATATATATATATAACCGCTTTCGGTTATTTATGAAATATTTCTTCATAGGAGCCTTTATTCTTATAGCCTGGTATAATTGATTTTTGATATGGTTAATTATGCTAATTGGGAGAGGACATGGTATATATTTTATCTAATAATTCTAAGGACATGATTTATATATATATATATATATATATATATATAGAGAGAGAGAGAGAGAGAGAGAGAGAGAGCGAGAGAGAGAGCTATAGAGAGAGAGAGAGAGAGAGAGAGAGAGAGAGAGTGAGAGAGAGAGAGAGAGGGAGAGAGAGAGAGAGAGAGAGAGAGAGAGAGAGAGAGAGAGAGATAGTATAAGAGGAGAGAGAGACAGAGACAGAGAGCAATCTGTTTGTGTGTGTGAGTGCGTATGTATATTGTACAATGCATAACTAAATATGTGGTCAAGAAATTGATTTTATAATATATATTTTATTAATATATATATATTAATTCAAAATATTAATAAATATAAACATTCATGTGATCAAATATATTTTATTATATATATTTCAGAGGTACTGTGCTGTTTCCTCAGTACGTCCCCATCAGATAAAATAAATTGATGTCTGTCATACCTCAACCGTGCTAATGGTTCAATTCCTGTCTTGGCAGTGAATTAATATTAATAACTCTAGAAAAAGTTCAGTGCTGAGTGTTTCTAATCTATAGTAAAACTATATTCATTCATTAATCAATGAACCTTGTTTAACTGTTGGTTATATATATATATATATATATATATATATATATAACCAACATGAAATTTATACATTTTGTTAAAAAAAAGATTGTTTTTTTATTTTTTTAATTTATAATAAATTGGAGTGAAAGCTACTGGTGCGTGTGTTTCTTATTGGCAACATGATCCTCCCAAAGTATAACCTTATACATATATATATATATATATATATTACAATAAGTGGTTATGATCAACATAATCGTAATTATAATTATAATTGACTCTTATACTGCCTATAAAGTGTTAGAGATAAGCGTGTCCTTGCTTGGATTATAGGGGAGAATGCAAGCAAATGGCTCTCTGAAAATTTAGGCGCAATTCTGGGGCACAAAATCCTCCAGTTTTCATTTCAGACTAAAGCTAATACAGCCCTATTTGAATAATTAGAATTAGTCAATGGAATTACACATTCAAACACATACAGCAGACAGTGATACACACCCACGCACATACACACAAACACACACACACACATACACACACCCATATATATATATATGATCTTGCGAATATATAACTCTGCGTGATTTAGTGTATGTAACACAGTGTTATATATATATATATATATATATATATATATATATATATATATATATATATATTGAAATCTGTCCCGTTACCCATCTTTTTTCCAATATATATATATATATATATATATATATATATAGGAACCAGTAAGACCCCGGCAGCTGAGCTCAAGCCGTTTCGACGGCTAATTCTGGACTAAATGAAAATTTATCCTGGTATTTAAATAGCCGATCTTCTCAAGGGGTAATTCCATATATGGTCAAAGTGATTGTCAAAAATCAGTAGTAATTCTGTGGTTGCAAATTAGTAGGGGAGATGGTGGCTAAACCTGCCAGTAGGAGAAAGAGGGGAGGGGGTGGAGTAGACCCAATCAAGCGTTGGTAGTGCCAGCTACAGCTGGGCATGAGGTCAAAGAAGATACAGGGGAGGGGGAGGGGGAGGAAGTCGGAACGGTAGGTAGAACAATGGGGGGTAGAAATAGGAAAGGAAAAAATACTGAGAGTGAAGAAAAGCAAATAAGTGTAAAGAAAAAAGTAAAGTAAATTAAATTCTACGACCTAGGTGTCAGGCTATTGTTAGGCGAGAATAAAATAAAGAAAGAAAGGAAGAAGTAAATAAATAAATGAATAAATAAATAAGGAAATAAGTAAGAGAACTGGGTGGGACGGATAAGGCAAGGACCCTTTTAAGAGGTAAAAGTACGTAAATGATACGGTGACGGGTCAACAAAAGGGGCCAAAATACTAAAGAGACTACCACGAAATAAACAATAAAGGTTTCCATCCCGGGCCAGCAACGACCCAGTGCAGCAAAGTGAACTTGTACGAGATAATAATTCTGAGTCCCGAGAAAAATATATACTAATGCTAACTCTAAAAGATCTAAAACAAGCTACATGAAAGTTCGTACGAAATAAAGGTAGAATACGGAGAAATAAATTCAGAATCCACCCCGCCCAGAAGAAAAGCGAAGCAAGAAATACTGAAACGAAAAAATAAGGCATAAGTGCCACTAAGAAATATAGAGGGCACAGAGAATAGTGGGAGCGGTCGGAAAAAGGGGGAAAGTATCCGGGGTCTAAGCCAACTGCCATAAAGGGCGGAGTCCTACTGGCAGGTTTAGCCACCATCTCCCCTACTAATTTGCAACCACAGAATTACTACTGATTTTTGACAATCACTTTGACCATATATGGAATTACCCCTTGAGAAGATCGGCTATTTAAATACCAGGATAAATTTTCATTTAGTCCAGAATGAGCCGTCGAAACGGCTTGAGCTCAGCTGTCGGGGTCTTACTGGTTCCTATTACCCACTCTACTACCTCAAGTATTGAGTACTTTGGTGCGTTATGGTCCACCTGGTTCCTTACCACATTTCCTTCGTTATATATATATATATATATATATATATATATATATATATATATTTCGTTTCTGAATGTGTTTAGCAAGATAACTTATCTGAAAACGTGTGTTGAAACCGATGTTGTTATACTTTGGGAGTGTCGTGTTGCCAATAAGAAACACACACACCAGCTGCTTTCACTTCAATTCATTATAATACATTTATAAATTTAGGCATTTATAAATTTCCCATTGGTTGGTTGGTTCCACAACCAGATGGTTGTTTATATATTGTCAAAGTTATTTCGTCATACATTATGTGACCTCTTCAGTGACTGGGGATTCTTTTCTTTGTTTTTGTGCCTCTACTTTGTTCTGTCCTACGCCATCTTGTGTCTGTGTTTGTGTTGTGTGCTCAGTCTGCGCATGCGCCGCATCCGGAACCAACCAACCAAACTACCGGAAATTTATAAATTCCTAAATTTATGAATGTATTATAACAAATTGAAGTGAAAGTAGTTGGTGCGTGTGTTTCTAATTGACAACATGACCCTCCCGAAGTATAACAATATGCACACACACACACACACACACACATATATATATATATATATATATATATATATATATATATATATATATATATATATATGAATATGCTGATAAAAAATCCAAGCGTCAAAGAAAATTGGCGCAGTCTAGATCGTTAGCTCGCCTGCAGCCCTGTAATAGTTAACCCAAAGTAACCTATTGACATTTCTGTTTCAAATATTGAATACAGTATGAGACAATAATCTATATATAAGTATATATATATACATATATATATATATATATATATATATATATATATATATATATATATATATATATATATATATATATATATATATATATATATATGTATATATATGTATATTATGCATGTATATATATTTATATATATATATATATATATATGCTCCTCCCTTTTAAAAATGTATTATTTTGTCTTCATATATGCTTCAGGTATACACGTGGCAAGGTTTTTTGTTTGTTCATTTCAGCTAATGGATTCACTAAATAAATGTTTTTACATTTTGAAACTGGATAAGGCTCGCTGTAATTGTTATATAGTTACATCGATTATAACATTCATACTTGAAAGAAAATCATTGCGTCTGCAAATAGAATCATTGGGTCGCGGATGTTATGTCACATGCGTTCTAGTATGATGATAATGATATAAGTATATTTTTGCAAGTTCAATGAACTTGCAAATGGATACTGACATCTAAAGCATCGACATGTTTTCGTTATATAAGTGTAGACATTATACGATTATCTTACATAATATATTATAACACTTTGTAAAATACACATCGCATTGAATACGATGCGTGTATCACAAAATGTATGCCTCTCATTTAAATATCCACTTTGTGTTCGTTATGTCAGTTTACCGCCATCGAAATGCAATACAGTTCGAATAAGGTAATCTGCGTATCCTGATATATATGCTGGGTAAGCATTAAGAAGATATGTTCCCTATAGTGAAAAGATCCTTTGCTAACTAATGATATTGATTTGTTCGTAATGGCTATATAGTTGTGTCTAAGTTGAAATATTTCTTGATATCTGATATTGGTTGCCATTGGAACATACATCACTGGACATAGGTTCACTATCTAAACCTTTGTAAATATATTATTTCAGTATGGTAGGTGGCTTTAGCATCTGGCATTTGGTGACATTAACAAAGTGTTAAAGACAAATTCTAATATATATATATATATTTATATATATATATATATATATATATATATATATATATATATATATATATATATATATATATATATATATATATATATATACATATATATTCGATTTTCCCGTACTGACTTTCAATCAGTAGTGTAACTAATCGTTCACAAACAGAAAACACCCATGATTTAACGAGAGTGTATTTACATATTTACATGATCTCATAACATATCTCTTCTAGGTGTATTCTTCTCAAATTTAAAATGCCTGCAAATGCTGCTTCGACGAGCTTTCAACAAAACCTAAAGAAATTATAATTGTTTCTACTTTTTGGCACAAGGCCAGCAATTACCAAGTCAAACCTAACGAAATTATAATAAACAATAAACATGGTCGTGACATGAATGATGTCCCTAAAGCACTATATTTTATAGTCAGGCATGTGGCCGTTTAAAATAGTTTTGTAGTGAGTTCTAACATCGAGATTATTGAGTAATGTTATTCCTCCTTCTCAACCAATAACATATGAAAATTATTCATAATATTAAAGAAAATTATTTCGGCTGGATCTTCATATTTGTATGTATATGCCCATCGATTTTATTTATAACTATTTTATTTAAGAAACTATAACATGGTTAGTTTCTATTCAGCAATACATTACATCAACTCATATCAAATTATTGTACTATCCATTTATTCAATGTTGTATGTGATTACAATAAAATTGATTAATTATTTCCCTTTTAAATTATGAATTCTCAATCTAAAACTGCCCATATGATGAATATGAAAATATCGCAGTTCAATATCAGCATCGGAAGAAAAATGTGACCTCTTTAAGATACGTATTGACAAGAACATTAAACTAAAGTTGTATAACGATGATGCCGTCAATTATATCATTGACTTTAAAACGAGGGCAAATATGATGAGTTACTGTTAAAGTTGACAGCTAGAATATCAATTTGATCATAATAGCAGAATAGCCAGTATGCAAACTTTTGCAAGTTTTAAAAGATATAAATATTCTCTGAGTGAATTACATTTCAACTCTATATAGGCGATGGTAATGTCATATTAGAAATATATAAGTAAGGCACTTTTTATTTAATTATTATTCGACCAAATACCCTGAAATAATACTGTTAATCAATGAAAGGTTTCCCCCTGCCTCACAAAAACTCGCTCTAAAATTATGTAAAAATATGGTAGTAGTTTCTGTCTCTTGGAGTAAAAGAATATTCTATTGCTCCACTGCCATCATGTTTTTCCCAAATATAATGTTAGTTACGATGTTTCAGTATTCTATAAAATACATAGTCTATGTAAAACGCCTCACATGCACCGGTGTGGGAGTAAATGTCGTTGAATACGTGTAAAATGCGTGAACATCACAAAAAGACATAACATATATTTTCGATGGTTTGTTCACATGTATCATGTAAGATGTAAGGGTGGATATTAATGAGGCAATATGGTTGGGAAATAGAAAAGACATGCTTACTAAATACATGAACCTGTATGTATAACCCCATCTGAAATCATGGGACGCGTGTATCTAATTCCATTTACCAAATGGAAGTTTTTCAATGGACAGCTGAAATGTAGATCCATATTATGTTACGATTCATCGTGGAACAGAAGGACAGTTAGCTAGTGATGTTATTTTCAAAACATTCAGCTTCAGTGCAAACCATATATAAATAGATATATGTGATATGTAGATGAATTGTTTCAGTAACCTCTAACCATATTCCACAATAAATTGTTTCGCGTGAAAATTGATAATAACACTATTCAAAAAAGAATCTGGATATGACATTGCAATTACACTTGATCAATTTACGTTAAATAACGCCGGATTTATTACAAATTTGTCATCACCGTATGTAACGGAAATGGTTCAATGCTGCTGGAAAGATCTGAATGGAAGGTGCATGATCTCCATGCATTAAACGATGCCAGTTCCAAAGCGTTTTAGTGAAAATGAAAAGCTATTATGGAGAATAGAATAATGTTATGAACATACTTTCTGAAAACAATCAGCATTCTTTAATTCTCATATTCCTAACTATATTTATATTTCCCTCGTATAAATATTTACCGCATAGTTCATGTTAGTTTAATGATATACACACATGTTATATGATATAGATTTAGGCTCGTGTGTCGTAAGAATATGTAAGTGAGCATCTGCTTCGACTTGAATGTAACTTTATGCATATTTTATAAAATATATTACGTAAAGGGCATGGTAGATTGTGTATTTAAATATATTTTACAGCAAGCTTATTCTACATTTATCACACGTCGTATATATTTCAAGGAAACCTGCCGCATGCAGATCATTGTATAACTAACATTGCCTTATATAATTTACGATCTTAGTTTCAGCGACAAATATATAAATAAATATGATCGTAAAGTTGTGTTCGATATAACTTCGTGATAAGCATTGGGACAGGTGATAACCCTTCATGAAATAACCACTATTTCTTCACAAATACGAAATAGCAGAAAAATAAATGTTATACCGATTAAGTATTGGAATACCTGGCATATAATGTATTTCATAACGAAGTCTAACACGATTCCCCTGTCCCTTTTCTTGTTTCAGTTGGTTACACTGCGGCAAGGTTGGAAAATTGGATGGCAAACTACTAATCTAGATGTAACAGACCAATTGCGATTTGAGCAATCATAACACGGGGTGGTAACAATCCTAGTCATAATGCTGAATCGTTTGATAAAGATGATTATAGAATATATTGGTGTTGTTATGGATAGAAATGAGAAACACACGATGAAGACGCTGAATGATGGTGATTAACAATGAAGATTTTTATCGGATTCAGATCGAATAAATATGCTTTCAATTTTACTTCATGATTGTTGTTGATGATATTTTCTATCTAACTATCTATCTATATATATATATATATATATATATATATATATATATAAATAAATTTACGCAAAATCTATCTATCTATCTATTTATAAATATATATATATATATGTATATATATATATATATATATATATATATATATATATATATATATATATATATATATATATATATATATATATATATATATATATATATATATATTTATATATATATATATAAATTTACGCACCATTTATTAGGTTAGATAAATGTACTTTTTATGCATATATCAATATATTTGCTCAGGAATATAATATCTAATGTAATATATTGGACCTTATTCTATATTTTTTATGCGTGTTTCAAAGATTTCTGCGTTTATAGATAGATACATATTTTATATATATTTAAATATGTTTTATTCATAATTTGACACATTTTCAATGTTTTTCAAAGTATTTCTCGGTGTTTGTTTATAGATACATATTTGTCAATGCGTATATCAATCTAGTTATAAAAAACAGTGACAGTATGTACGTTAATGCAAATTTCAGTATATTTCATGCAAATTATAATATACAATATTTGAAGGTTTTCAAAAATAATATTTTACATGTTTTCTTCCTTAACATCCGGCTGATATATAACTTTTCAGCACAATTTTCTGGGAAAAATTATGCGTTCTGCTGAAATACATTGTATACTTGTATGTGCATAATATGTATTGGCATACCTTGTGAAAGATAGTAATTATTAGCGGAAAAATAAAACCGTTTTCAAACAAGAATAGTTGTGTTTTGGTTGTCTTTTTACAACACCAAGAATAGATCCAATGAACTGTGTTGAATCGAGGTTAACCCTGTAAATCATGCCAGTAATATGTGGTGATGTTTATACATGGAAAAATAAATATAGATATATGATGAATATGTCCTATGAAATGGAAGAAATGATATATGTGATTACCTTTTTCGTAATTCTATCTCGTGATACCATTACCTCGAGACACAGTAGTTCTGCCCAACATAAATTGATGGAGTATTTGGCAATCAGCACGTGAAACGTTATATTATGGAAATAATGTAAAAGTAAATGTTGATATTTATGCTGATTACGATGGTGATATGTAGTATGAGGGTGTGAACGCTTGTGATGGTGACAATGTGATCATGCTGCTGGTGATAAAGGGAAATACGATGATGATTATGGTATTGGTGGATGTAGTTGTTCTGACGCTATTGTAATTCATTATAGTTGTTTTTGATGAGAAGGTCGTATACAAGTAAACGAGAATTTTGTAGAGTGGAAATAATAGTTGTGGATATGGACGGGATCATGGAGTTAATGTGAAATAAATTGATGCACTGGAACACTAAAATAGACAAAAATAAGAGCTGAATGCATTTGTTTTGCTCACATAAATGTTCTAATTGGTAAATTGAAATACACACAAATATACACACATATATCTACAGGGAAATGTTCCTAATGTTTCGAGTGCCAATCTTTTATCAGAAGATTGAAAACCAAATAAACATATGAAATATCAAAATTGAGGAATGTGAGTTGAAGAAGATCCCGAAACAAAATTATTTTTGTCGGGGAGAGGGAGCTTACTTATTCACTCACAGTTTTATAGGTAACACTTGGTCGATAAATGTCTGCAAGCTTGTGCGTGTGCATCACCTATGCATATATATATATATATATATATATATATATATATAAATCTTTGAGGCGATAATATAGTCTGTAGAATAATGATTGTATCAATACCCTCAATATATGAATGTATTTTCCACTATGAATATGACTTTATCGTGTGTATTTTTCTGTTTATAAAAGAGATTATATGATTTGTTTTCTGAAAAAGTTGTCTGCGTGCTCAAGTATATAATCTTTGAATTGAACAGTATTTATACACACGCACAGGCATACATACACACACACACATATATAAACACACACACATATGCATATATATATATATATATATATATATATATATATATATATATATATATATATATATATATATATATACATATATATATATATATATATATATATATATATATGTATATGTATACATATAAATATATATAAATATATACATATACATATACATATACATGAAATTTGACGTGAACGATAAATATATATATATATATATATATATATATATATATATATATATATATTTATCGTTCACGTCAAATTTCATAAATATATATTTTTTTTAAATGTCTTATACACTTTTCTCTATTTAATAAATGTTATGATGTTTCTCCTTAGATTTTTTTTTAGCTTTTTGAATTTAATATTTGTTCTTTTATAAGACGAATTATGTTTGTCTCACTTTTAAATCTTCATCCTTCTCTTTTCTCGTTCAAATATTTCAGCTATACGTTTTGATGTTGGTTTAACTTATTGTCTTTTTTAATATGATTTTCTTAGTGGCAATATTTATCACTGCAGTAGCAGTACCAATAGTAACAGCAGCATCAGCAGCAGCAGTAATAGTAGGATTATTATTATTATTATTGTTCTTTGAGTCTCAGTCATTGATGTTAGTTAACAGGAAAGTTTGTTGAAATAAATATCAAGCTACTACCTGCAGCCTCAGATATTCAGGACTTATCGAAGGGTTCTTGCTGTTCCCAGCAAGCATGCCTTTTGAAGCGTTCCAAAAAGCGTGAAGGGGCCAATCTTCTTTAACCATCCCTGGAAACCTTTTGAGATAGTACCTAGTGCGCCTATGACAATCTGGACCACTTTGACTTCATGGAGTGATGTCGATAGACTCTACTTAAGGATATCTGAAGGTGGAAGAGGTCTTATCAGCATAGAGGACTGTGTTCAGATGGAGAAAAACAACCTACACAAATACGTGACTGATATTAAGGAGCTAATGCTCAGCATTGTACTGATGGAGAGGACAATAGACCAGGGAATGTCCAAGGAGGAAATAACAAGGAGAAAGAGCTGCCTTCATGAAAAATTCCATCATAGCACCTTCTTTGAGAAAACTGAATTCAGAAATCCACAAACATGGAACTGGTTGAAAAGAGGAGACCTTAAAAAGGCTACAGAAGGAATGTTAATGGCTGCGCAAGAGCACGCCCTCAAAACGAAGTGGCTGATACACCATATTTACAAGGAGGAGGCTAGCCCACTGTGCGGGATATGTGGAGTGAGAGAGGATACTGTGGCTCACATTGTATCCGAGTGTAAACACCTAGCCCAGACTCACTATAAGGGCTGGAGACATGATGTGATGGGCAGGGTGATCCACTGGCACCTATGAACAGTAAACAATTTACCACATTCTGAGAAGTGGTATGATCATAAGCCAGAGTCGGTGATGGAAAACGATCATGTGAAAGTGCTGTGGGATTTTAGGATACAGACGGACAAGAAACTGGAACACAATAGACCTGACCTCGTGGTTGTGGACACAGAAAAAAGATCGTGCCTGGTTGTGGATTTGGCCTGCCCATTCGACACGAGAGTACAGTACAAGAGAAGGAGAGGGAGAAAATGAACCGATAAGAGGACTTAAAGTGGGAGGTAAAAAGGATTTGGAACTGCCATGAAGTCAAAGTGGTCACGATTGTCATAGGCGCACTAGGTACTATCTCAAAAAGGTTCCAGGGATGGTTAAAGAAAATTGGCCACGACCCGCTTTTTGGAACACTTCAAAAAGCATGGTTGTTGGGAACAGCAATAACCCTCCGATACGTCCTGAATATCTGAGGCTGCAGATAGTGGCTTGATATTCATTTCAACAAACTTTCCAGTTAACTAACATCAATGACTGAGACTCAAAGAACACTACCACTACTACTACTACTACTACTACTACTACTACTACTACTACTACTACTACTACTACTACTACTACTACTACTACTACTACTACTACTACTACTACTGCTACTACTACTACTAATGCTGCTGCTGCTGCTACTACTACTACTACTACTACTACTACTAATAATAATAATAATAATTATTATTATTATTATTATTATTATTATTATTATTATTATTATTATAAAAATAATGACAATGATAACAACAATTAAAATAATAAATGATAATTTAAGTATTAATGGGGCTTGTTAAAATTGTTTGTTATTTATTTCTATAGTTTCTCTCTTAGTTAAATCTCTATTATGTCTACAATGTCTGTGACAGTGATGGATAGGATATTAACTACATTGGAGTGTCACTTTATAAGTGGATATGCAATGAAATGTCTTGACAATAATATTTCTACAAGGAAATTAGAAAGTCACAATAATATTGAAATCCGTTTATGCTGTATTTCTACTTGTCTGATTCCATAAAAGCTAACATAATTCAAATATTAATTATTACTGCTCCAATGCATCGTTGATGAAGAGAACTATTTGTTTCATAAATGAAAATGTATCAAAACATATTTAAATGAGTTTATATATTATCATAACCATACTTACATGCATAGAAACGCAGTATCTCACAAAACGTCTTACTAGTTAAACGCTTATATTTACAAGCATGTACATACGCACACGCACCCACACAAACACACACGCACATACATGTGTATAGGCATGTATATGAAGGAAGGGAAAGTGCTCTTGTATGCTACAGAGCTATTTAATTATACAATAAACAACATAAGACATTTATGAAATGTTCATTCTGATGAGCGATTTCAGACGTCAATGTAATCCATATGTTGAAAATGTTGTAGGTTAAAATAAATCCCGGAAAACAATAAAACATCAACAGGAATACATAGTCATGATATAAGTTAAGATAATGAAATCAAAATTAAAGTCATTAGAAATATACTTCACTGCTTTACGATCGTTTCTAGGTGATAATAATACATCGTACGCCTTGAATTTGTATATATATATATATACATTATTGAAACATATATAACTTCCATTTCCAAACAAGCTTTGCAATTAGTGAAATTTTACAACCGTAAATTTTGAAATTACTACACTGAAAACCATAGCATTTTAATGTCAGATGTGAAATAAACCTCATACAGCACGTCAGTTATGAACAACACATAATATCCCCAGTTTAATTGACTTTATGAACATCTTAAGAACATGATTTGACATTCTGTAATGTCAGTATTAATCGTAGAGGTTATACCTCTCTTGCTTTCCTAGTGATGAATGAGGCTGCAACACCACAGGTTCACCGCATTTTAAAAGAAAAACATATTTGATTGACAATTACAGTCTTAATTGGCATTGGATACAAGTGGTCTTTGAATTATTATTTTAAATAGAACAATATTAATTTTAATATTTTCGAGCGGCTGTCACTAGAATAATTGGCTTCCGGGACATTGCTAATTGTGATGTTGGAGCGACGATTTGTATGATCCATCATGTTTTAGACGTCCTTAACATCAAACATTTGAAGGATTCCTTTTGGTGTACATTTCCCATTATCGAATTTGAATTGTAATTTATGAAATATTGCCTATTTCAAAAATAATATGAATATCATCAACATAATGGATAGTTTTTTTTCCATTAACACATTAGGTTTAATATTTAGAAACAAAATCTTGAAATACAGATAATATATCCTAGGCGCATATTTGCTTCAATGAAGTGAACTATTGAATTATACTATTAATATGATTGAGTCAATACGGTTATGGGCCTACTGAATGACCAACTGAAACCAAGTAACTCTCCTATCCAAAAGTATCGAAAATCGAAGCAGGTTCTTTTAAATTCAATAGTTACATCCTAGTACAGTAGAGCATTCTTTATATTGAATCAATTGAAATACAGACGTATCATCATGATGATCACATATTCATGATTGGGTTTGTATGCACATGTAGGCATTGTATAAGGTAATGTTTGTCCAAATATCGAGGATACTGCACTAGTGTACCTTTATTCTGATGTTTACATTTGAAAATCCTCATTATGGAAAATTAAAGTAGTCTATTTTCCAGATTCATCTGTGAAAGTATCAGTCAGCGTTCGGTGTCGACGACAATGGACTGGTTTGAAACCAAAATATCAACTATTCAACATAGTAATCTTCAACAATTGATCATATTAAGATAACCCTATGTTTATTCACTTCCACATGATGTTTCACATAGTAACACATTTCTGTATTTACTAGAAAATTATCTGTTCAAAATCGATTTTTACACCACGAAAAATAAGAAAGTTAATTAATGTTTCACTAATTAGCGTATGTACACGATTTCTTCTGTTTCCGTGAATCGTGTTATGTAATTGCAGCCTCAACCTTAGTATATATTTTATAGGTAATCACATGTATGTTCACTCGTTATGTGAGACAAATGAGAGAATATTTGTGAATCCGCATTCCTTCATTAGATTTAATGCTCACAAATGTAACTTCTAATAAGACGTTATCACTTCAGAAAATTGTGTATATTTCAAGAGTTCAGATACGTTAAATTGAGGACTTTTTCTAATTTCAGTATACAGTATAATCAAAACCTATACACGTCTTTCGATAACAATATATCTTGATGGAATGATGTAGGATATGGTTAGGTAAGATTTCATTTGAGCTATAGATTTACAGTATAAAATGCATGCGTATGTTTTCGAATGAATCTTGAACCAATTCACTTTTGAACATTTAAAAATGTGCTCGCATGCTACATCTATCCACGCATTGAAATTTTCTTTACCATCCTTGGAAACTATTTGAGATAGTACGTAGTGCGTCTATGACGACCTTAGTTTCATAGCAGTTCCAAATCCTTTTTAACTCCCAATTTAAATCCTGGTATCAGTTAATTTTCTCCCTCTACTTTTCTTGCAATCTCGTGTCAAATGGGAAGGCTACATGTACAATGAAGCACGTTATTTTTTAGCACCTTCACCTGATCGTTTTCTATCACCGACTCCAGCTTATGCTCTTACCACTTCTCAGAATGTGGTGAATTGTTTACTTTGCATATATTCCAGTTGATCACCCTGCCTATCATATCATGTCGCCAGCCTTTATAGTTTGCCTGGGCTAGGTGTTTACACTCGGATACACTGTGAGCCACAGCATCGCACTCTCTTCTCAGAGATCCTACCCAGTGAGCTAGCCTCATCCTTGTCTATATGGTGATCCACCCACTTCGTTTTGAGGGCTTGCTCTTGCGCAGCCATTACCATTCCTTCTGTAGCTTGTTTAAGGTCTCCTCTTTTTAACCAGTTCCATGTATGTAGATATCTAAATTCCGTTTTCTTAAAGAAGGTGATATGAAGGGATTTTTCATGAAAGTTGCACTTCCACCCCGTTGTCATTTCCTCCTGGGACATCCCCTGGTCTATTGTCTTCTCCTTCAGTACAATGCTGAGCATTTCGCTCCCTACTGTCAGTCACATATTTGTGCAGGTTGATTTTCTCCATCTGAACACAGTGCTCTATGCTGTTCAGACCACTTCCACCTTCAGATCTCTTTAAGTAGATTCTAACGACATCACTCCTCTTGTGGAACATGCTGTAGATAGTCAATAGCTTCCTAGTCTTCCTCTCCATTTCGTATTGTTCAGCAACATTCCATTTCAGAATTCCCACATTGTAACTAATAATTGTTTCTACTTTTGGTACTTTATGTTATCGACCCTGTAAGGATGAAAGGCAAAGTTAACCTCGGCGGGATTTGAACTCGGATCATAAAGGGAGGCAACTCTATGCTTCAAAGCATGGCGTCCGACCCTCTACCGATACTGCCAGCTCGGGAATTTACGGCACTTATGACAATCCTACTATTTAGATCTGATTTTAATACACTCCTTACTCTCCTTATGTACTCAGATCTTATCAATTCCTTCATGTTTTCTTCTTCTTGATATTTGTATCCCTCTCCAATGTCAATTTCCTATATCATATCACCTGTTGGTACCTGGATTCCGTTACTTCTGCTCAATTTACTCCTCATCATCACTAAGACTCCACACTTATTAATACCAAATTCCATAGATATATCATTGCTGAAAATACGGACCATGTCAACAAGTACATCCAGCTCTTTCTCACACTACCCAGAGAGTTTAAGATCGTCTATGAAGAAGAGGTGGTTGATGGTAAGCTCTCCTTTTTCCCAACATGTATCCTGCTCTTATGTTTCGCAATATAACAGGGCAGGGACAAATAGCAGAGGGGACATACTACCTCTCTGGTGGTTTCTCCTCTTGGTCGTCACGCCACCCAAGGATTCTCCACCCTATGTTAACTCTGTTTCCCAGGACTTCATACTTTTGCCCAACAACTGTCTGATGTTATCTGCCACCTTGAAGATCTCTAGGTTTTGTTGATCCAATAATGAGGTACCATGTCGAATGTATTTTTGCAACATATCCTTCCCATGGCAAGACTAGTGTGCTTCCTCTTGCAATTCCTCATTATCATCTTATCAATAAGTAACTGGTCATTTGTACCACGGGACTTCTTTCGGCATCCTTTCTGTTCATCCGGTAATAAGTTGTGTATATGGAGGTGATGGTTGATTTCCTCAGACACAATGCTTGTTACATTACGGACATACATGTGATAGGCCTATAGTTGGTATAATCATTAAGCTTGATTCGGTCTTTCATTACCAGAACTGTGGTATCTGTTATCAATTACTCTGGTACTTCACGCGACATCAAGCAGTCATTGAACATGGTTGTGAGTTTCGGGTTGAGGGATGTTATATTTTTAATCAAATACCTTTGCACACCATCTGCGCCTGGTGATTTGCAGTTGGTTAATTGTTTGGCCTGCCCTTTAAGAGTTTCAACAGAGATACAGAAATCAGGTGGTTGGTGTGCTTGTTCACTAATCTCCTTTTGAACTGTCTCAATCCAAACTACCTGACAATTATGTTCAACATCCTGCTCCCATACTCCACTCTCCATTTCAAACTTAATCTCTCTGTTCAGTTCATCCAGTTACAACTCGCTTATCTTTCTATTAGTTCTTATTACCCGAGCCTGCCCGGCCAAGTTTTGTTCATCTAATTTAAATTTTATTTTCTTTCATTATTGTTTCTGAGATATATGCCGAGTGTTTTCCTGACATCTAGGGCAAATAAATTCAAAGTGTACATTGGTTAGCCAGTTAACACAGCACATTGATTATAATTAAACCAAACATCCGTATATGTATATACACGTGCATATGCATATGTAAATACAAGGAGGGATATCTATCTTACAGAGATAGTGCTCGTCCCAACACTTGTGCAGTACCAGTCAAAACAATTTTTGCACCTCCTGCACAGAGGGTAAACCAGGAATCATTCGCAAATACTGTTATGTTCCTTTCTTGATCATTCCCAGTCCTCCCACAATTACTGGTATTGTAACGCCGTGAGGTGCCTCATTTTCTCAATTTCAATAAGCAGACCTTTATATGTTCGTAGCTTGTCAAATACTATTGCTGCGATATTGTGACCACAAGGGATGCTCATATCTATCAATAAACAGACCTTGTAATGTTGATCTTTTAAAATGATGTCAGGTCTATTTGCTATTATGGTCTTGTTGGTATGTTCAGGAAAGTCCCAGATAATTGATACTTGTTCTCTTTCAGTTACAGCCTCAGGGTGATGACTGTACCACTTATCTTCAGCTTTGATTTCGTAATGCCGACATTGAAGGATGTTATATTTTTAATCCAATGCCCCTGCACACCATCTGGGCCTGGTGATTTCCAGTTGGTTAGTTTTTTGGCCTGCCCCTTAAGAGTTTCAACTGAGATACTCAAATCAGTTTGTTTGTGTGCCTGTTCACTAAACTCCATTTGTACTGTCTCTATCCACACTGCCTGATCATTATGTTAAACATCCTGCTCCCATATTCCTCTCCAGAATGCCTTAGTTTGTTCGGCCTCAGGGATCAAGTCGTTGCCTCTTTCTTTCCATTCAAGCTGTCCAAACAACATCTTCTGGTTGTTGTCAAACATGCGGTTCTGCCTATACTGACTGACTATGCTCTCGTATCGCCCAATATTTGCACACTTTGCTACAATGCGTTGCTTCAGATCCTCTATGATAATATTTAGCTTGTTCCTCCTAGTTTTGTACTTTATTTCTATTTTTAGTGTCTATGTTTTTTAGTGTCCCATTCAGTAGGGACTCCAGCTTCCAATGTCATTTCTCATTTTCCTTATTTGTCCATTCAGTCGTTTCTTCTACCAGGGCTCTGATCTTTCTTGTTTGTTGTTTCCTCTCGCTTTTATGCCAAGTAATTTCCTCGCCGCATTTGCTGTTGCTTTGAGGATATTGTTGCACTGATGAAGGCTGCTCGCCTCAAGGTATGTGATGACTTCTTTACCTTAGCTGTTGTTTCTTTTAACTTTTTCCTCTCTACAAATCTTACAAATCTTAGGTTTATAGGTTTCCCACTATCATTGTTCATTTCATCTACCACTAAGTTTAGGATATCAACCAAATCTTGTCCTAGCCCGTCAGCATTCATCTCCTCAATGGCCGTATCTTTGTTCCAGGTATTAATTATTTCAGCATTGGTGGTGGATTCGCTGTATCGGTAGAGAGTCAGACACCATGCTTTCCAGCATAGTTACGTCCCTTTACGATCTGAGTTCAAATCCCGCCGAGGTTGACTTTGCCTTTCATCGTTACGGGGTCGATAAAATAAAAGTAGCAGTAATGCACTGGGTAATTGCTGGCCTTGTTTCTAAAGTAGAAACAATTAGGGCAGTGGATTGGCAGTATTGGTAGAGGGTCGGACGCCAACTTTCAAGCATAGTTACGTCCCTTTCGGGTCTGATTTCAAATCCTGCCGAGGTTAACTTTGCCTTTCATGCTTACGGGGTCGATAAAATAAAGTACCAGTAATAGACTGGGTAATTGCTGGCCTTGTGCCAAAAAAGTAGAAACAATTATTTATTTCAGCATTCAGATCATTGTTTGGTTCGGAGGGTACCTGCGTTCTCTCAACCGCTTCAGCTCCATTTCCCACTGGCTCGTTTGCCTGGCATACTCCATTCTCCACTTTCAACCTAATATCTCTGCTCAGTTCCTCCAGTTCCAGCTCACTTATCCACCCATTAGTCCTTATTACTCGAGCCTGCCCGGCCAGTTTTTGTTCATCTAATTTAAATAGACCAATCTCGTTCCAGATGCAATGCATCCGTTTCCTATAGCCTTTTTCCTTGGGGTTACTCTTCAGGTAACTTTGTATAACAGTTC
>OZ024749.1:47195702-47200702 GCA_964016885.1 Eledone cirrhosa
TAATTATTCCATATATAAATCCAGTGTGCTTCCGTAAATATTAGCTAAATTAAAACTAAATTGAACAAGCGTAAAATAATAGCAAATTGTATTGTATTCTATGAAATGTGAAAGGAAATCAACATATATGACTCATATAATGGTAAATATATTTATATAGACAATTTGGTAATTAGACCGCAGGAAAATGTTTATTTTACTTAAATATGAGGGCTGAGATTTATATTATTTATATCTGGTTAAACTTTGAATTCTTTGAATTACAAGCACGTATGTTATACTGAAACAAAGGTATACGACGGATGACACTTCAATGAAATTATATTATATAACATATATGATACCTGACGAGAATATAGTAAATGATATGATTCAGAATTATAGAATAAAATATTGCACTGATTGTTTTTACAGATGCTGAATCTAATTAGGTAAGATTTGGGTAATAATTAGTGACATTATATATATAACAACATTTTCAACATTTCAGGAACCTATTATAATTATTTAAATCATCTGTAATTAAACATTGTTTTCGAAATTATTGATTTCTGTTCTTCTAAGGAAATACATGTGTAAATATATTTATAAATTGCATGTGTATAATTCTTCTTGCTGGAGGAAAATGAAAATATATGTTATTTATTAAAATATTGACATTGTATTATTCTGTTAAGTTCTGTTAATTTTGAAACTTATCATCTTTTATGGACTGTATGGTGCTGAATAGAGAACATTTTCTTGTTTAAGGAACATCTATTTATATCTTCAAGTGTAATATTATTTTATTATTTAATTGACTATAAAACGTATTCCACCACTTCCTCCATATGTATTACATATGATAATAACAAAAACGACAACAATAATATTAATCATAATGAAAATACAAATAAACACATAATAAGAAGCCACATTTGATGTTAAATTCGTGTGAAGAGGTATCATTGCTGCGAAATATTTGCGAAGTTGGAAGAAATTAATCTGGCTTGGTATGTAAAATATTCAAAGTAGAGACGGATGTCAAGAGTGAGAAAGATAAAGGTCCAAAACAGTGATGATGCACAGGAAAAAGGGGAATATAAACAAGAGAAGTGCAAAGATAGGAACTGTGAATGGAAAAACTGTGGATCATCAGAGACGTAGAAGTGGTACCGATTGTGTTTGGCTTCAGAAGATAGGAATTATCAACAGATCAGGATTGTTTCAGAAAACAGGCTTGTTGGGTACAGCAATCATTCTAAGAATGGTGTTGAATGGTAGAAGGCGAAGGAATGACCCAAATATCGTTGGCAATTGGTGATAATTTTGTGCGAGATGAAAAGCGTTAAGGATAATAATAATAATATGAAGAATATAATTGCTTCTATTTTTGGCACAAGGCCAGCAATTACCCAATACATTACTGGTACTTTATTTTATCGACCCCGTAAGGATGAAAGGCAAAGTTAATCGCAGCGGGATTTGAACTCAGATTATAAAGGGACGTAACTCTATGCTTCAAAGCATGGTGTCCGACTCTCCACCGATACTGCTAATCCACCGCCCTTGCCAATCGAAGAATATAATGACATCATTTATTAGATTCTATTCCCAGCAACACGTATTTCCTAACGGTATTTTGTAATGTTATATATACTTTAATTCACGCATGTTATTTCTTTATGAATTTGCTATAGATAATTTCATTAAATAATTCTGAGTAGATTTGTAAGTTATTACATCATATATATAGATGCGGCTTTGATACAAGTAATTTTGTAAAACATTAAATTTTAAATAAGTTAAATCTAACAGTGACTATTTTGATTAATATGATTATGGTAGACTATTTAATTTTAAAACGTACATTAATGCACAATAATAATTTCGTTAGTTGGAAACTGTTTTATTATGGCTTTATCTGACGCTCGTGTAAATTGTAATATAGTTAATTAAAATTTCATAAACTCACAAAATTGATTCTATATAACGTGTTTGTTTATATAAGAATATTTTCGATATATTTTCTCATATACATATATAATATCCTATTTAATATATGTCTTAATGAGTATCATCACATATATAATTATACACACATAAAGGCACAAGCAAACACATGGGATATTCATTGATTCGAAAGGCTGCTATACAATATTGCCTACAAACATCTAGCGTATTTACAGGCTATAAATGCCTTTTCAAAATGTAAGTTATCCAATTAAATAGTCTACTAGGAGCTTACACTATTCTACTACAAAATGCCATTATTGATACTTCCCCATATGAGATATATAGAGAGGTTTCTTGTTGGGAAACCATGGTGAGTTTCACTAAGAAATACTGTATGTTGTGTGTTCATAAAACATTATTTTGTCTCCCACAACTAAGGAAGACGTGCATATTTGTATGTATGGGGGAACCCTAAATACTGACGTTTTGAAATAATGTGAGAGTCGAGAGGGGACATCTGTCATCCAGTACATTTACCAAATCGTAAGTTAAGATTTGCAAGAGTTAATGAGGCTAGTCGCCGGTTGTTTCAGTAGGTCAGACTGGACACATTCAATGAGTCACGTCGTGGTTAGGTCGGTTTAAAATCTGCCAAATATACAGAAAATAGAGCTGACTGGAACTGCTCATGTCCTAAGGATGGCATTACCATTTTAAAAACATTTACAGTATTTGTTCGCTCGTCGTATTGTTCGTATAGCTATCAATTCTAAAATGTGTGTGTTATAAAAGTTCACCTTATCTGATAGGTTTAAACTCGTTATAATTTTGGAAAGAAGGAGAACTCAAAGGAAGATTCAAATCATAATAATTATATAAATAATAATAATAACAATTTCTTTGTAAATATATTAATATTAATAATAGTGAAAATTTTAATAACTAACAGATTTAGTATGTTTACTTTTTCTACTTGATTTTATCGTTCATATTTGCATAATTGCGTTGGTTAGGATAACATTCTTGCCAGCTATTAAAGTCTCGAAAACTTGGCTTTTAAACTGCCAATCAAAATTATCAATTGCAGACAATAAAGTTTTCGCCTCGTTTAAATCATCTGACACTTAACACTATGTATGCGCAAACACACACCCACGCGCACACTCACAGAGACACAAACAAACACACACATACACACATGCACATAAACACACACACACAAACACACAAACGTACATACATATATATATATATATATATATATATATATATCACAGAAAAAAGAGAATCAGTGTTGCGACGAAAGGACACGCCTTTAACTATCTCTTTCTCTCACCCTCTCTCTCTATCTCCCTTTCACTCACACACACATACACACACACACACATACACACCCATACACATACACACACACACACACACACACACATATATATATATATATATATATATATAGAGAATAAATGTTATCTAGAATATTATTTATGGGACTAGGAGTGTTTCATTTAATGAAATCATCATGGATTTCCTGATGATTTCCTTCGAAGCAAACAGTTCTCGAACAGTTCTAGTCATGTAGAACAGATTTCGATGTTACATTTGTTTCATACACTCTACTAAATTATTGAGTACCTTACTCACTGTGGCCATCGATTGATTCCGGGACTCATATATGTATAATGATAAGCAAATAATTCCTCGTATTAATTTGAATTCGAATGATATAACACAACTTCAAGCACCGTCACATACATGATCTTCATACTACATAAATATAGCTTCAGTTCATTGCACAGGATAAAACTGATGAGATAAGTATCCAATCTATGAGTATATAGCTTTAAAAGCAGTAACTGCCAAATCTGTTAAAATAAAATCTTGTCATTGTTAATATACTCCCATCGAACACGTTACCAAAATGAAAACTGTTTAGCATATTAAGGAAATCATATGCCCACTCATTTTGACAGATTTTTAAATCAGATTTCTAGTTATTAAATCAAAAGCCAGTTGCCAAATAAATGTCAACATTTTTATTTTAAAAGATTTTTCGGCTGCTCACTGACGACTGGTCTTGTATTAGAAACAACATTGCTTTCGTTATTGTCTGACTTGACAATAAAAAAAGGGGAAATTATTTATGATGCTTATCTGACCTTAACGTGTTTTCTATTGATAGAACCTAAATGACGTCACTTACAGGAAAAAAGATAAGAAGCCGTTTGGAATAATTCCAAAATTGCTGATATTTATTAGAAAAGAAGCAGTTACAATGATGATGAATAAGAAAAAAATAGGAAAATACTATGTTATGATATCTTGTAAATTATACTGAATACAATGTAAAAATAGTTATTCTTTCGTTATTGATATTTTGATTGAACACGCTTCAGGGGTAATTTTAATATTTAATAGTTAATTATTTTTTATTACATATGAATGATGTGTGTACATGAATTAGTGCTATTTTATGAATGCTATGCTCATGACATCTAAGAAAGGTGGTTTTATTTTAGGGTCCTTCAAATTTATATCGGGTTTTTTGTACCTATTGTTATTATTAGTAGTAGTATTTTTATTACATATCATATTAACTTTGGTGAATTCGCAGTATAGGTAGAACGTCGGAGCTGCTTTGTGGCATAGAGCTACCGCCCTTTACGGCCTGATTTCAAATCCAGCCGAGGTTAACTTTGCCTTTCATCCTTACGGGGTCGATGAAATAAAGTACCAGTAATGCACTGCGATAATTGCTGGCCTTGTGCTAAAAGTACAAATAATTAGTAGTTATAGTAGTAGTAGTAATAGTAGTAGCAGTAGTATTAATAGTTGTAGTAGCAGCAGCAGCAGCAGCAGTAGCAGCAGTATTATTATTATTATTATTATTATTAGCAGTAGTAGTAGTAGTATGAGTAGTAGTAGTAGTAGTAGTAGTAGTAGTAGTATTAGTAGCAGTAGCAGCAGCAGTAGGAATGCAGCAGTCAATGTGAGCCCTTATTGCCGCAAAAGCTGCACCAACACTAAGATATTTCTTTTCAGTTTATTTGCTTTGTTGTGTGCAATGT